>OX456524.1:25576307-26088807 GCA_949748255.1 Eustalomyia histrio | reverse complement strand
TAAATTCTGTGGACTTTTTCCTTTAGAAAAATTCTCAGGTTCTGAGGATTTTTTTTCTTTTGAATATCCAACAGATTCTAAAATAGTTTACCTCAGATTCTGTGGATTTTTCTCGTAGAAGAACTCTCATATTCTAAGGAGATTTAATTTATTGTAGAATAACCCTTTAGTTTTTTAGGAAAAAACCTACAAATTCAGCGGAATTTAGAGGTTTTAAGAAATATTTCCTATAGAAAGACTATAAGATTCTGAAGACCTTTTCGTGTAGACAATTCCTAAGATTCTTTGAAATTTTTCGTCTACAAATACCCTCAGATTCTAAAGAATTTCTTTAGACTTTGTAGAGTTTCCATATAGAAAAACCTTAGGCTTTTTTTTTCTTAAAAAACTCCTACTTTTTCCTATGAAACATATTTTCCTTGAGAAACATATTTATTCGTGATATTTTTTCTCATACAAATCACTCAATCTGAGTAAAATAATTTGTGTTATAGACTAACTGTAAAGACTTTTTCTATAGAAGAAGCCACAGATTCTGAAAACTATACTTAAAAATATAATTCTGATGACTTTTTGCTATAGAGAAAATTTTGCACAAAAACCAGTAGTCTACTAAGCGTATGAGTAACACGTTTTAATATTAATTAACTTATTAATCATACGTCTTGTAATACTCGTAATGAAGACTATTAGCCGTTTTTATACCCTTCACCACAGGTGGAAGGGTATATATAAGTTTGTCATTCCGTTTGTATAAAAATAATCTAAATAAAAAAATAATTTGAGACTTTATTGTTTTTAAACCTTTTAGTGTAAGCGTGTTCCATTATTGCAGTCCTTTTTTAATTTTTTAGTAATCTCAAAAAATTCCAAAATTCTAAAAATGAAGTTAAAATCATACAAAAATTTGTTGCGATATAACGAATATTTCAAAATAACGAATGGGCCTGACAATATATCATTCGTTATACCGGGCTTCGACTGTATATATTCTGGGTCCTTATGAAGAGCGTAGTTGATTTAACGATGTCCGTCTGTGTGTTGACATGGGTTTTCCGAAGACTCCAGACATGATGAGGACTTGATTGTTGTATATTTCTGTTAAATGTGATCCATTTCTGCTTGCTATTAAAAATCATCCAGATCAGTTGATAAATGGCTGAGATATAAGCAAAAAACCAGGACTACCTCTAATTTTTTCCGTAAAATCCCTTTGTTTTTATATGTATGTTGAATATTACGCATAACAAACACATCAATTTGTTGAAATTATTTTCTTTCAAATCTTCCCCTTTTATACACAAACACATACAAAGATTTGTCATTTAAATAAAAACCAAACAGATCCCTGTTAAACGAAAACTGTTTATTTAATTCTATTAACGATGATATGTCACAAATACTTTTTTTCTCTAAGAACGCGGGTTCGATTCCTACACAAGACACAATTGAACTTTTTTTTTGTACATTTTTTTTTTATTTTCTTAAGACTTTTTTTTGTTTTTTTTTAACATTTAATAATTAATTTAAATAAAATTTTATATTAATAATTAAATAATCCATAAATAGGCTAAAAACATCAAAATTTATTTTTTATATATTATTTTATTTCTCATATATTATTTTAGAGTTGTAATATGTATGACCTATGGACACGGCTTATATAGCAAAATATTGAAATTCTTTAGTATAACATATTTGCTAAAAAAAAAAAACTCGGAAATATCGGTTCAGATACAAAAAGTTATGCCCAAAACATATTTTTTTTTTAAATACCTATTTTTTGGAACCATAAATCTTCCCGAGTTCAAGTTTTATCACCAAACTAAATGGTTAATTTCCTCTTAAAGGCGTGCGTATATAAATCTGTCCATTCCATATATGTCCTCATATAAACTTCACTTTTCTCCCAACCATGGTGAAGGGTATATAAGATTCGGCATAGCCGAATTTAGCCGCTCTTACTTGTTCCAATTTATCCTTGGATTTCATGAATTATTCGAAATTTGTTTTTTTTGTACATATTAACGATTTTTTTTTAAATTTAAAAAAAAAAATTACGTTTGGAAAAATTTTAATTATTCTTTAGGGTGGATGCAAGCTGGCTAAATGAAATCTAAACTAAATTGAGTTTATCAAATTTTGATGAAATTTTAAATTTTTTTTAAACTTTTTTTTTTTTTAAGAAATTTCAAAACCTTATGTCAATTTGTATTAAGTTTATAATTTATTTAGCAACCTCGCACAAAGCGTTATACTCCATTCATACTGAACTCCAAAATACTTATTTTCGTTATTTTCAAGTTTTCGATTTCGAAATTTGTATGGAATTTGAATGTTTAGAACTTGGAAAAGTACCTATTTTGGGGATCAGTATGAATGAAGTATTAATCTCTTTTTCACTATAGCACTGAAACTATGAAACTTTTTTAAAAAGCAATTTGCTTCTTATTTAATTGCTCCTATATTGATGCAATATCTGAACAAATTGGTTTATTCTGCGATATATTTATTTGAATAGTTAAATTGCCTTTCCGGAAAAAATTTTATTTTCGACCTCAGCTGATTGAAATACAAATACAAAAAACTATTCGCACTTACTAGAGAATTCCTCCAGAGTTGAATGGAAATCTCATATGTCACATAGAATTCCAATCAAAGGTTGAAATCCTATTTATTTTGAGTGCCACTTTCGATATTTAGGGGAAATACATGAGGGTATAAAAAGCCCATTTTTTTTGTACTTTTTTGTTCGGCAGAATTTTCGAAATTCGAAAAAAATCAATACAAAAATTATGTATTAGCCAAAAGAGAATGTTTTTTTGCACAGATTTCCGAGAATATCAGAGAAAGAAAAAAACGTGTTTGTTGAAATTTATTGAGGAATGTTATTACAGGTTGGTTGAAAAGTTCCTGCGCTCGAAATGAAAGAATACTGTTTTTGTTACGAAATATATTTTTTTATTCAATATAATTTCCTAGAAGCTCAATGCACTTGTTCCAATGATCTTCCAATAATTTTATCCCATCCTTATAATGGACTTCTGAGGAGATAGTAGTCACTGGGAGCCAAATCTGGTGAATACGGTGGATGTTCAAGCAATTCGTATTTTAATTCTTTGAATTTAGCCATCGTCAAAACACTTTTGTGAGCAGGTGCATTGTCTTGATGAAAAATTATTTTTGTCTTCTTTAAACCAGGTCTTTTCTCACGAATTTTTTCATCCAGCTTATCCAAAAGGCTGCAATAATATTCAGAGTTGATTGTTTTACCTTTCTGAATATAATCAATCAACAAATTTCCTTTTGCATCCCAAAAAACTGATGCCATAACCTTCTTTGCTGATCGTTGTGACTTCACCTGCTTTGGAGCTGAACAGCCAGCTTCAGTCCACTGTAAACGTTCTTGGTTCAATTTAGGATCATGGTGGTAGATCCAAGTCTCATCCATAGTTATAAAACGACGCAAGAAGTCGGTTTTATTCGGCTTAAAACGCTCCAAATTACGCTGAGAAATTTGTTTTCGATCCAGTTTTTGTTGAATTGTTAATGTGTGCGGCACTAACTTTCCAAACAGTTTTTTCATACGTAATTCTTCATGTAAATTATGGAGTACTCGTTCGTCTGAGATGCCTATGGCATTAGCAATTTCACGCTTAGTCAAACTTGGATCTTCACTAACCATATTATGTACCTGCTCAATGATTTCTGCTGTGGTTGCAGTTTTTGGTCGTCCTTCGCGTGGAACGTCTTTAAGGCTGGTACGACCACGTTTAAATTCACCAGCCCAAAATTCAACGGTGCGTTTTGAAGTTGAGGACTCCTTATACACTTCTAACAATTGTTCATAAATTTCCTTTGCTTTTAAACCTTCAAAACAAAGAATCTAATGACTGCACGATATTAAATTTTTTCCATATTGAAAAAATCAATGACACGTCAACTTCAAATGGCTTGTAAACAAAGAAATAATTAACAGAATGACTTGCAACTCTGCATGTGTTCTCAGGGCAGTTATACCAACTTGAGAAAAAAAAAATTGGAGCTAGCAGTGCCATCTCTTGGTGAGCGCGGGAACTTTTCAACCAACCTGTAAACTATTTCGTTTTTCCTCAAACTTAGGAATTTTCATTCTTTTTAAGAAAATTTTTCAGAGTTTTAATAAAATTTTACTTAAATTGAGGACAATTTATAAACTATTTTGAAGGAAATTTTTGATTACATTTTAGTTCATGTCTTTTTTTTTTTTTTTTTTTTTGAGTGCAGCGTAGCTTTAATTAAAGAATGGTCTAAAATTCCACAAAATGAACTTCAAAGTCTCGTCAATTCAGTGTCTCTTCATTTAAATGAAGTTATTTGTTAACAGTGTGAAGGTCATACACATTATTAGAAGTAAAAAGCACCAGTTATTTTTTTTATATTAATTTTGTTAAGTTTTGATTATCTTCTTTTTTAATTTAATTTGTACCATATATATGTATATTTCATCAAGTCTTTATCGGTTATTTTATATTACAATGTCTATAGAATCTATATAAGATATTAACTTAAAGTTTGAAATAATTCCAGAGAAGTTCTTCTAATTAGTCACTTGTACCCCATATACTTTTTTCCTAACCTGTATTATCTGTGATATCTTAGGACATAGATGGAGGATATTCAAAGATTCGGCATAGACTAATTTTTTTATTAGTTAACTTGTTTACAGCTCTGGTTAAATACTTGTTACATTCTAACAAAAATAAGGAAATTTCTGTAAATTCTGCATATTACTGCATAAAACTTTCAGCGCGTTGGATAGTTACACAGAAGGTTGCGGGTTAGATCACTAGCTACGGCTGGGTATCGAACTTTTATCGCAACGCCCATATCACTTAACCCCACCGAAGTAAAAAAATATAACAGGGCTATGAACTGAAAAGCTTCAGCAAGTTTTTGAACTCTCGATCAGCTGCCACCCAAAAGCTGTTTTATGATTTATCATATCGCGCACTAACAGTGTTGCCATATTGTTTATCATTCATATTTCACTTCTCATCTATCCCCTTTCCCAAGAAAGCAATACAGCAAGCAAGTTGATTCTCGTTAAAAAAAAATATTTAAGTTTTCATCGATCAAATTTGCTTTTCTAATAATTAAATCTTAAAAAAAAAAATATAAAAATACTGAAGGGTTAAAGTAAGTACATATCTCCCACAATATGGTATAATCAATATTCTCATAATGACATTGTATTTAAGTTCTATAACTATGAAATTGATTAATAGTTTTGTTTGTGTGTAACCAGAGAAATGAATGCAATACAATACATACATAGAATGTACAAATTACAATGCGTGTGTGTGTAAGGAAATTCATGCACAACAGCATAAAGACATTCTAAAGTACATTGACTAATTATGCAGACATATATATTTTCTCAAAATATCTTAAGGACAAGATTATTCAACAATTGATGTACAAAATAGCTTGAGGTAAAATAAATATTTAATTGCAACTAAAATAAAACATGATGTGTATAATAAAAATATAAACTCTATGTTTAGGTAACTATTTATAAGTAATTTATATAAATGTTTTCATAAAAGAGACATAAATTACAATTAGGACGACAGGCTGCAATAGCGTTCTTGGGATTAGGAAAAAAAAATATTAAAAATTTTAAGGGATTTTTAGTTAATTCGTAATTGAGGCTAAATTTTATTTTGTTTCTTGTTAGTTTTATATATTTGTTTTTATAGTTTTTATTAAATCCCTTAATATTAATTTCAATTTATTAAAAATTGACTTCTTGCCATATTCAAAATCCAATAAATTATTCCACAAATCATTAATTTCATTTATATATATTTCCTTTCCTTTCTTCGTCATATTTTTTTTTTGTTTAGTTTTTCTTGTGGCTGATTTACAAATAAAATCAATTTGATTTAATATCCTTTCCTCTCAAGCCATTATAATTTTCTATTTTTGTTTTTTTGTTCATTTCTGGCTGAACAAAACACACATATCAATCACTTACACTCTACTCACTTATTCAACACTCACTCAATCAGTTAGTCATTCATTTGTTCATTCATTCATTCATTCCATTCATTTATCCATCGATCCAATTGTACAGTCAGTCATTTCTACCAGTTAACCGTCGGCCTGGCCGTCCAACCATTAAGGATTGTACCAATTTAAGTACAATCAAAGAAAAATTTGTTAAAGACACCAACATTTCCGATGCCATGTTATCCATCACCAATCATTTACGCAATTCAATTTTCAATTCATATAAAACTCTTTGCACATACCCAGTTAAAATTATTGTGAACTATTGAGAAATTATTAAGGAAATTTGGGTAATTGATAGAAAAAGGAAATCTTAAAACAGCCGGTCTTACTTTTCGGCATCAGCGGGGTTCTAGCGAACAAAATCAGTAAACAAACATTTTTTGGTAGTTTTTGTTCAACAGCATATCGGAATTGTTAGAAATTATATGCCAAAAACTCCATTAAAATTTAATATTCGTCAAATGAGGAAGTTAAATATACACAATGTTCAGGTATTGTTCCAAAAAGCAACAAAGAAGGACTTTGTAAAAATTATCATTAAAAGCCGAAGATCAAAAACAGAAAAATATATGTAACTGCTGAAATTTGATAAGGAATAATATTTGTGAATTTGGTAGCTATATACGAGGGCCGATCAATAAGTCCTTGACTTTTCGAACTTCCCTCGTAGTTATATGAAATGCAACACTGCTCCCATCAAGTACCACCTGTTAATAGACTACTGTCAAATTATGACCAAGTTCCGTCATTTGCTTTGCGTTAAACAGCTGTTCAAAAGATACAACCTCGTGGATTTTTTTAAAAATTGAAAAAAGTGAATTTTGAGTGCTCATTAAACATTATATTTTGCGACGGAACCCGTTAATCAAACCTCTGCACCATCGATTTTAATGGTAAAAAAGTGGCTTACTGATTTTCTTTGTGGTGGCACAAGTACAAATGACGCTGAACGTTCTGGACGGCCAATTGAGGTCAATACAACCGAAAATGTCGAAAAATCCACGATATGGTGTTGGCCGATCGAAGAGTAAAAGTGCGTGAGATTTTTGATGCCATATGACAGTGTGGTTTCGATTTTGAATGATCAGTTGAATTTAAGAAAGCTGTCTGCAAGATGGGTGCCCCGTTTGCTCTCAATTGACCATAATGCACGGGTGCACACGTTTGTGCACCCGTGACTATTTCCTATTTCCACACCTAAAGAAATGACTCGATGGAAAGAGATTTAGCTCCAACAATGAAATTATTGATAAAAAAAATGCATATTTTATGGACCTCGAAAAATCCTATTTTTTGAAGGAAATAAAAAAATTGGAGAAACGTTGGACTAAGTGTATTAAGCTAAAAGGAGATTATGTTGAAAAATAATTTTTTTTTTTTTGCAAAAAAACTGCGTTGCATTCAAAAATTCACGGACTTATTGATCCCCCTCGTAAGTATACTTTTTCATATAAAGTACCCAAAATTTTATCTATTTATTGGTTATTAATTATAAAATATAATTATTATAACTAAATGTAAGATAGAAAAAGAAGTAGAACTAGCAACATAGACTTTCGACTCCGAAATTAACAACTCGATTATATCTGGGTTTGTAGACTATTTTCTAAAAAATATTTACAGATTAATTTTATGTTACTATAACAGATATTTGTTAAGAGCTCAGTGGGTGAAATTTATCCAAATAATTTTTTTCTAAAAGAGCTGCAAGCTGGACACTAATCTAAAATGTGGATAACATTAAGTTGCGTGTTGCATGTTGAACATTGTCGTGCTGGGTTTTTTTTTTCTAATGAGTGTTTATGCGAGAATTGGCAATGTCCAATTCGTAGGCGTACTGTAGGCGTGGTGTTGGTTTCTCTTCTTGTCACTGTATTGGGATATACTGGCTAATTTCCAGTAGGATTAAACTTTTTATAAATATGTTGATAATCGGATCATTTTTGTTTGTAGGTGGTTCTCAAATGGGTAGAAATTAAATTATACACATCTTCGTACTCCCAAGTGGAGAATTTCCGAAGGGGTCTACGTTTAGCTTCTGTTGCAGATGCATTAGCGTACTTGTTGCCGGGTATACTGACGTGTAATGGTACCAACATATGTTTTATTTTATTGTAATGTTTGCTAAAAAGGTTTCTAATCTCATTTATTAAAGGGGAATCATGTAACGAATTTTGTGCGGCGAGAATGGTGGAGAGACTGTCGGTGCATTTTATATATTTATTTTCATTATGGGCAGCAAATTCTGATACAAAAAATATCGCCATCTCTTCTGCAGTGAAGTTGGAACAAAGGTTATCAATGTAACCAGCTTTAATTTGTTGCCCATTTTTATGTACTACTGCAAATGTTGTCGAGTAACTTGACTTGGAAGCATCCGTAAGCAAAAGGTTCCAGTTATTTCCAACGTAAAGCTCAACTATGTTGTTAAATGTTTGCTGGTAAACTATTGGAGCTGTAGAAGTTTAAGGCAGCTGAACCAGGCATAGGATAAAGGATGACTCTTCCAACAACCAAGGGGGTTGGGGTGGTTGTTTGATGAGGGTTATACTGAGTTATAAGTCTAGTTTACGCGAAAGATTTATACATCTTACGATGGGGGACTCAAGCCTTAGTGGCCCTACTGTGATTAATTGCGTTTGCAATTAGATAATAACTTTTTTTTTTATTTCCCAATGTTTATAACACCTGTCTAATATAGACAATAAGTAATTTTTCTTACGGCTAGTTTAATGCTAAGTTATAGTAAATCATTACTTAAAATAATTATGCCTTATGTTAATGTTTTTAAAATAAATGATAAATAAAATATCCTTTATCCATTTTTACGTTAAAAGAAGCGGGCACCAAAGTCTCGTTTTCCGGCATTTGTCTAAGTTGAGTGTTCGAATGTGAAGTGAGGCGATAGATATGTTTTAAGCTGCAGATTCGAATAGCTTCTTTCATGGTTTTAACGCCTAGATCACGGTGAAGGTCCTCATCTGTGATATACCATTCGGCATTAACGATTTTTCTTTATATTTTAGACTGTATACGCTGTATAATTTTTATGTTTGAGTTTCTTACAGTTCTACATATTTCAAATTTGTACTTCCAAATGGGGGATATTATTGTATTGTATATCAGTAATTTGTTTTGAATAGATAGTTTTGGCTCTCTACCTAGTAGCCAGTATAGTTGCCTGAATCTGTTATTAAATTTATTTTTCTTTTGAATAATATGATCTTTCCAATTAAGTTTAAGAGTCTAGCAACATCCCAAGATATTTAGCTTTTGTATCTATAGGTATAGGCGAATTATTTATTAAGATTGGTTGATGGCCAGTTATCATTCTATTGTACTGTTTTATCACTGTTAACCAGGTAATAACTCAAAGGTTAGAAATAATGTTCGGCCTTCAATGGATGGTAAACCAGCTTAAGCTAGTTTATTTGTAATTGGGCTTGTGCTTGTGATATGGTCCTTTAATGAGTTTCATATGTGAACGTGCAAACCACCCATAAATTGGCAGTGCATACCAGAGAACTGCATTTGCTGATTGCAAAACGTTCATACGCAATCAACATAAGAATAAATATGTGTTTGCGTTCAAACGCTAAATATACTCCAACACACTTATTTGTTGATGATTTAAAATCAATCAAACGACGTGCAAATTGTTTTGTCACTGATTTATAAACATCGGTCGTTGTTAAACCATTGATATTATTCTGTTCATTTGAGCCAACAATAATTATTTTGATGTATAATAAATCAGAAAAAACAACAAACAACGTGTATGAGTGTAATCAGAATTAAAACAAAATAGTTTCTTATATATAAAAAGGGGGTGGTTTTGTAGAAACACATTTCATAAATAAATACGTTTTTTTAGAATTTTTATTAGGAATACCAAAAATATTATTTTTTGTGAATTTTTTTTTTTTTAATTTAGGTCGACATCTCAGGCTCGCCCAATCCGGTTAAAGTTAAATATTGCCTAATTTTCCAATCAAAATAGATGAACAAAAAATTAGACAATATTTAAATTTTTCCGTATTAGGCAAGCCTAAGATATCGACCTAAATTTTTTTTTCCAAAAAAATTTTAATTTTTCACAAAGAAGAATATTTTTATTCCTAAAAAAAATTCTAAAAAATCGGATTTAAGTCTCACCCTAATGTACACTATACCATTTTTGAAATGTGTTTCTATTTTGTTTTAATTATGAATACACTCATACGCGTTGTTTGTTGTTTTTTCTGATTTATTCAACGCTGACATTTTGTTGAGTGATTCAATTTGCAGTAAACATAATCGACATATTCAAACTGATCCGAATTACGCGTTCAGTAACATGATGCTGATTTTATTCTACAGTGAATTTTGTTGAATTATTAAATGTGAACAATAATTTTTGTGTATGATTAAATCAAGAAAAAAGTTGATTTTGCAGTTCTCTGGGTCATACCCAAAATTTTAAAAGTTTTTATAACAGCAAATTCAAAAAAGCCAAATAGTACCAGAAAAAGGAATCAGCAAAAAGCCCTCGAAAGTCCTTTTCAAATAATATGGTTCTTTAAATTTAAATACCTTTATAATTAACTAATAATGTAGCTTTTGCATGGCTGTCAAGTAGTAAGGCAGAAAGCGTTAAAAATAGAAACTAACGTAAGATATTGATGTTTGCTTTTGCTTCTAAAGTGGTATTTTGTCATACAAAAATCATACCATATAAAGCCTTGAAGGCAAAAGCATACATTTTAAATAAAAACTTTCCATAACCATGCCTTACTTTTGTACTTATTTTACTTTCTTGACTTCTGAAAAAAGCAGTAGTGCTAAAATAATCTCTGATACCACTTTTTTGCATAAACAAAATTTATTCATTTTTTCACTGGGTTTATACAAATTTTGTTGATTTATTTTTTTTTCGTTCTACTTATTTCCATTTTGTTTGTTTGTGATATACTTTTGTACTATATCTTTTGGGTTGGTATCATCAATGGAAACCAAAATACTTTGTATTATTTTTTTATTTTTGGTAGAAGGTTTACAAAGTGGATACCACAAAATTTAACATAAAACGTATTATTTTTGTGTTAAAGTTTTATAGAAGATGAAAAAAGGTCATTTGTCACATATATATGCAAAAAAAAAAAACAAGAGGAGCTATTGGAAAAAAAATATTGTTATAAACAATCTCAAGTATTACTGCACGTTTTTGATTGTGATATATGTCGGTATATTGATGAAAAATGTATGGGATATTATATTGAGTAATTGATTGAAATCAAGCTGTTTTATGTTTTTTTATTTATTTTTTTTTTTTGGTTAACGTTAAATCTTTATAAACAAATTTTTGTTTAATAAAGTACGTAGTTACGTGGCTCCAAATGAACTCTGTGGTGATAAATACATATATATTTTTTTTAATATTAAATGGAAACTCTTTAAACACAGCAAAACTTAAGTGGTACGTCTTTTACGCATTGTCTTACAATGTTTTTACATAATGTCTTCTAATTGACTTTTCAATACTATAAAAGAATATTTTTTATTACCCAACACCGGTTTAGGTTATTTTTTTTTTTCTTTAATTTGATGCTGAACTTTTTTTTTTTTTTAAAGAATATGCAAAAAGCATAATTCATATTTCTTTGACGGTATCGGATCTTTTCTGCAACACGTACATGTAAAATTTATTGTTGAAAACCTCAAATTTGAACTACTTTTATTTTGTAGCTGTGCTTTAGAAAAAAAATAACTGGCGCAATATTTTATTATATCCAGTCTGATATTATTTAATATATACTGTTTGATCGTATAAAATATATTTTGGAATTTAGTAAGATCCAAATTTATTCGAAAAATCGAAATCGAATTGTGTCAGATTAGATCCAGATATATATTATATGGAATCTAGGTTTTTGAAAAAAAAAATCTAAAAAAACAATGCCGACTTTATTAGACTACGTTGTTCGCACAATTGTGTTCTACCCGAGTAAAAAAGTTTAATAATACGTGGCCTTATCTAATAATAATTTATTAGCACATATATTTACATATGTCAGTATGCATTAAATTATTATTTTTTAAATTACCTTATTTTTTGTCATATATAACCATATCTGGTTATATATTGATCTTTTTAAAATATGATATAATTTATATAATAAGATATTGTATATCATATAAAATTGTATATAACACTATATATAATTGTATATGCCTTATATGCAGAATCATATCATATGCCTTATATGCAGAATTATATACATATACTTATATTTAGCTTATATAGAAATATTAATAATTATATATGATATCGTATCTAATATTCGAGATATAATAATATATGTTCCATTATCAAAAACATTTTTAATATGGTATGAGATATAATTATATATAGGGTCCGCCATCTAACGTTCTTTTTTTTCAACTAGTGCTTGTTTCGTGAATGGTAACACTTAGCTCATGTCTGATTTGACAAATAATTAGATTTATCCTTCCGATGAACGAATAAGGTTGTGTATATGCTTGAACAACGCTGGGAAATACAGGTTGGTTACTGCTAGCTCCAATTTTTTTTTCTCAAGTTGGTATAACTGTCCTGAGAACACATGCAGAGTTGCAAGTCATTCTGTTAATTATTTCTTTGTTTACAAGCCATTTGAAGTTGACGTGTCATTGATTTTTTTAATATGGAAAAAATTGAATATCGTGCAGTCATTAGATTCTTTGTTTTGAAGGTTTAAAAGCAAAGGAAATTTATGAACAATTGTTAGAAGTGTATAAGGAGTCCTCAACTTCAAAACGCACTGTTGAATTTTGGGCTGGTGAATTTAAACGTGGTCGTACCAGCCTTAAAGACGTTCCACGCGAAGGACGACCAAAAACTGCAACCACAGCAGAAATCATTGAGCAGGTACCATAATATGGTTAGTGAAGATCCAAGTTTGACTAAGCGTGAAATTGCTAATGCCATAGGCATCTCAGACGAACGAGTACTCCATATTTTACATGAAGAATTACGTATGAAAAAACTGTTTGGAAAGTTAGTGCCGCACACATTAACAATTCAACAAAAACTGGATCGAAAACAAATTTCTCAGCGTAATTTGGAACGTTTTAAGCCGAATAAAACCGACTTCTGGCTTCGTTTTATAACTATGGATGAGACTTGGATCTACCACCATGATCCTAAATTGAAACAAGAACGTTTACAGTGGACTGAAGCTGGTTGTTCAGCTCCGAAGCAGGTGAAGTCACAACGATCAGCAAAGAAGGTCATGGCATCAGTTTTTTGGGATTCAAAAGGAATTTTGTTGATTGATTATCTTCAACTCTGAATATTATTGTAGCCTTTTGGAACAGCTGGATGAAAAAATTCGTGTGAAAAGACCTGGTTTAAAGAAGAAAAAAATCATTTTTCATCAAGACAATGCACCTGCTCACAAAAGTGTTTTGACGATGGCTATATTTAAAGAATTAAAGTACGAATTGCTTGAACATCCACCGTATTCACCAGATTTGGCTCCCAGTGACTACTATCTCTTCAAAAATCTCAAACAATTCCTTCGTGGAAAGCATTTTTCGTCGAATAAAGAGGCCATAGCAGCCGTAGACGGTTATTTTGCAGAGCTTCCATGAAAACCATTATAAGGATGGGATAAATTATTGGAAGATCATTGGAACAAGTGTATTGAGCTTCTAGGAAATTATATTGAATAAAAAAATATATTTCGTAACAAAAACAGTATTCTTTCATTTCGAGCGCAGGAACTTTTCAACCAAACTGTATTGCGACATTACTTTGAAAATCATGGTAATGTTGCAGAATGTCATCTTTTCAGATGAAGCTCATTTTGATATTGGCAGGTATGTAAACAAGCAAAATTGTCGCATTTGGGGCACAGAAAACCCGCACGCATACATTGAAAAGCCGATGCACCCAAAACGAGTCACTGTTTGGTGCGGATTTTGGTCCAGAGGAGTGGCCGTTACAGCCAATGGCGATCGTTATCGGGCCATGTTGAACAAATTTTTATTCACAAAAATTCAAGAGGAGGATATTGGCAACATTTGGTTTCAACAGGACGACGCTACGTGCCACACAGCCGAAGCAACACTCGATGTTTTGCGCCCTGTTTTTGAAGATCGCATTATTAGCCGCAGAGCTGATGTCGTTTGGCCACCTCGGAGCTGCGATTTGACATCGTTGGACTATTATTTGTGGGGTGCCGTCAAAGGTAAGTGTTACGTCGACAAGCCAGAGACAATTGACGCTTTAAAGGACAATATACGTGAAGCCATTGGTGAAATACAGCTGCACACAATCGATAATGTGCTTAAAAATTGGACCGATCGTGTAGGCTACTGCATGGCCAGCCGAGGCAGCCATTTGAATGAAATTATTTTTCATTATTAACCGGGAGGATTGTACTTTCAAATAAAAAAAAAAAAATTGAGAAAATATTCAGTAGTTTATAGCATTTTCAAAAAAAAAAAAATGATTTGGCGGACCCTATATAAATAGTTTTATATGTCTTCCAATATAAGAAATATATTTTGATATGGTATAAGATATAATTATAAATGGTAAAATATGTACAAACATATTTGAGATATTGTTATATATAGTTCTATCTAGAGTATTTTTGATATGGTAAAATATATAACTTGATATAATTATATGTGGTCCCATGTCAATGGTTCCGAAACCCAGCTAGGGAGTTACATTTTTTGTTTGTGCTTTTATTTTATTTTTATTTCCTCATCAATAATTTTTTTTTCAAAACTTTTAAATTTTAAACCATTTCGGAACAACAGCAACTAGAAATTTTTGATATGATATAAGTGGTAAAAATGTATAGTTTTTTTTATATTAAATATAATTATTCCTCCACATTTTTTCTTAGTCCACAAGATATGATTATATATAATTATATATATTATTATACATAGTCATATAATTATATTTAATCAGGGCCAATAAAGTCTTATTAATTCAGCCAAGATATTTTCCCCAAATTTTCGAATATATAATTATGTTATACAGTGAAAGCTCCCATAACCGGACACTCACCGTCGCGCTGTTTTTGTCCGGTAATGATAGACGTTCGCTTTTGAGAGAGGTGCACATTTTTTTTATTTTAAATATTTCATTTTATTATGTATACATTTTATAAAAATAATGGAGGGCCAGTCTACTGTGATTGAAAAAATTTGTTAATATTAGACTGCTTCAACATGGATTGGTAAAATTTAAGCTGTTGAGTTTCAAAATGACTCTCGATGTATTGGAATGCTACAAAGTCAGCCTTGGCCTTTACAATCGGACCAGAAAATGAAATATTTCGACATCTGGGCTTAGCGAACCAATAAAAGCACATTTTTTCTAATTCAGAACTTAAACAATCATCCTCTTGTGATGAACATTTACTCCAGATGCCCATTTGGATTGAAAAGCTTCTTTATTTTTATTAATTTCTGCGGCCTATATTTTGCCAATACTGAACCTTTAAGAACAAAATATTATGAAAAATTGCATTATTTAAAGAACAAGAACATTCACCTCTTCGCAATTTCGCGCACTGACAATTATCAATATCAGTCTCATTAATTATTTAAATTTTTTCTTCAGTAGATAATATATTTGTTTTTTTTTTTTTTGGTGCGATTTTAATGCTGCTGGAACTGATTATGTAATTAATTTTTAAAAAGACAACTAACGCGAGCTAAATTTTGTAAAATAATCAGCAAATTCATTGCCATCCTCAACACATATGGCATCCCTGCGGGAAAAGGACCTATCCCAGGACACGTCAAATGACCGGTTCATTGTGATAGGGACCGTTCACGGGACCGATCACTTTAACATGGGCTTGTCCTAGGAGGAGGTCAATTGCCCTCTGTGACATGTGACAGGACTGGTCTAGAAAGGACAAGTTGTGACTTTTCAACCGGTCACGTGATAGGTACTTTAGGAACCGGTGCTCTATCTCGTGATATGTTTTTTCGGAACCGGTTCAGTTTTCACCTATGCCGGGACAGGTCCCAATTTCCAACTGACCCCTTTTTTCCCGCAGGGATGAATATAAACATTTATGTTAACAGGGGATTCACCAATTTCAATGGCATCAACACAAATATAAATAAGAATTGTTAAAAAGGATAACTACAAAATTAATACAATCCTTGTTTGTGTGTTTCATCGCTTCTGTTCCGCTTATGAGAGATATTTTGAACAAAATTTTTTAAAATGTAGTGTCCACGTCGGGTTATTGGAGCGTCCGGCTATGAGAATATTTAGGCCGACGAAATTTGACCGATTATGGGAGCTGTCCGGTCATAGGAGCTGTCCGGTTATAGGAGCTGTCCGTTATGGGAGCTTTCACTGTATATAAGTCCCGAAGATACAAGTATTAGTCTAGTAAAATCAGCCAATATGTATATCAATGTGTAACTGAGTGCTTATATCGCGACAACTCCGGCAGGCCGAGTTCAAATCCTGGCGAATATATTTTCTTTTTAATAAAATTTTTTTTTTTAATTCATTTTTTTTTTTTTTTTATTTTTTTTATACGGTTTTTAATAAACTAATCTGATACAATTCAATCTGACATTTTTCGGATAAATTTGGATATTATATAATATATATCTGGATCTAATTTGATCTGCTATTTTTCGGATCAAATAAGATTAGATAGATATTACAGCAGATATTAAAGAATATCAAATTGGATATGAATACACTCAGAAAAAAGTTTGTGGAAAATTTGTAAATGGTTTTCAATGCCACTTTACTATTCGTGTACTGATTTTAAGTAAAATAATATTATTTAGCAAATCTTTTTGCTATTTACATTTTACAAGTTACAGAGTTTTTACAGAATATTTACAAATTTTTGTTGGTAATTTCAGAAATCATTTTACAAATTTTTTATAACCGATTTGCTAAAACTTACAAAAAATTAACTAATTTTAAAAAAGTGGATATTGAAGGAAATGTTATTTGTAATTAAAACTTACAAATTTAAATTGCCTTAAAATGTTACATGGATTAAAAAAAGGGATTCATGTCTGAAAATAGGACATCCACTTAAAATAGCTCTAAAAGCTTTTTAAGTTCTAAAAATCAGCCGTAAAAACAATTAAAATTTGAGACCTTAAAAGTAAAAAAAAAAATATTAAAATATTTTTTAAAAAAGAAATTACCAAATAAAAAAAAAATGATTAATTCGTTTATGTTTTAACAATTTTTAAGATTTTTAAGCCTTTGATTTTTTTTTAATTTTGTATGAAATATTAAAAAAAAATAAAATCAGGGACTGAAACCCTGAAAAAAATGGGTTCAGGTTCGGGTTAATCAGAATAAAAAGTTTAGGTTCGGGTTCGGTTCGGTTCCGGGTTCGGGTTCAACATTTAAAAAAAAATTATAAATGTTTTATTAATAAGAAATTTGTTTATCTTTCAAAGAATTTTTCGTTTAATTTTACAATTAATATTTTTTTTTAAGTTTTCTTCTTGAAATTTGTTCTATGTGGCGACAAAATGAATTTCAAGGCTGAAAAGGCCTTTTTGAAAAATTTGATTTAAAAAATCTTTCCTTCTTTTTTAGAACTTGTTCGAGCATATCTTTATTATCTCCTGAAGAACAATATATTGATTCTCTTAATAAATTCTGTTCTTCTCTTTCCATTTGCAAATTTTTGAAAATGTTAATTGTTTTTAAAATATGTTTTTTAGCATTTTCAACCTCTTCGGGACTTAGCATTAACTTAAATCTGCTATCTAAATATAATACTGCATTCAAAAGTAGATTTTTAATAAATTGGTTTTCTTTTTTATAATATTTAAATATAGTTTTTGTGAAAATATTTTTGTTTTGTCATATTTTGTTAGCTCTAATTTTAGTTCTATAAAAATCGCCCAATGTCATCTTTTCTTCTTGTAGTTTCAGCGTTATTTTTACGAATTTTTCACAAATATTCCAAATATTATCATTCATAGTTAATGCAGCATCCAGTAATTCCGAACAAAAACTCCCATATTCTAATAAGGCTTGAACGACGTCATAACTGGAATTTCATCTAGTTTGACAGTCTAGTACGGCTTTTTACAAGTTTAGCTTTTTAGCTATAGAAGAAATTTTTGGTATTCGCAATTTTTTGCTAATAGCTCTGCATTGATCAAATGTTTGCTTAAAAGGAATGCAAGAAATGAAGGTTTTTATGATTTTTCTATCAAACATTTCTCACGCCATGAACAGCAAGAATATTTTTTTATATTTTTGAACCCGAACCTGGTTAAATTTTTGGGTTCAGCGGGTTCGGGTTCACAGTTTTCATAAACAGCGAACCTGAAACCGTTTGGGTTCAGGTTCGGTTTCAGTCCCTGAATAAAATAAAAAAATTTTAATGCTCGATAAAAAAAAAATTTTAAATTTTGTACTAATATTAATAATATTTAGTAATTTTTTTTACTGATTTTAGCAAACCGATTTTAAATTCCACTTTACAAAAAATATACTAAAATTTAGTAGCGGCTACTAATTTTTCTACTAATTTCATTGTACTACACGTCAGCAAAAATGTGTTGCTAAGATTAGCAAAAAATACCGCTGGGCTCAAATTAGCAAAATTTCCCGTAATAACAGCAAAATTTTCAGTCGCCATTACATTATTGCGCCAGTTAATTTTTTTTATTCGGGCTGTATTGACTGAATTTATGAAACTAAATTGTTTCTGTACTTATCTGATTATATATAATAATTTATATTTATATATAATACATATTTTGTATGATTTTATTTATTTATATAAATATATATATGTTATAATCATACTTTACCAACTAAGAAAAAATGTGAAAAAAATTATAATATATATAACAAAAAAAAAAATGATTTTCACCATAATCCGTACTTTTGGAATCATATATCATATATGATAATAAGAACCTATATTATTATAAATTATTATCAATGACTTCATTTTAAGCCAAATTATTTGTTAAATCTATTAAACTACAAAACTTTTTTTCAAAGTGCTACAGCTGCTTTTCAATGATGGTTGATATGAATTTCAATTGCTCATTATGGAATTCGATCTTATAAAAAATTTTAATTAATTTAAAATACTGACTTTGGAAAGCAAGCCCCTTGGCAAAGACATCAAACAGATATTTATTGATACATTACATTACAATTTTCTAATTTGAAATCTATCTAACAGGACAACGGAAATGTAGTATATTACAATACCAAACTGGAGCATATTAATCGTATATGTGGTATAAGAAAAAAGAAACGAACATCAATATAAAATTTTAATATCCTGTTTCAATAAAACATATAGTTATATTTTGTTTAGAATATAAAATATGTTTTTAAATCTTCTGTATGTCCTTTTTCTTATATTTGTTATAAATAAAATGAAAAAACAACAACAACAACAACATATCCTTTCATTAAAAGAATATATATGAGCGCTTTTTGTTGTATTTTTTCTTCACTATTACGTGTCGAACAAATGCCAAGAAACTGCCATTTGGTTATAGAAATAATGCCAACTTAATCGAAATTCCAACTCGTCGCGTGCTGACATTTTTGTGTTTTTTTTTTTTTGTCTTTTCAAAATCGATGTGTTTTTGGCTAGAATAGAAGCAAAAAAAAATAATGCAAATTCCTAAAATATAATATATACTATATATGGTTGAATTTGTATGACAAACAAAAAAAAAAAAATAAGGATAGAAAGGAATGTACATAATCATGTATATACATAAATATATACTATAGCACCTACGTACTGTGTGCTATGTAGTCAGGGAATTTAAAAGAATTAATTAATTTTCTTATAAGCACCCGAGTAAAAAAAATTGATCTGGCACAATATTTAATCATATTCAATTTTATATACCTTAAAATCTAGATTAATCCGAAAAATGGCAGATCAAATTAGATCCAGCATTATATTTGGGGATTTAGTGATATCTAAACTTACCCGAAAAATGGCAGATAAAATTTGATCCAGCAATATACGTATATAGGGATAAAGTAAGAGCCAAATTTATCCGAAAAATATTTTTTTTATATATACAGAATCTAGTTTATTAAAAAACATAGAAAAAAAACTATAAAATAAAAAAAAAATATTAATGGTCTAAAAAACAATGCCTTCGCCAAGATTTGAACTCGGTCTGCGAGAGTTATAGTGAGTTATACACATACACTCAGAAGTGTGTGGCTGATTTTAGTAGACTACATCTGTCGTATAATTGTGTTATATATAATTATATCTTCGGTACTTATATATAATTATATATTCGGGAATTTGGGAAAAATTAATGGGACTAAATTGGTTCTGTACTTATTTGATTTTTTATAATTATACAATATATAGCTATCAGAGAACTGCAAAATCAACTTTTTTCTTGATTTAATCATACGCTAAAATTCTTGTTCACATTTTATCACTCAATAAAATTCAGTGTAGAATAAATTCAGCATCATGTTACTGAACGCGTAATTCGGATCAGTATGAATTATCTGTCGAACATGTTTTAATCGTTGAATAAATCAGAAAAAAACAACAAACAACGCGTATGTGTGTATTCATTATTAAAACAAAATAGAAACACATTTCAAAAATGGTATAGTGTCCGCTTTTTTAGAATTTTTATTAGTAATACAATACAAAAAATATTCTTCTTTGTAAAATAAAAATATTTGTTTGCAAAAAAAAAAATATGTCGATATCTCAGGCTTGTTCAATCCGGATAAATTTAAATATTGTCAAATTTTTTTTTCATCTATTTTGATAGGAAATTTAATTCTCTAAAAAAAGTTAAATGGTAAAATTTTCTTAAGATGATAGTTACTTAGCTAATAGCAATTTTGGTAAAAAAAAAATATTTTTTTTAATTATATTATATATTTTTGAGGATGAAAAATGATTTTGAAAAATATATTATTGTCGTAAGTATTTAAAAGCGAAAATATGATAAACAAATACGAATTTTGTTGATGTCATGTGAATATTAAAAGTATTATGGATTTCTTATTAAAAGAAATCTTATTTTTTTTTAATAACTAGTAAAATTTCACGTTTTTACCAAAGAACCATGAAAGAGAAATGAATTTACTATAAAATTAATATGTTCAAAATAATTTTTTATTCTCAAAAAGCGGTAGTATAATCAAATAATATTTTTTTTTACAAAAAATTGTTATTATCTTGGTAACTCTTAATTTTAACTTTTTTTATTTTGTAGAGAATTAAATTTCCAATCAAAATTGGTGAAACAAAATTAAGACAATATTTAACTTTAACTGAGATATCGAACTAAATTTTTTTTAAAGCGGATTTTAGGCCCACCCTAATGTAGACTACATTTATGAAATGTGTTTCTACAAAACCCCCTTGTATTGATATGAAACTATTTTGTTTTAGTTATGAATACACAAACATTGTTTGTCATTTTTTCTGATTTTTTCTGATTTATTCTACATCAAAATAATTATTGTTGACCCGAACGAACAAGAATACAATGAATGGTATGAAAACGACAGATAATTGAATCAGAGACAGAACAAGTTGCACGTGGTTGTGTATTGGAGTATATTCAGCTTTTGAACGCAAACACATATTTATTCTTGTGTTGATTGCGTATGATCGTTCTGCAATCAGCAGTTGCACTTCTCTGATAGCTATATACAACATTATATATAATTATATATAATCATATCTTATTGACTAAGAAAAAAATGTAGATAAATAACAATTATATTTAAAACAAAAAAAAAACTTTAGAGTGGTCCAAAAGAAAAACATCAAAGTTTGAATACGCAATCTCCACAATGTTGCCCCTATTTCTTAATGTCTAAAAACTCTTTGCCAAGTTTCAGCAATTCGCTTTATATTTAGAGGTAGAACAAAAAGTTACCTTTTAAGAATTAGAAATTCGTGGTTAGAGTAATTTATACAAAAAGTACGGTTGACTTCAATTTGAATAATTTTTAGAACTATACGCTATAATTTAACAAAATTAAGTTTGCAATTTTTTGTTTAAAACATATCAGTAAATTTACAAATCTGATCTTAATTTTTATGAACTGAACTTAAAATTTGAACGTAAAAGTGGACATATAATCATTCATAAAAGTATTTTGCGCAGAGGCAAATAAAACAAATTTCTTGATCAAAGTGGAACATTTTTTGTATGAAATTTACGCAAAATATGCGACTCTAAATTTAATTTTGATTTCAAATTTGTAATGTACAGACCATATTTTTTTACATAATTACATGTTGGTAGGGTTGTGGAGCTAGTGATTTCGACCTGTCTTTTTGGACACCTTAATGTACCAAGATTATTATAAACTGATTATATCTTATATCCTATCAAAATTTTCTAGGTCTTGTTGCCTCGAAATGGGTTAAAATTAGAGTTTTGTAAAAAGTATTAATAAGAAAAAAATTAAAAAAACACAAAAAGTAATTTTTTCCTAGTTAGGATTCGAAACCGCTGACATAGAACCACATATAATTATATCTAATTATAACTTATATAACATATCAAAAATACGCTAAAATTTCTCAAATTTGTTTCCAAATATTGTACCATATATTAAATCATATATAACAAGTGCAGCATTTTTAAGGTCATCGTGTGGTTCCTCCTTCATACCCGTTTTTTTTTTGAAGTATATATCGAAACTAAAAAAAAACTGCAAAGGACTTGGCTAGATTACATCGAATTTTTTTTTTATGGACACCCTAAGTTTTTGTACCCAAACACGATTTTTTTAAAAAAGGAAAATTTTTATGGAATCCATATATCATAAACCGTTCGGAATTTTGTTTTTATGTCTTTGGCAAAGTTGTAGATCCAAACCAAAGCAAAAAAATTCTCATATGGACCGACCCAAAAAAATTGGATCCACTGCATCAAAATTGCAAAAAAATATAAAAAAGTGATTGTATTTTAAAATACTTGTTCATAATATAAAATATTCATTAAAATTGTGCTAATAAATTGATTTAAATTAAAAAAAATTATTATCATAACATTCTGTAGTGCGATTTTTTAACTTTCTTAACGGTTTCGTTAACTAACAATAATTGTCGGTTGAGTTTACCGAATGTTGTTAATATCATTTTTATTTGCTTTAAAATTTTATAAAGTAACGACAAAATTCCTTAATTTGAACTTCAAAAAAATAAATATCAGTATATAAGTTAACATTTTTTTTAACAAGTATCGGTAGGAAAAATTTCAAGAACAACTTTTAACAAATTTTGTTTTTAATTATCGATTTTTGAAAATAAAGGGTGTCCCAAGAAGAACGCAATTTTTAAATCTGGCAACATTCGAAGTGTCATTGTTTGACATTTTAACAATTGTTATTGTTTGCTAGTATAAGGTACGAGGTTAGTAAAAATGGAGCGCTACACGAATGAACAACGCATTCTCATTGTGAAATTGTTTTACCAAAATGGTGAAAGTTTTGCGGCTACAGTTCGCAAATTGCGATCAATTTGGGGTCACAATAATGCTCCAAAAGAGTCAACTGTAAAGAGATTAATGGATAAATTTGCCGAAACTGGGTCTGTTAGTGATGTAAAGACAACAACGCGCCATCGACCAGGTCGATCGACCGAAAATGTCGCAGCTGTACGTGATGATGTCGCTCAAACTCCATCCACCTCAATTCGACACCGAGCTCAGCAAATTGGTATCTCCAAATCCACTTTGCAGCGAATTTTGACGAAAGATTTGCATCTTCATGCATACAAAGTTCAATTGACTCAGGAACTGAAGCCAGCTGACCATGGACAGCGAAGGGATTTCGTTGATTGGGTATTGGAGAGACAACATGAAAATGCTGATTTTGACGATAAAATCATCTTCAGTGACGAGGCCCATTTTCATCTTGTTGGCTTCGTCAATAGGCAGAATTGTCGCATTTGGGGTGAGGTAAATCCTCGAGTGATTCACGAGAAGCAAATGCATCCTCAACGTGTCACTGTGTGGTGTGGTTTTTGGGTCGGAGAAATCATTGGACCTTTTTTATATGAAAATGAGGCAGGTCAAGCGCAAACAGTCAATGGTGTTCGGTATCGTGAAATGATAACCAGTTTTTTCTTGCCTAGAATTGAAGAAATGAATGTGGAGGGCATGTGGTTCCAACAAGACGGCGCCACATGTCATACAGCCAGAAAAACAATTCAATTGCTGCATCAGTCATTTCCCGGTCGTGTTATTTCGCGTTTTGGAGATCAGAATTGGCCGCCTAGATCGTGCGATTTAACACCATTAGATTTTTTTCTTTGGGGTTTTTTGAAGTCGATGGTTTACGCGAATAAGCCGACGACGACTCAAGCCTTAAAAGAGGAAATTGGACGCTGCATTAATGAAATACCGCAGCATTCATGCAAAACGGTCATTGAAAATTTCATTAAAAGATCGCGTGCATGCCAGCAAAGCCGCGGCGGCCATCTGCACGATATATTGTTCCATACATAACCTCATTCTGTCTACTTTACGATATAATAAAGTTTCACGATTTTTTTTTTAAATATCTGTGTTTTATTTAAAATTTAAAAATTGCGTTCTTCTTGGGACACCCTTTATAACTACCGAATTCATTCGTTAAAATAATAGGGAATCGTACCACTGACCTGTAGTGCAATTCCGTAACTTTATTTAATGTTTTTATTCCTTTAGTGTTCTGCACCATAAATAAAGACTAGAAAACTCATGCTCATGAGAATATAAAAAAAATAACAAAAAAAAAAAAAAAAAATGTGATGATGATGAAAAATATTAGAAAAAAAAAACTAAAGTAATACTAAAACATATAACAAGTGACATTGTAATGTTACAATATTTGCATTTTCTTAACTTAAATTAATATCTTTTACAAGAAATTCTACATTTTTTAATGTACACATGTACTGCTGACTGACTAAATATTCGCTTTTTATTGAGTCTAACTAAAATCGAAAAAATATACTTTAAGTCTTTCGAATAAGGAAACGTATTATGCAGGGTGTATACGTTAGCAAAACAAAAAAAAACTTTTTATAACTTATTTCGATTTATAAATACAAAAATTTCAATAAAAAATCGTTAAAATTAAAAAATTGCGGTATTTTATTAATCAAACAATTTAGAATAAAAAAGTATTTGTGAAGTAAGAAGATTCAGAATACTAGTCGACAAGCCATCAAAAGCTATACTTATCAAGAAGGCGAAATTCCCGTAACTATTTTTCAATGTACGATTTTCTGTCCGCATTTATAGTATGCGCGAGGCATATTTTTATCTGAGCAGATACGTAAACAAACGAAATTTGCAATTCTGGGCCTTGAGAATCTACGTATTATTTACTTAAAGCCATTATATCCCAGCAAAAACAGGGTTCCAACTACTTACCAGCCTATTTACTCGCTTAATTACTTTTATTTGCGATGTCCCAAAAGTAATGAGTGGTCATTACATTCTCAATTACAAAAAACACAAAGTAATGGGTGGTCATTACCCTCTCGCATACGAACAGCCAAAAAATAATGAGTACCCATTACATTATGGACATCGCGAACAAAAGCACTTAAGCTCGTAAATAGGCTGGTAAGTAGTTGATACCATGTTTTTGGTGGGATCTACACATAGTGCAATCACTGCATAGTGCGCCATTGACGCCAAAGGTGTCATCGGCCCTTATTTTTTCGAGGACGCCGTGGTTTACACGGTTACTATTACTATGATAAATTAGATTTTATTACCACAAATTATTGATTTGGTACTGAAGAACATGTGGTACGAGAATAGACATTGTGAAGGATGAATTTCCGGGTCGCCTAATGGCTCGTTTTGACGATTTGCAGTGGGTAGCAACATCGTCCGAATTTTTTCTTTAGGGTTTTTCGAACAAGCAACAGACCATGGAAGCTCCCAAAGAAAAGATTGCTAGAACTTATCTCTCGAAGTTCTCTTCTGAATGATGTCAAATGAGGTAAATAGAGCCCAAGTGATCATAAGCCATTGTTGGCGCCCACTTGACCGATATAATCTTAAAATATTAATGGGAACGTTTTTGGGCCACCTCGTACTTTATTTTTTTTATGGATTTGAATTTCACATAAAACTTCCACTTGAGTATAATGTCCAGAAATGTTCAGGGAACACCGTTTCTTTAAAAAGAAATTGGCTAAATATTTTTGAATCTACTGGATGGATTTGCAAGTTTGACCCACGATTTATTTACTTAAGTGTTTTGTTTTAGTATAAGTTTAAACTTTTGGAACATTTTGCAGCTTAAAGGGCAATTCGAACATTTTCCAACATGATTATTCTCAAATGAAAGTAAATTTTATGTAAAATTCAAATCTATAAAAAAACATAAAAGATTTCTCTGCATTAATGACCCATAAAATATTATTCTTTGGGTGAGGGGTTAAAAAAAGGAACTTCATTTTTTAGCCCCTGACTCCGAAAGGAACTTAAATATATGTTCTTTGATCAGAGATTTTGGTTTAGGAGGGCAAACTACTTTGAAAAAATTTAAAAAATTTTGAACTGCACTCCGATCGCAAAAACTGAACAAATTGAACCTTCATATTGTTTAAATAAGTTACTTAAAGTCCTGAATTGCTAATTTTGGTTTTATATTATTAAAATATGTATTAAAATTAAAATAATCGTTCAATTATTGTACTTTTAGGAATAAAATTTTTGGTTAGATTTTTTTATGAAACTAATTATAAGGGTGTAGCTAGACCGTCTTAAGGAATTGTCGGAAAATATTAAAATGTATATTATGATTTCTCGTCTTCTGTGAAGTTCATAAAATTGATTTAATTATCTTAATTGAGCGAACCTAAATATATTCTTTCAGAAGAGGCAAAAACCTGATTAATGCTCAAATCCTTGAAAGTATGAATATATCAATCTTTTACAATACTTGTTAAATATGTACGTATAAAAATAATATAATATTTTACGTTATTTGCGGCTCTATGGTTAATAGTGTGTATTGCAATTGAAAAAATCGAATATAATTTTTTTTTTTGGTTGATAGAGGGTATTGCACAGTAAAAATATGATATAGTTAGCAATTTTATTAAAGTTTTCTTTAATGTTTTTTATTAACATATAAGAACTAAATAATAAAACAATTATTTTTAATTGTTAGTAAAATGCCTAGTAAATGAACACATGTTCCAGATTTGAAGCTTGTTATATCAACAGAATATCATTGCTTTTATTAGAATTTAGTTCAGATAAAGTCAACGTAATATTAAGATATGCAGCAATGTCAAATCCGAATTATGCTGTTTCTTTTTGTTTACTTTAGAGATCTTACTTCCGCAACTGTTGGATAATTTTTGAATTGACCAGTTCTATTGTTGGTAAATCGAATAAATTCGGCATCATTGAAGTTAAAAAAAAAAATAATTATAATTAAAATACAAATGGTTTTTTTTTATTGTTTTACGTGCTTCTTTTCTTATTCTGGTTGATAGAGGTTATTGCATTCTAAAGTTTATATTATTTCTTTTTTTAAATCTTATGGTTAAAAAAGCAGAAAAATTGATTTTTTTTTTCTCTGAAAATTTTGTGAGACATGTATGTACACTCATCAAAAAAAGTCGGTAATGGCAACTGAAAATTTTGCTGTTATTACAGAAAATTTGCTAATTTGAGCCCAGCAGTATTTTTTTGCTAATCTTAGCAACACATATCTGCTAACGTGTAGTACAATGAAATTAGTAAAAAAATAAGTAGCCGCTACTAAATTTTAGTATACTTTTTGTAAAGTGGAATTTAAAATCTGTTTGCTAAAATCAGCAAAAAAGATTACTAAATATTATTAATATTAGTTCAAAAATAACAGTTTTATTTTTATCAAGAATTTTGATCTTTTATTTTATTTATTTTTATACAAAATTTAAAAAAAAAAAAAAATCAAAGGCTTAAAAATATAAAAAATTGTTAAAACATAAACGTTTTGTTTTTATTTTCAAGTTCAAATTTTAATTGTTTTTAGGGCTGATTTTAA
Organism: Eustalomyia histrio; assembly: GCA_949748255.1. Taxonomy (NCBI): domain Eukaryota; kingdom Metazoa; phylum Arthropoda; class Insecta; order Diptera; family Anthomyiidae; genus Eustalomyia; species Eustalomyia histrio. The sequence goes on along the minus strand of OX456524.1, from coordinate 26,060,699 downwards.
GAACTAAAAAACTTTTTAGTGCTATTTAAAGTGGATGTCCTATTTTCAGACATGAGTCGGTATATTCACTTTCGATCCCTTTTTTTTAATCTATGCAACATTTTAAGGCAATTTATGTTTGTAGGTGTAAGTTTTTTAAAGAAATAACATTTCCTTCAATATTCACTTTTTTAAAATTACTAATTTTTTTTTTTTGCTAATTTTAGCAAATCGGTTTTCAAAAATTTGTAAAATGATTTCTGAAATTACCATCAAAAATTTGTTAACATTCTGTAAAAACTCTGTAATTTGTAAAATGTAAATAGCAAAAAGATTATCTAAATATAATTTTTTTTAATAAAAATTAGTACAAAAATAAAAAAGTGAGATTGAAAACCGTTTACAAATTTTTCTACTAACTTTTTGTTCTGAGTGTAGCTGTCATCAGTAAACAGTTTTCCATCAAAAAGTGATTTTCAAGAAATTGTTTCGTAGATTTGCACAAAAAACATCTGATGTAGTAGCTATATTTTAAAAATAAGCAAAATATGTTATTATGTAGTTAAATTTGTAATCTTAGCCTCTTTTTTACAATATCCCTTTAACTACTAACTGGGTTTGACACATTTTTTTTTGTTACTTTGCATATAAAATTTGAATTTAACTCTTTATTTAATATTTACTGGACATGAATTACTTATCAGGTCCTACGCAGTTAAAAAAAACTATATTTTACACCATTTAATTAAATCATGATGTACATTTTTCCGTTGGTTTTATTTGCCTTGAATAAAATGTGTATAAAACTACTTCAAATTCGCACATAGCTTACGGTATTGTAACCAATTAAACTATTGTTCAAACCTGTCCAATTTTAAGAAAAGCATATACTTAAGTGTCATTTGTATATATTTGTATCCCAGCAAAAATAAATGAAAGTGATTCTTAAGGAATTAATTTTTCATTGATTCTAAAGTATCGTTTAGTTCTGATTTTTCTCTTCTAAGGAAGTTCTTTTTCACAACTTATAAAATTGTGATTTTAAATGAAATTAAACACTTTTCAAATCTATGACGCTACAAAAAGTAAAAAATTTATTGTAGTAAAATTTGCAAGCATTTCGAATAGAGATAAATAAGGCCCGATTGCTGAATTTCCCGCTAAAATTTAACGAACAGTAAAACTCAAACTTTGTATAGGAAACAACAACAAATGTGTCAGTTAAATTCCCAGGTAGAAGCTAACGGGAGATTGTGAAACTGAGGCTAAGGCTCGATTACTGATGTCCTGTAAAAATCGAAATTACAAATTCAAAATTTATTTGGGAAGAACAAAAGATGTAATTTTTTACTAAACCATAAGAAGGGCTTTAGATGCAATGAAAAAGGATCATAAAAGAAAACTTCCACCCTATGACACCCCTATGTAAAAATCATTGGTTCCGATCCAAATTTTCACAACACCGGAATCAAAATCACTGCTTCTTTTTCTTTTCTTTTGCTACTTTTTTTTTGCTGGGATGTTAATAAAATACACATACATTTAGAAAAATACATACCTATAGAGGTTTTTTTTTAATATCATTCGTAAAGTTTAAAAACATTAATTAATTAATTTTACTGTTATTTTACCTGATTCATCTTATACTACATTTAAGCTGAACAAAAACTTCCTAGTTTTTGTACAAAACTAGTTTTTGCTTGTTTTTTCTCTATATATTTTCGTTTTGACAAATAAAAACTCGGAAGAGCAAAAACTTGGTAGGTTTTGCTTAGCCTGAATAATTCTGGTCTTTTATATTTGCCACATAATTTTTCTTAGTGTATAATATCAGAAAAATACCAAACAAAAATCGCATATATCAGAAACGCAGCATGTATACAAAAAACCACATGATTGCTTATGTTTTTTATTTTGCACTTCTCATGTTTTGGTTTCAATAATATGCAGTACTTTATAATATAAAGTTCTGTTTTCACAAAGGTGATGACAGTTTTAAGGATACACACACATAATATCGTATCATGTACAACGCAAAGGAACATCCTTATTTTCAAAGAAAGTACAAAAATGAAATACCCAGCAAAAAAAGAGATGCAAGTAAGAAACGCACTGCCATAATGGTCTATGCAGATGTAGTTCTTTTATTTAACAGATACTCCAATGATTTTAACATTAAGTTGTCATTGGTGTGGGGAGTACTCTCAATTTAAAGTTTTTTCAGTACTTTTTGGGTGAGTGCAATGGGAACTTTTTTTTTATCAATTTAAAGTAAAAAAATTGTAAAAAATAATTTTGTTTTTTTTTTAAATTTTTTATTACGAGATTTTGCGTCTTATTCTCTTCAATAAAATTACTTTTTATTAAAGAAGTGCAAAAAGTGTATTGAAACTCAATATATTTTCAGTAATTTTTTCACAAGTGCATATAACGCAAATAGTCATTATTTTTGCTTTACTTTTTTTAAAATTAAAAAAGTATTTAATTTTTACAAGGTGACCCAAAATGTATTACCTTATCGAAATATGCTATAGTATTCAGTATTCTTTTTATATTTGTGCAATAAAAAAAAATATATATATATACCGAGTACACCTCAACAAGCGAAGGAATGCCGATCACTGTTGATCATCGAGTTTAGCGATCGCCTCGAAGAGAGCAGCCGGAAGACCTCTTCCGCTTCTGGCTGAAGATGTCTTAGATAAGCCGTCAACCTCTATTACAAGGTGGTATCTGCAGCGCATTTTGGTAAGATACTTCAAGATGTTCGCTTGCAAAGTGAAGACAGTCCATCAGCTACTGCCAATAGCGTATAATCTACGCTCACGCTCTTCTGCACCTCGAATGCGCAATAAACGATTTTCCGTTCAAATTTATTATTAGTGACATGAGCCCATATTCGTAGACATACAAAATTTGAGCTTCTGGGACAATGAAAATTCACGTATCATTCACAATGAACTGTTGTATGTATCTTCTGCATGGTGCGCCGAAATTATCATTGGGACTTATTTTTTTTTTTCGAGGACACCGTGAATAACGCGGTTACTGTAACTGGTGATTGTAGCAAAGTTAAAAATTGGGATGGAGGACATCTGGTTCCAACAAGATGAGGAAATTGCTTAAGCGACAAGAGAAATTTTAAAAATTGCGTTTTCGGGTCGCCTGATTTGGGGATTTGCAGTAGCCACAAAGATCGATTGATTTAGGTGATCCAGATTTTTTTACTGGGGTTTTTGGAGTCACGGATTTATATGAATACGCCAAAGAGAATATGCGACAAGAGTGCCCAGACTTATTGCCCGAAGTTCTCCCAGAACGATGGAAAATTAAGAAACAAGAGACAATTTACAATGGCGGCGCCCAACTGATCGATGTATAATTCAAAAAAAAAAAAAACATAAAGATTCAAATATTCAAAGAAAATTTAAATTACTTCCTTTCATTTTAAGGACATAGCAAAACAACATCAGATTAGTGTGTTTTTGCCGCTCTGTAAAAATAATTGGGCGAATCACAACATATGGTATATCTTTTACACTCACCAAAAAAAGTCTGTAATGGCAACTGAAAATTTTGCTGTTATTACGGTAAATTTTGCTAATGTGAGCCCAGCGGTATTTTTTGCTAATCTTAGCAACACATGTCTGCTGACGTGTAGTACAATGAAATTAGTAGAAAAATTAGTAGCCGCTACTAAATTTTAGTAGACTTTTTGTAAAGTGGAACTTAAAAGCTTTGAATTTATTTTTCTTATCGAGCATCAAAAATTTTGATTATATTTTTTAAAAAACGAATTAATCATTTTGTTTTAATTTGGTAATTTCTGTTTTAAAAAATATTTTGGTAAATTTTTTTTTTTTTACTTTTAAGGTTAAATTTTAATTGTTTTTAGGGCGGATTTTTAGAACTAAAAAACCTTTTTAGTGCTATTTTAAGTGGATGTCCTCTTTTTAGACATGAGTCGGTATCTTCACTTCCGATCCCTTTTTTAATATATGTAACATTTTAAGGAAATTTAAGTTTGTAGGTGTAAGTTTTAATTAGAAATAACATTTCCTTCAATAACCACTTTTTGAAAATTAGTAGTATTTTTTGCTAATTTTAGCAAACCGGGTTTCAAAAATTTGTAAAATGATTTCTGAAATTAGCAACAAAAATTTGTAAATATTCTGTAAAGATTCTGTAATTTGTAAAATGTAAATAGCAAAAAGATTTGCTAAATAATAATTTTTTACTAAAAATCAGTACAAAAATAGTAGAGTGCGATTGAAAACCGTTTACAAATTTTTCTACTAACTTTTTTTTCTGAGTGTACATATAGTTTGTTTCTTCAATAGCTCATTTACTGAAGATGAAGATTGTTACAAGTTCTTTGCAAAATCATAGGGAGTCACTCAAGGAGCAATTTAAAACGTTTGCAAACAGCAGGTTTCATCCAAATGCCAGGAAATTCAAAGACGATTTTGCATGTCCGAAATGCAGCTTGAACGCCATAAAAAGAAGTAATTTTTGCATCGAATCATAACTGGCAATGCAAAATGGATTCATTACATTAACCCCAAGCGCAAGAAATGATTAAAAACTTTTTAGAAAATAGTGATTGATAAGTTTTGCCTTATAGTGCAGACCTTCCCCCGTCCGACTACCATTTGTTTCGATCGATGCAGAACGCTCTAACTGGAATACGCTTTCCTTCAGAATAGGGTATCCGAAATTAGCTTGATTCATTCTTGGCCGCAAAAAAATGAGCAGTTGGAAGAGCAGTGGAAAGATGGAAAAATATCACATCTAACCAGGGCCAATACTTTGAATAATGTTTCACAAAAACGGCCAAAGTTTGCCAAAAATTCAGCATTTTTAAGTTATACACCCAATCATTTTAAATATAAAGGTATTAAAAAAAAACTGGTCCCGCCAAGATTCGAATCCGCGTATACAAATCACTGTGTACCCAAATCAGTTCTAAGCATCATTTTTACAGTAATTATGCTTAAGAAGCAATAATTAAGTAATAGTTTGGATTTTGTTCAGAATTGCTGCTAAAAAAGCTGTAAAAATATACTAACGGATACTTTGTAAAGCAATCAAAGAAGTGATTTTTTTTTGCTGGGTTTAAATAAAATTTAATTGAATTTAATACAGTCTCTTTCACACTGTACAGCCATAGCCAATTATGTGGTCTTTTGTATGTTTGTTGTGGTAGATGTTGTAATATGGTTAATTTTCCAAACCATGGCGTAACAATTCTTAAATTTGTCGATTGTATTTATAACTTTAAACATTTCAGGTGGAAATCCTTAACTTAAAACACTTTAATATTTTCGGTACAATCGTTTTCAATTTATTTATTTCACTATTTTTAACTAATATATAATTTTAGCTGCCTGCGAGTTTTCTTGCCCAAGTTTGAGATTAAACGAAATTACAGATTTATTATTTTGAGTGTAGTTATAAACGAAATAACAAACTGAATGGTATGATAAAGAGTTTTCGAGTGATAATTTTTCCAAGTTGGTCTTATTAAAAAAAAATGAGAAACTGTAAACAATTTAAGAAATAAAGTTTTATCATAATTCAACTTCTACCTTTATTTTTTTTTAAACTTTATTTTTTTTTTATATACGATGATGATGATAATTTAGAGTGTTCGCCATCTTTTTATGTAACATGCCACAACAGCAGTTAAGAGCTACTTAAACTTTTTTCTACAGAAAAAAGGGTCTTGTTTGTATTTTTGTTTTCCTTTTTTTGTTTCTACCTCTTACCATACATAACTAACTAAAATAGGTTAAATAAAAGCGGATTAAAAGCACAACAGTTAACGAGTATTGTACGCGTTAATAAAAAGCATTTAGAAAAAAACATGAAAGAAAAAAAAAATCACAAAATATTGTTGTTGTTCAGACTTGTGTTAGAAACATTTTATATTTTTGTCAACATCACTTAAAAATGCTGAAAAGCGTATTTTACCAATTTATTTGTCGTCTGACAAAAGCTGAATGTTGCCTGCTATTGATGACAAAGACGTCGTCATTGATGTCGTTGATGATGATGATGATGATGACGATACTGACGACAACGACAGTGATGCTTCATTTTTTTTTCTTCCATTTCACTATACGTATTTTTTATGTTACGAGGGGTACTATTTATATTTCGGAAATAGCAAATAATAACAAAAATTTTTAAATGAAAACGGTTTTATTGGTTTTCGAAATATTTCTGTTGATGATCAATGCACTTTTGCATTCGTTCAAACCATTTGTCATAGCAATTTTTCCATTCATCTTGAGACACCTGCAAAACAACTGCTTCATCCGCGCTCGTAAATCGTTGACCACGCATTTTACTTTTGATATTCGAGAACAAAAAGAAGTCATTGGGTGCCAAATCAGCACTTTACGAAGGATGAGTCATCAATTCGATCTTTTGACTGCTCAAAAATTCACCTGTTTGACGAGATGTTTGAGAGCTCGCATTGTCATGATGGAGAGAATGATTTGTCTTCAGCGGTTGGTTTTAAGAATTCCTCCGACGACTTCCGGCAAACAAATGGTCTTGTACCACTCAGAATTGACCGTCCTATGTTGCTCAAGCGGAACAGTGGCCACATGACCCATTCGGCCGAAGAAACAAACGACCATTTGCTTCGCTGTGCTTCTTCCACGAACAACTTTTGAAGCACCACGGTCGAACTTTTAAATCATTTCCTTACACCAATCGACGCGAGCCCTTTTTTGGCAATTGATAAATTATGTTCACGAAAAATCGAATGTATTGAATTAGAACTAATGTGCAAGGATGCCGCTATCTCACAATATGTCACATGACGGTCTTGTATTATCAGTTCACGCACAACGACCGATTTTGGACGACCTTCACGGAATATGTCGGCGACCGAACTACGACCACGATTGAATTCACCATACCAGCGATATACTGTGGTTTTTGATGGTGCTTTATCGCCATACAAAGAACTGAGTTCATCGACACATTCTTGTTAATATAATCCACGTCGAAAGTTGTAAAAAATAATCCAAAGAAAACCTTCTCATGAAATTTCCATTTTTAGGCCAAATTGATTTTCTTAACTCTCTGTAAACAAAACAAATAGAATTTGTAAATCAAAACGTTGTGAGTATGTTTATGCTAAAAAAAATGTCAAACTTTATTATTGTATTGCCAGACTTTAGCTATTGACATTAGTGTTGCCAGTTCCCGAAATATAAATAGTACCCCTCGTATTTGTTTATTAAAAATTTACTATTTTTTTTTTTCTTATTTTTTTCTTTTTGACGTTATTTCTATTGACAAGAAATAATATTTCATTTTATTTAAATTAACATGGGTAATTATAGGTATAAACAAAGCTGTCACGTTGAGAAGGGTGGATGGAAATTCTTAACCCCTGCTTGTTATAAGATTTCTAATTTTATAAATAATTTATGGAGTATTCAGTTAGAATTCTGTTCACATAAAATGTTATATGCTACGATACTTTTCGACCAAACACATTTTTGAATACTTTGAGTATTTTTATGAGTCATTAAAGAAAATATTCGCCATATTGCCGTTTCAGATTCTTGTTTGGCGATTTCTAAAAACTCCCATATAAATAGTATATGCAACATATTGGATATACTTTTTTCAGTTTCGCAAGTCTTATGTCAGATTTGTACCTGTTTTTTTTATGTTCCAGGCCGATGTTTTTTTTTTTTTTTTTGTGAATAAATCTTAAACGGTACAATATTTTTTTTTAATAATATTTTACAGCATGAAAGTTTGGTTTATAACAATTATGTATGAAATATAATATCACCCAAATGGACGCCTCTGGCCGCTGCGCAAATATGTGCTCTTTTAACCATATCCTTGCATCATGCGGGTGTTATTACTCCAATTTCTTCAATAACGTTGTTCTTTAGCATCTGGCTCGTTGCCGTAGGCCTTTTTCTTCAATTACCGCCAAAGAAAGTAGCCCGACTACTTTCAGGAGATCGAGAGGACCAAGCGAAATCTCCTCGTTTTTACATAATTCGGCCGAGAAAAAGTTCTCGCAAAATACCAGGGTGTAAAGGCCGTTGTTGTGTCAATTGAGGATTTTTAGTTGTCCAGTGGCGGATATTCTGTTCATTAACAAAGCCAGCAAAGTCAAAATGTGCCTTGGATCACATAATGATTTTTCGCCAAAACTGGGAGTATTTATATTTTTTTATGTTTTACCAACACTTTGTTGGTGCGTTAGCTGCTCCATAAAAAAGTTGTTATCGACTGCTCTGCACAACTGTCAAATACAAACTAACAAATGTTTACAGAAATGGCGATCAAAAAACATCCACCTGCAACAAAAAAATCACCATGTATTAAGCGACCCCCAAAAATTTCCATTTGAAAAGAAAACCGATATTTTTTTAAAAATATCGTCCGTCATGTTGTCATTTTAAATTTTGAAAATCTAATATCAGATTTGAATTAGGAGAACTCTAAAATTCTCTTACAAATAATTAAAAACAAATCCGATTACTTTTTAATGCAGTTTTGTTTTTCCACCGCAAAAAACTCAGTGTGGGTGGGTTTGTTAAAGGTCTGCTTCCTTTAATTATCAGTACGATTGTCTCCGTAAATGTTGAGAATGGAAATACGATTTTATGTCGTAGACAGTTTCCGCTACCCGAATTTAGGTCTTCGGGTAAAATTAGATGATTGCACATGGTTGGGGCAATCATATTCGAAGAGCATTATATATTTTTGGGTTTATGGTTATGCTTATCCATAGTCGAACTATAATATGGTTATGATATTATGCTAATAAAATAACCATATTTTTACCATAAAATGCTTCCTAAAGTTATACTATGATTCAAAAATTACCATATTATGGTTCTAAATAAACATGTTATGATATTTAATTTATCATAATATGATCGCACCTAATAATAGTATGCTCAAAATCTTATCATATTATGGTGCCTCATAACTATATTATGATTCCTGGATTATCATTATATGATCCCTAATTTAAGAAAATTTATTAATGGAAAAGTTCTTAGAAACTTTGAAAAAGCTCTTTAAATTTAAGAATATTTCCTTTAGCTATGTTTTTTCTAAAAAGTTGATATTAAAGACTTTTTGAAGAAAAATACTTAAATTTTTTTATATTCTAATGACTTTTTTTAATAAAAACATCTTAGATTCTAACATTTTTAAGATTTTTTTTAGAAATTTTTCTTTAAGAAAAAGTCTTTAGAATCTAAGAATATTTCTGCTAGAAAAAGTCCTTAGAATTTAAGTACTTTTCATTATGAAAAGTCTTCAGAATCTATGAATTCTTCTTTCAAAGAAAAGCCTAAGAATCTAATAATATTTTTACTATCATGGGTTCTATAAACTTTTTTCTTATAAAAAATATTTTATTAATATTTTGAGGACTTTTTAAAAAAAAGGAATTAATAAACATTCTAATTGTTTAAGGAAAAAAAAATCTTGTAAAGCTTAAAAAAATTAACTGGATTTTAATGGGTCAATTGATGAAATGTTTTAAATACATGTGAAAGGTATTTTCTAACCATCTGATATTAATCCAGTTTTAGTAAACAATATATGATTGTTTTTTTTAAGACATTTTTTAGTAAAAACAAACTGAACTGATAAAATTTTGGTTTTTACGAAAACAAGACAATATTATGACTGTAAATGTCAAAGTCATGTTTTATTTGATGTATAATTATTTATTGAATGTTGCCAGCATTTTATCGTTGCATAATTATCATATTTTTTCACAGTCAGAATTTTTGCTACCACGGGATGGTTACAGCCAATTATGTTAAAAAATAGCAGGTGTCAATCATAAAATAATAATATATTTTCTAAATAATGATGGTAGCGAAAGTTAGAAAACCAATCACTTGGTTGCGACAACCATGCCCGATTGCAGCAAGCACATTATAGTAGCAGTGATCATATTGCAACCATGTTTTTTCTCTGCGTGTAGATGGTTCGAAGTAACCCAAAAGGTGACTCACAAGAATAAGTGGCAAATGAATCATGTTGAATAGTAAATATTTACTAATGGAACTATGATTAGTAAATATTTATATTTAACACACGAGAATACTCGGCAGATAATGTCGGGTTAAGTCGTAAAATGGGAAAAAGTTCTGAATACGATTACTGAATAATCGGCCTGTGAAACGGGTTAAATCGTGAAAATGAAAAACGTTTCAGAATACGATTAGTAAATATTTATGTGTAATTCACGAGATTAGTCGGCAGGTGAGTCGGGTTAAGTGGTGAGTAAAATAAGAAAAAGTTTTTAGGATTAGTAAATTTGTCTAAGTAACTCACGAGATTAATCGTCAGGTGAGTCTGATTAAGTCGTGAAAAGAAAGGTTCCAAATACTATTAGTAAATATTTCTAAGTAACTCACGGGAATTATCGGCTAATGAGTTGGGGTAAATCGTAAAATGGTGAAAAGATTCTGATTACGATTGGTAAATATTTCTAAGTAACTCACGAGATTAATCGGCAGGTGATTCGGATTAAGTCGTGAAATTAAAGGTTTTAAATACGATAAGTAAATATTTCTAAAGTGCTAATCGTTAATATCTCTATTGAGAAAAAATAGAAATATTTACGATTAGCACTTTCAAGGGCACGAAGAATGTTGATGAAGGTCGAAGCTGACCAGAAAATGCATTCAATTCACCTTGTAACTAATAACTTTTTTGTGTATTCTCCATGATTACTAAATAAAAATTAGAAAATTGTTCCATTTTGGAAAACAATTTTCTATGATCTCAAACCAGACTAAAAATACATTTTCATACGTTAAGTTACAACTTTAAAAAAAAATCATCCAGCATATTGTCATAAAATGTCCCATATATATTTTTTTTAATAGACTATGAAGTGAATTAATATAAAACACCTTTGATTTTCGGACTTGGTTTCCATGTAAAAAAAATATTTATATATTATTTTTTATGAACCTTTTTTGAACACACTGTGTTACACTACATTTCACGTATTCATATAGTATTTAAATTAGTGCATCAATTCGTGAAATGTTGGATTTTTCTAAATAATTTAATTTTTAATTTTAAAAATTTTGCCAATTTATTTAAGAACTTTAAAACTAACTATATAAAACTGTGCTGGAGTTCATATTTGTTGTTAAAAATATCATTACCTCAACTCCACAACAAAATAATATCGCCGAAGGAAATTGCATAAACCGTTTAAATATCTACATAACTGTATTAATGTGTATTAGGGTCGATCAATTTCGGGTTTTATAGTTATAATTCCTGAAATGTGGCATTGAAAAATTTGCAAATGGATATAAAAACATTTTTTATGAAGACGTTTACTTTCTTCTTAAAATTTTCGCACAGCTTTTTTCGACACGATACCATAAAATAGAAACAATGTTTCACAAAAATTTCAGTCAGTGAAATTTTCATTAGAGCACAGAAATTATCTCTACAAAGTAAATAAAAATAAAAGCTTTAGATGTTTTATGAATTTTTTGTTTATTTTTTTGGAAACGTGTGATGTTTCTTTATAAAATAAAAAAAAATATTCCAAACATTTTTATTAATTCAGCATTATTTTAATTGGTTGAACTAATCGATTCATGGGTTTTATGAAGCAATTCATTATTATTATAAGTATAATTATATCGTGTGCTACTAATAAACATATTTGCAACCAAATCGTTTCATTGACGGGTTTATATTTTAAAACTTTTAGATTGAAAAAAAAAATTGGTCTAGGCTTTGTCTGAAACTTTGTTTCTACTTAAAATCGAACAACCATAATAATGTGCAATCCGTTCATTTATCAACACATACACACACATATACAAAACTTTTTTACACATACGATAACAACAATATCATCATAAGTATAAACTTTTAAATAAACAGTATTCGCAAAGATTCTTTAGAGGTTTTGCAGTAAAAGTTTGCATCAAAATATTATAATTTTCTATATTTGTTGTACGTAACATACATAGTTATGTATGTGTTTGGGTTAACGAAATTGTTGAATTTTAGTTTCTTAAAGGCCTAAAGTATTTTTATGCATATTTATATTTCAGTTAAAGTTTCGATTGAAATGCTTATGAAAAACTTCAAAAATGACGTCTTAACTGTTATCTACACTGGAGTTGGAGCCTGCATACTAAATTTCAACTTCCTAGGTCCAACGGTTTGTGCAGGCTGTTAAGGGGAAGACTTCATCGATAAGTTAGCACATACTCCAAGAAAAGCATATTTCAAATTTCAGGTTCCTAGCTACAGGGGTTTGGGCAGGCCGTGAAAGGGGTTTTTACTTGTTTTGCTCTTCCCCATTTTAGCGAATGTCTACGCCGAAGTGGGAACCAACATACCAAATTTTTAGCGTCCTACCTCCTGAGGTTTGAGCTGGAGGCTTTTAATGAAATAAATAAATATTTACACATTTTCACATTGTCTTATTTACACATTTGCACATTTACATTATTATCAAAGCATCGATACATCAAATCATCAATCTATCAAACAATCAAATGTCCACCTTTGCACACTTGCACTTGCAAATTTGCATATTTTCACATTTGAACTTTTGCATATTTGCACATTTGCACTTTTGTAAATTTTCACATTTGTAAATTTGCACATTGCACTTTTGAAAATTTGCAAATTTGCACATTACACGTATGCACATTTACATTGGAGGAGGAATCTATGTACCAAATTTTAACTTCCCAGCTCAAGCGGTTTTGGCAGGCCGTCTAGGGGAGAGAATTTTCGTTTTTTTGTCCCTACGCATTCGATTTTCCAAAAGTCACGTCTTATCTGTTGTCTATACTGAAGAAAGAACTTTCTAGTTTCAGCAGTTTGGGCTGGCCGTTCGGAGGAGACTTTTCCCCTTATTGCACCTCCCAGTGAAAATTTCCGAAAATCCAACTTGGTTGGACGCCTGCGCTGGAGTGGGAGAGTTTTCTCCTTTTTTGCTCTCTCTGTTGGGTTTTCCAAAATTGACTTTTTAGCTGTCATACCAAAATTCTAAATGTTACCACATCAAGGAGTTATCACATACTCCCAGGAAGGTATATTTTAAAATTCAGGTTTCTAGCTGAAGGGGTTTGGCAGGCCGTGAATGGGGAGTTTTCCCCCTTTTTGCCACTCCCCGAAGGCATTTCCAAAAACCCCGTCTTAGTGGATGTCTACGCCGGAGGGGGAACCTACGTACCAAATTTCAGCCTCCTACCTCTTGCGGTTTGGGCTGGGCGATATTGAATGAGTGAGTGAGTGAGTGAGTAGTGAGTCAGTCAGTAACGTTATTCTTTTAAATATAGAGATAAACATAGTATGAGATATGATTTTAAGTCGAACAAAAAACAAAAAAAAATTAAAGTACAACTTAAAAGATCGAAAACGAAAATGAACACCTCTTCAATCTAGAATATTTAGTTTCGTGAACATAAAATTGTAAAAGATTGAACATTCAAAACGATCGTTTTCACTTTTGATTTTCATCACATGCCTGAATAAAATTTGTATTCAAATAAATTAATTAATTGCAGACAGATCAGAAATCAAGCATATTTATACCACTTCACTAATATGTACTGGATCTGTCCTATTTTCACCAGTCAAGGGGTAGGTTTTTCTAAGACCGGTCATCTTTTCACCGATCATGACACAGATCATGGGGTAGGCAATTTCAGATCGGTTCTATAGTCACGGGGTAGAAACTTTCTGACGAAATTTGTTTTCACCGGTTTTGAAACAAGTCACAGGTTAGGTCCTTTCAGATCGATGCAAACATGACCGGTCATCTGACAAATTTTTTTTCCGCAAGGTACAGAAAAGACAAAAATTGTTGTCCCAGTTTGCCCTACACCTTTGGATAGGTTAATAAAAATTTTTTTTTTTTGTGGTATAAGAAAATATTAAGGAAGTGATATAAAATGCATACAAAAATATGTTTGTATTTTCCTGGTTTCCTAAAAACTTTTAAAAACTTAGTTTCAAATTATTTCATACCAAATACAGATAGTTTTCTTTACATATTTTTATATAGAAAATATGTATATGTATGTATGTTATATTCGAAATTAACATTTCTATGAAAAAAAAGAAACGCATGTTAGTCGCAAATAAATATACTCACATATTTAGCAATTAATAAAGATTAAAATACATATTAGACCGTTTTATGGAAAAAATCCCTAGATTAATTGTTTGTTATTTTTTCCCCTTTCTTCAAATTAAACAACAACAACAACAAAAATATGTTAAATATATTGTTGTTACATCATAATGCTTCTTTTTATTTTTAAAGAGACAAGAAAACGTGACAAAACTGAAATATCACTTTTTTCCATCTTAGCAGCCCCACTTCCTTCCTTTTTTGTTCTGGTCTCACATCGACCTTCCATTACTTTAACATAGAATTTATACATCATTTGTTAAAAAAAAAAGAAAAGAAAATTACGTAAAGTATGGTTCAAGCTAAATATGGATAATCCCTTAGTGATCGCATTTTCTGTGAAAAGGTTAAATTTTGATTACTTGGGTATGGAAGTTTATGCATTTTCAATAGTGTTTTAGGTAAATAAAATGTGGTGGAAAAGCAAAATTTGGGGAAAAACTCTTTAAAAAAACCAAAAAAAGCAGAAAAAATATATTTTTTTATTAGAAAGCACCTCAAGGCAAACAAATGTAGAAAAACCACTTAAAGCTAAAAAAATCTTTATAAAAAAATCTTTAAAGCTAAAAACTGTAAAATCCAAAAAAAAAACAGCAAATACGAGCAAAAAAAAAATCAGAAAAAAATAAAGACAGCAAAACAAGCAAATGCGTCTATAATGTTTGCGGTATAATCATTTGCAATTGCGGCCCTCATCGAGAAAAAAACCAAAAAGTCCAAATTAATATTTCAAAACAGAAACTTTTGAAGCAGTAACGCCTTCTTTTGCTTCATTCATCTGACAAGACATCGCACACGACTCCCGATATTGAACATTTGAACGCCTCTATTTCAACCCATCCTCCGACTTCTTTTGAAGTTGCGGCGGCACTGAACAAGCTAAAAACTTGCAAATTGTCTGGTCCCGACAACTTGCCCGCAGAGCTTTTAAAGTATGGTTCTGATACATTGGCGGAAGTTCTCACCCCACTGATAAGAAGTGCATGGCTCAATGGTCAAATTCCTGCAGATTGGAAAGAGGGTGTCGTAGTCACAATCCCTAAAAAGGGTGACCTAACTCTGTGTAAAAACTGGCGTGGCATTACCGTGCTTAACGCAATAGGGAAAGTGATGGCAACTTTAATACTACAGCGAATCTCACCAGTGGTGGAACAAGTTGTGCGTAACGAACAAGCTGGTTTTAGGGCTGGACGATCATGTGTAGACCACGTCAATACTCTACGCATAATTATTGAACACACCCATGTACCTGCTTTTCGTAGATTTTGAACGTGCTTTCGATACAGTATCCCGAAGCTCTATGTGGTCTGCATTAATTGGTAAAGGAATACCGGAAAAAATCGTCGCCCTTATACGTGAGCTGTACAGAGACGCGGAATGTAAGGTCCGTTTCAACGGTAAGGAGAGTCAACCTTACACAAATATTAAAGGCGTAAGACAAGGCTGTATCCTCTCCCCCACATTATTCATCCTACTATTGGACTGTATAATGGAAAAAACGAATAGTGAGGCCCCAATCGGCATTCGGTGGAACATGATGGAGTACCTAAATGACATAGACTACGCTGATGACATATGTCTAATGTCTCACCGTTTTGTAGACATTGAAAAGAAGATAAATAGACTCTCCGAAAATGCTAACAGTGTAGGATTGAGAATTAACTTCAGAAAAACAAAACTGATGCGTATTGGTACTAATTTTTCGTCACCACTTATTGTTGATGGTAGCGTAATTAAAGATGTAGAATCTTTCAATTATCTTGGATGCAAAATTGCGAAAGACGGTGGTTCTGCAGCCGATATTGGCGATCGTATCAACAAGGCCCGTGTTGCGTTCCTCAAATTGTATAAAATTTGGCGCGCTAACAACATCTCCCAGAGAACGAAATTACGTATATTCAACTGTAGCGTTAAATCTGTGCTGCTATATGGATGCACTACATGGAGCCTTACAAAACTGACCATGAAGAAAATACAATCGTTCGTAAATCGGTGTCTGAGACAGATATTACGTATCTATTGGCCTAATTGGTTATCCAATGAAGATCTTTGGAATAAGGCAGATTGTTGCTCAATCGAATTTGACATTCGAAGACGTAAATGGACATGGATCGGCCATATTCTCAGGCGATCAACTAGTGAACTTTTTATTTAAGTATATTATGTTATATTATTGTATTTAAATAAATAAAGGACATATATATATATATATATATATATATATATATATATATATATATATATATATGACATAGCGGCGATATTTTTTTTCACTAAAAGGACGGTCTTTTTCTTTGTGTAAGTTTTCTTTGTATAAGTAAATGGGTATAAGCTAAGGCTAAAGCACAGCTATTATCAAATAAATTTTTTTAGTTTTTTAATAAAAAGTTTTTTAAAAATTATATATATTATAAATTTCCAGGTTTGAGATCATAATTAAATGTTTAATTAATAGTAAACACTAAATGGAAATAATTTGTGAGAATCAGCGCTAGAGGGAGTGCACACTTTTGACATGAGCGATCAGGTCATCGTGAGCCTCCTTATGAACCACCCAATCCACAAACAACTTATGATTTTGAACAAGCTTATAAAGGGTGTCCCAAGAAGAACGCAATTTTTAAATTTTAAATAAAACACAGATATTTAAAAAAAAACGTGAAACTTTATTATATCGTAAAGTAGACAGAATGAGGTTATGTATGGAACAATATATCGTGCAGATGGCCGCCGCGGCTTTGCTGGCATACACGCGATCTTTTAATGAAATTTTCAATGACCGTTTTGCATGAATGCTGCGGTATTTCATTAATGCAGCGTCCAATTTCCTCTTTTAAGGCTTGAGTCGTCGTCGGCTTATTCGCGTAAATCATCGACTTCAAAAAACCCCAAAGAAAAAAATCTAATGGTATTAAATCGCACGATCTAGGCGGCCAATTCTGATCTCCAAAACGCGAAATAACACGACCGGGAAATGACTGATGCAGCAATTGAATTGTTTCTCTGGCTGCATGACATGTGGCGCCGTCTTGTTGGAACCACATGCCCTCCACATTCATTTCTTCAATTCTAGGCAAGAAAAAACTGGTTATCATTTCACGATACCGAACACCATTGACTGTTTGCGCTTGACCTGCCTCATTTTCATAAAAAAAAGGTCCAATGATTCCTCCAGCCCAAAAACCACACCACACAGTGACACGTTGAGGATGCATTTGCTTCTCGTGAATCACTCGAGGATTTTCCTCACCCCAAATGCGACAATTCTGCCTATTGACGAAGCCATCAAGATGAAAATGGGCCTCGTCACTGAAGATGATTTTATCGGCAAAATCAGCATTTTCATGTTGTCTCTCCAATACCCAATTAACGAACTCCCTTCGCTGTCCATGGTCAGCTGGCTTCAGTTCCTGAGTCAATTGAACTTTGTATGCATGAAGATGCAAATCTTTCGTCAAAATTCGCTGCAAAGTGGATTTGGAGACACCAATTTGCTGAGCTCGGTGTCGAATTGAGGTGGATGGAGTTTGAGCGACATCATCACGTACAGCTGCGACATTTTCGGTCGATCGACCTGGTCGATGGCGCGTTGTTGTCTTTACATCACTAACAGACCCAGTTTCGGCAAATTTATCCATTAATCTCTTTACAGTTGACTCTTTTAGAGCATTATTGTGACCCCAAATTGATCGCAATTTGCGAACTGTAGCCGCAAAACTTTCACCATTTTGGTAAAACAATTTCACAATGAGAATGCGTTGTTCATTCGTGTAGCGCTCCATTTTTACTAACCTCGTACCTTCTACTAGCAAACAATAACAATTGTTCAAATGTCAAACAATGACACTTCGAATGTTGCCAGATTTAAAAATTGCGTTCTTCTTGGGACACCCTTTATATCACACACTCTAAGGAAAATGATTATGCGAAATTCCTTTTAATTGACAGGGTTGCCGTTCCTACTGTTAATGTTTTCATTAACAAAATTAAAAATATTTATAAATTTCAATAATTACAATATTATTTTTTATAATACAAGTAAATATAAATTGTGCAAAACCTAAATTTAAGTAAAATATCAAAAAGATGCTTAACCAGTAAAGTTATTATATTCAGATTTTTTTTTTCAATTGGTTACAAAAATAATAAAAAATAGCACTTTTTCGACCTCTAAAGTTCCAAAAATACATTTTTTGTATAATACATTTTTCAAATTTTTTCATTTAAAAAATGCATCAAATTTTGAAATAAATTAAGAGCCCAGCGTCCGCAACATCAATTTAGAAAAAAAAATAATATGTATGAGTTTTTTACACCTCGTACATATCGAACCGTCCTACTTCGGTGTTTCCTGAGCAGTAAAAAATAACACAACAGTGCTATGACCTAAAAAGCTTCAACAATTTCGCCAACTCTCTATTAGATGGCGATCACCAACTGCTCTAAGATTTATCATCTCTCGCAATTAGAATGTTGCCATATTTGAAGCCCTTTATTTGTCACCACCATTCATCTCTTCACTATCCCCTTTCCAAAGAATTATTTCCTGAATGTTGCTTCAATTAAAAAAAAACTTTTATAATAAAATACAAAACTGAGGTGAATTACTGACATCGATAAGCAATGATATTTCTATATAATAGTATATTCGCAAGATATACAGGTTGGTTGAAAAGTTCCTGCGCTCACCAAGAGATGGCACTGCTATATCCAAACTTTTTTTTTCTCAAGTTGGTATAACTGTCCTGAGAACACATGCAAAGTTGCAATTCATTTTGTCAATTATTTCTTTGTTTACAAGCCATTTGAAGTTGACGTGTCATTGATTTTTTTTAATATGGAAAAAATTTAATATCGTGCAGTCATTAGATTCTTTGTTTTGAAGGGTTTAAAAGCAAAGGAAATATATGAACAATTGTTAGAAGTGTATAAGGAGTCCTCAGCTTCAAAACGCACCGTTGAATTTTGGGCTGGTGAATTTTAACGTGGTCGTACCAGCCTTAAAGACGATCCACGCGAAGGATGACCAAAAACTGCAACCACAGCAGAAATCATTGAGCAGGTACATAATATGGTTAGTGAAGATCCAAGTTTGACTAAGCGTGAAATTGCTGATGCCATAGGCATCTCAAACGAACGAGTACTCCATATTTTACATGAAGAATTACGTATGAAAAAACTGTTTGGAAAGTTAGTGCCGCACACATTAACAATTCAACAAAAACTGGATCGAAAACATATTTCTTAGCGTAATTTGTAGCGTTTTAAGCCGAATAAAACCGACTTCTTGCGTCGTTTTCTAACTATGGATGAGACTTGGATCTACCACCATGATCCTAAATTGAAACAAGAACGTTTACAGTGGACTGAAGCTGGTTGTTCAGCTCCAAAGCAGGTGAAGTCACAACGATCAGCAAAGAAGGTTATGGCATCAGTTTTTTGGGATGCAAAAGGAATTTTGTTGATTGATTATCTTCAGAAAGGTAAAACAATCAACTCTGAATATTATTGCAGCCTTTTGGATCAGCTGGATGAAAAAATTCGTGAGAAAAGACCTGGTTTAAAGAAGAAAGAAATCATTTTTCATCAAGACAATGTACCTGCTCACAAAAGTGTTTTGACGATGGCTAAATTCAAAGAATTAAAGTACGAATTGCTTGAACATCCACCGTATTCACCAGATTTGGCTCCCAGTGACTACTATCTCTTCAGAAATCTCAAACAATTCCTTCGTGGAAAGCATTTTTCGTCGAATGGAGAGGCCATAGCAGCCGTAGACGGTTATTTTGCAGAGCTTCCGGAAAACCATTATTGGAAGATCATTGGAACAAGTGTATTGAGCCTCTAGGAGATTATATTGAATAAAAAAATATATATTTCGTAACAAAAACAGTATTCTTTCATTTCGAGCGCAGGAACTTTTCAACCAACCTGTATATTCCTATAGTATGTGAAACTGCTCTTTAACTCACAAATCTCTAAATATCTTCGATGTCTA
Organism: Eustalomyia histrio; assembly: GCA_949748255.1. Lineage (NCBI taxonomy): Eukaryota > Metazoa > Arthropoda > Insecta > Diptera > Anthomyiidae > Eustalomyia > Eustalomyia histrio. Next base: position 26,040,519 of record OX456524.1, on the reverse strand, counting down.
CTAGTGTTTCCAATTATTCGACACTGCCGGTTAATCGGTTAGGTCATTATTCGAAAAATGAAGAAAATTGATTAATCGGTTATTCGGATCGATTAATCGGAAAAATTGGCGATTAATCGTTTAAAGCAAAATAACACAAAGGGCTGCTTTTTGCTGAAATATCAAGTACAGTCTATTGCATTGGTTTCTGAGATTTTTTAAAGAATCATGCCTTATAATCTTGGTTTTTTTCAGAGGAATCTGACGACTCTTTGAAAATAAAATGCCTGAGTGTTCAGTGGAAGTAAACCCTAAAAAGTTGAATTTTATTTTTTTTATATGATAATTTCCAGAAAAAAAAGAAATGGCTAAATAAACAAGAGCTGCCTTCAGAAAAATTCAATAACAAATTCTTAAAAATATGGGATGAATAATTTGTGCGAAATTCACAAACAAAGTTTAATAGAACTGCCACTGATCCCTGACTCTTTCACTACCTGGTTTAAGCTTTAGAGTTAAAGAGGTTATCTATTAGACAGATATAAAAATTACGAATATTCCTGATAAGCCCTTACCGATTTTTCTGTATTTGTGCAATTAAGAATTCAAATAAGCAATTTCTTAAATATTTTTGACTAATCATCTTAAATCAAATAAAAAACAAAATTCCATGTTATTTTTTAGTTTTTATAAATTTTTTCACAGAATTTTAAATGAAACTGTTTTTTAAATAAAATTGTTTTCGAATTTAAAGCGATCTTATATTATTATTTTATATTTTTTATACGAATATACCTAATGACGTAAGGAGAAAAATATAGATTTTAATAGGTTTTTTGTTAAAGCTCTGCTTAGAGACTCTAGCTTTTCTAAAACTTCGTGTTCTGATGAGATTTATTGTCAGCTAGAAATGCATGTATACGGAGGTTGAAAGTTCTAATTCAATTTTTTATACATGAAAATATAATTTTATATTAATGAAAATTAATTTGTTAAAGGAATTGAAACAAAAATAAAAATTGTCTATCATTTTTTGTAAAGGCTATATAACATTTGCTTCGATTTAAACGATTTAAAAAGAATTTGATTGTATTTTAGTTTTTTTTTTTTTTCTACAATTTTCTTGTCAAAGTTAAGAAAATTAGGCAGTTTTAAGAAAAATATCAAAATAATTTATATTATAAATATAACTGGTTAATCGACCTATTTTATTCGATTGTTCGTCTCGAATAATTATTTGAGTTTTAAATTATTTATTACGACATTAACCAAAATATAGGCGCTTAATCGAGGAATCGGTTAATCGTTTAACCGAAATTAAAAACTTTAATATGGTTTTAGAAATGACATACTTTTACATCTTTAATTATTTCAAGCACAGAAGCACACTTGAGGTTTTGAATTTTGGTACAAAATTTACTTAAGTACCAACTATGTGGTCCCCAAAAAGTTACATTATATCAAAAGAACATTTAAAAGAAATGATATCACAAAAAGTTGTAATAAATCAAAAACTAACAAGTAAAAAAGGGCTAAATTCGGCTGTGCCGAATCTTTGAATACCCTCCACCATAGGGGCTGAAGATGATATACGTATCAGAGAACTGCAAAATCAACTTTTTTCTTGATTTAATCATACACAAAAATTCTTGTTCACTTTTAGTAATTCAACAAAATTCACTGTAGAATAAAATCAGCATCATGTTACTGAACACTGTTCGGTGATTACATTTGCATAAAACATAAACGACAGATGATTCACACTGATTCCAATTACGCGTTCAGTAACATGATGCTGATTTTATTCTACAGTGAATTTTGTTGAATTACTAAAAGTGAACAAGAATTTTTGTGTATGATTAAATCAAGAAAAAAGTTGATTTTGCAGTTCTCTGATACGTAATACTAAATTTTGCATGAACTGTAATATGAATATGTTTTGTCAATTTATGTAACGAACTTTTGTTATTTAGTTTTAGTAATGTTATTTATTTAGTTTTAGCAATGTTATTTACAGAGGTCTGCTCTGTTAGCGACTTTAACATTGTTGATTTTTACGTTAACTTAGTTATCAGAGTAACACACATATAGCTCTAAGAATGTTATTATTCTTATAGTATGTATGTAAGACAATAAATGTAATCGAACAACAAGAAGACTTAATAACATTTTTACTTAACAAAAAAAAAAAAAATAGATACAGAAAAATTGTACAAATTTGTATCGAAAATTTAGAGGTACCTTCACATTTTCACTCATAACTTTTGAACCGCTTAACCGATTTTGCTCATTTTAAATACCAAACTGCTCGGGAGGATGTTCAATAATCTGGGTAAAAATAGGCACCCCCGCTTGCGTCTTCGAGTCGTGATCGCCATTTCAACAGACAGACAGACGGACAGACAGACAGACAGACGGACATCGCTAAATCGACTTAAAATTGCATAAGGATCACGAATATATATACTTTATGGGGTCTTAAACCTATATTTTGACATGTTACAAACGGAATGACAAACTGATATATACCCTCACCATATATGGTGGAGGGTATAAAAAAGGGTAATATTTGTGAATAGTACCAAAATGTATAGTACTTTTAAGGCCCTAATATTACTAAAGACCAAAATTTATCATCCCTGTCCTCTGCTGTGTTTTTTGCTACAAATAATTTACAGATATTAGAAGTGTAATTTTGAAGGTGAAAAAAAAAATTGTTTGAGGTAAAACAAAAAGAATTTTAGGGGTGGTAAAAAAATAGTGGTGAAATAAATTTTTTGAGGTGAAAATAAAATACTATTTACCTTTAAGTGACTGGTGAAAAAAATGAGAACAAATTTTATTCACCAAACGCTACTTAACTACATCAAAAAATAAACCACTGCCCCGATTTTGTTTATTTTCAACACAAATCTGCTTGGGAGGATTGATCTAGCTAAAAATTATCACTCTCTCTCTCTTGTGTCTTCGCGCCGTGATCGCCAGACCGGCATAGCTAAATTGACTTTAAATCGCATGAGGATCAAGAATATATACATTATTTCGACATGTTACAAACTGATTGATAAACTTATATTTCCTCACCAAATATGATCTAGGGTGTAAAACATGTATTTTTTTTTAGCAAAATATGCTTTAAAATATGCATAAAATATAGAAATATTTGCAGTTAAAGAAAAATATGCAAGTCAATAGCATTTTGCCAATTTTTGGATTCGCTAAAATATTTGTTTGCAGTTATTCCCCAGTTTTCTTAACTGGCTTCATATCATGTGAATTTGAATTTAAGCCTGTCATCCAAACTTTGCTTGCACCTCATTTTATACATACAAATAAAGTATAGTTTTAGTACAGTGTGTGTGTATGTATTGTCATACATACAAAACTGTATCTTTTGAAAATCTTAAATATTAACAGTTCATTTTTTACATTTTTGTTAGTTTTTCTTCTGGGGGTTTAAAATAGAATAGCATAAAGAGTATATAAAAATTGTTAACACAACTAAATATACATTTTTAAAAATGTTGAAATAAAACTAATCACAAGTGTTTGTGTGTGCATGTGTGTGTGTGTTGGTTCATATGAGTGAATGTGTTGTAGTTTTGAAGCTGTTCTTAACCATCATCAGTACAACATGTATGTTGTACACTAAGCGCAAACAAAGTTCTTCTACTTGTATAAATATCCCAAGTGGTAGTATTCTAAAGTTTAATGCACTCCTTTTTCTTCTACTGGTCCTACGCATCATATTCTATTAATGTATGAATACGAAGTATGCATAAATGTATGAATGAAATTTTCTTACGTCAGTGCATGTATTCCATATGGTTGTGTTGGTGTTACTTCATTTATTTAATGTGTATTAATGTGTGTGTGTGCGAGTGCATGTTTATAATAAACTTTTCTCCAACATTAAGTTTGTTTTACAAACTGACAATTACTGTGAAGTTTTTAAGTGGGTACACAAGAGATTGTTTTTATACTGGCCAGACCAGACCTTAGGGAGGACCAAGCATAATATTTAATATTTTGCTATATTTTTAAATTTTAATTAATAAATATATAATTTAAATTTAAGTTTAAAATTAAAGAAAGTAAAAGTTATAACTACAGGGTGGCCCAAAAACATTCACCGGTTATTGTTTTTTCATATCTTTATTTGGACCATTAACTTTTTTCCATCAATTTTTTAAGATTATATTTTCCATTATTCTGAAGAGAACTTCGCGCGATAAGTTCTCGCACACTTATCGGAGATTCTCTTTGGTTTGTTCACCTAGACCCGGGACTTCATAAGACCACTGTGGTAACAAAAATTCTGACTATGTAAAAAATATGATAACTGTGGAAGTATAAAATGCTGATAACAATTAATGAATAAAATTATAAATCAAATAAAATATGACTAACATTTACAGTCATAATTCAGTCATCTATGTAAGAATATGATAATTTTCACCTAAAGGGTTTGATTTTAGAAAATGCCTTATACATATGTATAACATTATAATTTACACTAATCAATTTATTGTCAAACATACAGCTGCTGTCAAAATAATAGCACCACCAAAATATAAAAACTTTATTTGGCAATTCTGTTTTTTTGCATTTTGGTTTTCGTCTGTAACTTTGCAGTTCCGTTACAAATAGTATGTGTTCACACTGAGTAAATAATTTTCAGCTAAACTAAAGAGTGTATTTTCAGAAATATGGAGAACAGCATAACGAGTCGTAAAAAGTCCTGTCAAAATAATAGCACCAATTTTCTAAGTTCTGTTAAAAACCCACCTGAAGCACAAGTTTTTATTTTTAACAATATATAACCGTTATTAGTAATTTGTGTCAATAATATTCACATTAAAATTTAAAAAATTTTGCATTATATTGTAAACAATGGGTCGTGCTAAGCACTGTACTTTTGAGAAACGTGATCTCATTAAAAAACTAATTTCAGAAGGAAAAACGTACTCCCAAGTAAGAAATATTATTGGCTGTTCAAATAAAATTATAAGAAACGCAATAACCTACAAATTCAAAGCCGAAAAACGTGAAAGGAAAACGGTCACTCCACCTTTAATGGTCAATCGCATAGTACGGCAAATCAAAAAAGCACCGTTTATGTCGGCTGTAGAAGTAAAAAATGAATTAAATCTGCCGGTAAGCATTGAAACTATATGCCGGAGACTAAGAGAACATAACCTCAAAGCTCATAGTCCAAGAAAAGTTCCACTCTTGACAAAAAGCATCTGGCAAAAAGATTATTATTTGCTAAGAACCACCTTGACTGGTCAATTGAAAAGTGGCGCAATATTCTTTGGACTGATGAGTCCAAAATAGTCCTATTCGGTGGTAAGGGTTCTCGATCATATGTAAGAAAACCACCTAACTCTGAATATAACCTAAAATTTACCGCAAAGACAGTCAAGTACGGAGGTTCCAGTATCATGGTGTGGGGATGTTTTTCGTACTATGGAGTTGGACCTATTCACCGTATAAATACCATCATGGATGCATATGAATACGTCAGAATCATGAAATCATGCTCCCATATGCATACGAGGAAATGCCACTGATTTGGGGCATGCAACAAGATAATGACCCAAAACACACCAGTAAAAAAGCTAAAAAAATGATTTCAGGACAACCAAATTACAGTCATGGAGTGGCCTGCTCAGTCGCCAGACTTAAACCCTATTGAAAATTTATGGGCTGATGTAAAAAAGAAAGTATCCAAAACCAAAGCGATCAATAATAATGATCTGTGGAGTACAATTGAACAGGCCTGGTATTCCATTCCTATAGAAAGGTGTCAGCATTTGGTTAACTCCATGGGGAGACGATGCTCAGCCAAGGGAACGCAATTAAATACTAATGTGTGCCAATATATTAGGATATTTCAATAGAAAACTACTCGTATTACAAAAATAAAATCAATTTTTTTATATATACTTTCAGCTAAATATGAGCAGTGCTATTATTTTGACAGACAATTTTTCTACTTTTTAAGAAAAAGTCGATTTTTTTATAATAACATGAACTTAAGTGATCTCTTTTTCTTTTGTAACATTTTTTACATTTATCAGCCATTTAATTAAAAAAATATTTTAATAGTTTTTTTGAATAAATTTGTTTTTATAAACTTTTATAAAATGAGCAATGTAGGTGGTGCTATTATTTTGACAGCAGCTGTATGTATATATATTTTTTGATTCTTTTTAATAAAAACAAAATTAAATAAGTTTAGAAAAATGTAATAGAATAATTTTTTTGCCTGTGTATAATTTTTATTATTTTTCATAATTGACAATTTTGTTGTTTCATAAAATTTTGTTTTTTAAAAATTTGTTTAAAATTAAAATAACCAATAATCCCTTAAGAAGTTATCCATTGATATAGCGAAATATTGGCTAAAAAATAAATATTTTTATAAAATTGACCTTGAGCTTGAATATTTATTACCTAGAATATTTGTATATTAAAAAGCTCGAAGAAATTAAACTGAATAATTTAAAAACAATAATTATAATTTTTTTTAATTTATTTGTTAATTAATTTCTTCGTAAAATAACGACTTTCTCGTGAAAAAAGTAATCATAATATTAATAAAAATGTTTTTTTAAGAAAAAGTCTGTAGAACCCAAGAGTTGTTTTTTGCAAAAAGGTTTCTAATATTTTGTATAAGTTTGATAGAAACATTTTTAGATTCTATGAACTTTTCTTTAAAGTAATTTTTTCAGATTCCACAAACTGTTTCTTAGCTAAATATTCACATTCTCAAAAAAAATTTGGATTCTAAGACCTTTCTTTGAATGAACAATTCTTATATTCTGAGTTCTTTTCATCATTAGAACTTCTTTTTTTTTTTATTTTATTTAATCAATGTTACACAAAAACCGAGCCCAGAGGGCCATATATGGTTTAAAAATACAACTCAAACATACTACAGGTTGGTTGAAAAGTTCCTGCGCTCACCAAGAGATGGCACTGCTAGCTCCACACTTTTTTTTTCTCAAGTTGGTATAACTGTCCCGAGAACACATGCAAAGTTGCAACTCATTCTGTCAATTCTTTCTTTGTTTACAAGCCATTTGAAGTTGACGTGTCATTGATTGTTTTTTATATGGAAAAAATTGAATATCGTGCAGTCATTAGATTCTTTGTTTTGAAGGGTTTAAAAGCAAAGGAAATTTATGAACAATTGTTAGAAGTGTATAAGGAGTCCTCAACTTTAAAACGCACCGTTGAATTTTGGGCTGGTGAATTTAAACGTGGTCCTACCAACCTTAAAGACGATCCACGCGAAGGACGACCAAAAACTGCAACCACAGCAGAAATCATTGAGCAGGTATGGTTAGTGAAGATCCAAGTTTGACTAAGCGTGAAATTGCTAATGCCATAGGCATCTCAGACGAACGAGTACTCTATATTTTACATGAAGAATTACGTATGAAAAAACTGTTTGGAAAGTTAGTGCCGCACGAATTAACAATTCAACAAAAACTGGATCGAAAACAAATTTCTCAGCGTAATTTGGGGCGTTTTAAGCCAAATAAAACCAACTTCTTGCGTCGTTTTATAACTATTGATGAGACTTGGATCTACCACCATGATTCTAAGAACGTTTACAGTGGACTGAAGCTGGTTGTTCAGCTCCAAAGCAGGTGAAGTCACAACGATCAGCAAAGAAGGTTATGGCATCTGTTTTTTGGGATGCAAAAGGAATTTTGTTGATTGTTAATCTTCAGAAAGGTAAAACAATCAACTCTGAATATTATTGCAGCCTTTTGGATCAGCTTGATGCAAAAATTCGTGAGAAAAGACCTGGTTTAAAGAAGAAAAAAATCATTTTTCATCAAGACAATGCACCTGCTCACAAAAGTGTTTTGACGATGGCTAAATTCAAAGAATTAAAATACGAATTGCTTGAATATCCACCGTATTCCCCAGATTTGGCTCCCAGTGACTACTATCTCTTCAGAAATCTCAAACAATTCCTTCGTGGAAAGCATTTTTCGTCGAATGAAGAGGCCATAGCAGCCGTAGACGGTTATTTTGCAGAGCTTCCGGAAAACCATTGTAAGGATGGGATAAAATTATTGGAAGATCATTGGAACAAATGTATTGAGCTTCTAGGAGATTATATTGAATAAAAATATATATTTCGTAACAAAAACAGTATTCTTTCATTTCGAGCGCAGGAACTTTTCAACCAACCTGTACTTAACAAACAATTAGAAGAATATACATATATAATAAATATCTAAAAATATATTAAGTAGATAAAAAAAAAATAATTTTAAATCCAAAATAAAATGGCAATTGAAATAATTTAAATGATTTAAATGTATAAAAAGCTAAAGGGTACCGGGTAGAAATTTGAACAATAATATAAACAATCTCAATAACATATGTGGTCTAAGCCATAATAAAGGAGTCCAAGAAATAAACTTACATCTCATTCCGCTGAATGTGCTTCAAAAATTTATGTTTGTAAGTAGAACTAGAAAACTCGAAGGATTTTAGATTTTCTGGTAATTTATTGAAAATTCGTGCAACTCTTACATGAAAAGATCTTTCCACTAGGGAAGTTAGCTTAGGAATCAAAATTTGACAATTACGTGTAGATCGACTAAATGAAAAAAATGAAAGCAATCTTTGCGGTTTATATTTTTTTTCTTGTAGAAATATTGTTATATTCTTAGCACTTTTTCAAAAAGAAAAATTCTAAGACTCTTAATACTATTTAAAAAAAAAAAAAAATCTTAAAAATTTCCTTACAATTTTTAAATTTTTTTTATAAAAAAAAGTCCATAGAATCAAAGAAGTTTTCTTGAAAAAGTCCTTAATATATTAGAGTTAGAACAGGTTCTAGTTTCAAAAATTTCTTAAGTAAAGTCTCATAAATTATAAATTTCAGCAGTGCAAGTAATTAGAACGACAGATTTTAATTTCAGAGCTTTCAATATGTTAAAATTTAAGAATCTTACCTCTGGACGGATCGAATAACTGGCAGTTTTAATTTGCGATGTTAAAAATATATTTAAAAAAAAAATATATGTGTGCCAGAATCTATATCTTAAAATTTGTACAGGGTGGGCCATTTATAATTTTAAATTTGAATCGGCTATAAAAAAGTTCTGATTATTTTTTATTGGAAAGGATAAACTTTGTCAATTAGGAATGGAACACAATATCATTCATATGACTATCACAACCGGCTCGGCAGTACCTCATCCGATCAACCCAATTTTTTTAGTACATTTTCGTTTGTTTCGGCTCGAAACTCTTCAATGGTTACTTCGATTTCATGTTTCAACGCTTCAATTATCTCTGGATGGTATGCGTAACATTTATCATAAATGGCTCCCCACAGAAAATAATCCAAAGGGCTCAAATCACAGCTCCGAGGCGGCCAATTGACATCACAATGATTTTCAAAAACAGTGCGTAAAATATCGTTGGTTGCTTTGGCTGTGTGACATGTGGCCCCGTCTTGTTAAAACCAAATGTCGTACATGTCATTCTCTTGAATTTTCGGAAACAAAAATTTGTTGAGCATGGCACGGTAATGCTCACCGTTGACGGTAACGGCGGCTCCTTGCTTATTTTCGAAGAAAACTGACACAATGATGCCGCCAGCCCAAAATCCACACCAAACAGTCACTCGTTGCAGATGCATTGGCTTCTCAATAGTCACGTGTGGGTTCTCTGAACCCCATCTGCGGCAATGCTGCTTTTGACATAGCCACCGAGATGAAAATTAACTTCATTTGAAAACACGATTTTGCGATAAAATTCTTTATCTCCTGTCAAACAATCTTCAGCCCATTGGGCGAAGCGAAAACGCATCAGATGGTGATAAGGCTTCAGTTGTTGGACCAATTGAACTTTGTAAGCCTTTATACCGAGGTCTTTATGCAAAATTCTTTTGCGAGAAATGTTTAGTTTCTGAGAACGATGGCAAGTTCATGTTGATCGATTTTTTTAAACTGAAGGCCGATCTCTTCTCGAAAATTTTCCACGTAAATTTCTTACAGTTTGCTTTAAAGACTTACTACTTTGGAAGTAAGTTTTTATTATCGTTCGAGCGTATAGCGTCCCATTTTGCAAATGTCAAACATAAACCTGAAAATGAAAATAAAAATTAATGTTATTCTACTTTTCAAAGTCTAAGTAATCGGTAGCTCAAATCTAAAATTTTAAATGGCCCGCCCCGCATATATTAAAAAGTTGGAGAACAATCACGAAATCTTTTTATATTCGCTTTAAACAAAACTCTCTATAAAAGAGTATTTTAGAAATCGTATGAGAAAAAGTGTGTTTTTAACGCCAATATTTTAAAAATATAATTTTTTGTGTTTCTAAATCTAAACTCTTGCTAAAAAAAAAAAGAGTATTTATGAAATCTGTAAGTTTAGAAGTTCAGTTTTTAAAAACTGCATCCAAATAAAGACATTGTCTTATATTCTCAAAAAAAAACTCTTCATCTTTTATTACAACATTTAAAACTATAATGAATTCATAGAATCAAAAACATGACATTTGTATAAAAACTCCAATTTATTTTTTCACATTTTTAAACGCAAATTTTTATTGAGGAGAGATGCTATGCATTAAAATTTTTTTGAACTTTCAGAAAAAATTTAATAAAAAAATTATGTCAAAAAATATAGAGATACATTTGTGACGCCATTGCCGAAGAAGTCCATTTTAGCAAATAAGGACTAGGTCCAAATATTTTCCAATTTTATCTTAATTTAAGTCTCATTTAACTTTATAACCCAAATTTCTGAATATGAACCGATTCTTACCGAATTCTGGAGGGTTCGTTCGATATTTCATTCATATATTTTTATATTTGCGACCTGTTGTTTGATTACAAGGTTTACATGAACTGACATCGTTAAATCAATTTAAAAAATAATTCAGAGCCGATTGTTACACTATTAGGTGGGTCCTTGTGACTACGCAGATGAGTAACTAAGATATCTGTATTAAATCTTCGCTGCGTAGTCTACTTTGGTCCAAACTGACGATTGAGTGGTATTTTCTACTTTCACACATTCAAGTTCATACCATGTGCTATAGTTGTCCAATAGTTTATTTCTAATAAGTGCATTAAAATTTTCTTTAATAAACGAATTTGCATGTACTTATATGCATTGCGTTTAAATTAATTTACGCTAATTAGCGAAGGTTTTATATCCTACACTACACTGGGCTGATGTTTGTAACTATCAAAAATAATGGGCGTAACCCCACTTTATACCGATCGACTCAGAATCACTTTCTGAGTTGATTTAACGATGTTCGTCCTTCTATTAATTTAAAATTAACGACTCTTGTAATAAAACTACAGGTTTTCAACACAGAAGTTCATTTAATGAAATTTTCTATTCCTGACACAGTTGTATCGGGTGATTTTTTAACAGTTTGGGTTTCGAAAATTGAAAAAACACACAGAAAATTTGCATTAGTAAATGAAATATTTATTAGGAGCGATAAACGGATGCCTGACATTTACTTTTTAAATATTATTTTATGTAATCGTTGCCCAAGACTACGCCGTATGTGGTCCATCCGTGAGCTCCAGTTTTGGCATGCTTTTTACAGCATTTTGGCAGCTGCAATGTTGTCTTCCAGGGCTGGAATTGTGGATGTACACGATAGACTTCACTTATCCCCACAAAAAATAGTATAGTGAAGTCAAATTGCATGATCTTGGCGGCCAATTGACTGCTCCAAAACGTGAGATTAGACTGTAACCTTGCGAATTGCATCGTTCTTGGAGAAGTATGATACAATGAAACCGCCGGCCCTGAAACTGCACCAAACAGTACATCTTTCAGGGTGCGTTGGCAGCTCTTAAACTGCCTCTGGCTGCTTTCCACATCAAATTCGGCAATTCTCTTTGTTGACGTACACATTAATCCAAAATTGAGCTTAGTCGTTGACGACAATTTTTTTGATAATAAAATTCAATGATTTGCAAGCTTTGTTCGTTTGTAAGTCTATTAATAGTAAAATGGCAAACCTTACTGAGCATTTTTGCCATTGTCACATTCCTGTAGGAATCCCGGGGTCAAGTGTCTCCAAGTCACCAATTTTGTCGACTATTTTGGTGTCATAATCAAAAAAGTGCCTTTTTTTGGTGACATTGTCAAAAAGTGTCTACTGCACTTTTTACATTCCTTTCTTTGCAGCTACAAAGCTGTGCTTCTTTTTGATTTTTTTTATTGCTTCATTTTGTTGAAATACATGAACAAATTATATAATGAGCAAAAGCAATTACAAAAGTCTTGTAAATTTTTAGTGATGATGATTTTACGGAGCCTATGGAATAAGTGAAAAACTTATTTACTTCAATGAAATTTATAAAAAAAAATTTATTAATAAAATATCTAATTTTCCGAAATAAATTCACCTGTTTATTTTCCTTCCTAGTGTGGAAATCTAGTAAAAAGTTTCAAATGTTTATACTAGAATTACTAACATGTACTAGTAAATCTGTGGTTCCAATGTCTACACCTAGTCAATAGTTGTGTAGACTCGCAATGACAAGCACATGTTAAATGTCTACAGCAGAGAGCGTTGGCTGGGACATAAGTAGTCAGTAGTACTGTTGACAAAGTCAAAAGTAAGTTAGTACAGGGTGGCGCAAAAATAACCTTCCGAAGTTTTTTGGCTGTAATTTGAAAAAAAAAAAAAAATGAAAAACTTTGATTCTTCTTGTGGATTATTTTTATTTGGTCTTTTAATTTTTTTTTACATCAAGTCGAGAATATGATGTCATGTAAATGGCCGCCGCCACAGTTGATTGTCATTTGAGCCCTTTTTATGGCATTTTCCATCACTTTGGCCAAAACTTCCGGCGATAGGTCCTCACATTCTTGACGGATATTGTCTTTAAGAGCTGCAAGAGTCTGAGGCCCACAAAAAGAAGTCTGGAGCAAATCGTCAAAACGGGAGATTAGGCGCCCGGGAAATGCATCCTTCAGCATATCGGTTGTGGCACGTGCAGTGTGTGGCGTTGCACTGTCCTGTTGGAACCACATGTTTTCCAATCCCAATTCATCAAGTTGCGGCAAAAAGAACTCGTTGATCATTGCTCTGTAGCGCTCACCATTCACAGTAACCGTTTGGCCTGCGACGTCTTCGAAGAAAAAAGGTCCGATGACTCCTCCAGCGAAAACAGCACACCATACAGTGACTTTGAGCGGGTGTAATGGCTCTTCGTGGGTTACACGCGGATTTTCAGTGCCCCAAAGCGTAAATTTTGCTTATTTACGTACCCGCTAAGATGGAAATGGGCCTTTATTACTGCTCAAATAAATAGTCACCAATATTCCGCGTTCTGGAGCAGTGTAGCGTAACATTGTTTATTAACGTGTAACATTGTTTATTAACGTGTATTTACTACACAAATGTCAAAACAGAACTGACATTAGGGGCCAATCGCAAAATTTATAGCATTTTCTGATAGGAGGATTACTTTTGCGCCACCTTGTACAATTTCACTATCGACATTTCCTTCAGGGATATCTCGAATCTCTTTTTTACACTGAAAAACCAAATAGCAAAAAAAATCACCCTTTATTAACCGAACTTCTGTCGCCACACACAAACATATCGATGGCCCCAACCAAACCATTCGGTTGACAAGAAGTGTGTATCATTTAAATTAATGACGAATGTTTAAAATATGTATAATCTATTTACAGCTGTTTGGTTATCAGCTGCTAATATCATGTAACAATTAAGTTGCAGTGCAGCACAAAATAAACCGAACAATAACTATTAGATAGTTAGGTACGGTTTCCAGATAATGTTTTCCTTTAGACAAACAAAAAACATTAACAAAATACATGCAATACAAAAAAAAAATTACACACTCATTCGTCCAGCGACGTACGTCTTGACAAAAAACCACATATTAATCAATTGTTTAAAACACAGCAAAACTTAAAAATAAACATAGATCAAAGTTTAACACACGTTTAAACTTTCGCTTAAATTGATCTTTGTCGTTTTCTATTTCCATGACATTTGGATATTGTTCAAATCTATGTATTTTATAGAATGAAACTTCTTCACTCACATAACTTCATATGTTACTCTAATGAGTTAAGATATTTGTGTCTCATAGTTAAAAATAGTATAAAAACCGGCATATTTGTTATTATTATTGCTGTTGTTGTTATTATTATCAGTTGACAACCCGAACGAACCAGCTGTAAAACAGAAAACAAACAAAAAAAAAAGCACCACTAAATCAACATAGAGAAGAGGAAGAAACGGTAAAATAAAAACAAATGAGAGAATAACGGAGATTGCGCTGTTCAAATACCGCATACAAATCCACCTTGTTGTATACAGATATATTTTTGTAAACATTTGACTATGATTTTTTTTGTTGTTCTTTGCAAACTTTTAACTCGTTTAAACAGGGTTTCTCAATTGCTCAAGAGTTGTGGTTTTTAACATTGCGTATGATTAATAAATTTGTTTTCGCTACACTTATACGTGTTCGGGATATAATGAGTTAGGCACTACCAAAAATATCGCACATAGAATTAGAGTATACCAATGGACTTAGAATCCCTTTCTTAGGTTGTAAATGTTGTATGGAACCATAAATCATGCGCTTTTCTTTAAATTCGAAGCATATTTGAACCTAGTCGCTATAGCAATCCACCTTACCGAAATTTGCTGATATGTGCAAAAAAAAATGTGGAAATTTTATATAGTTGGCATTATAAGTTTCTGCTGATGTTTGTAGCTACCAAAAATATCGAACTGACGTCCATCTTATGGTGTACCAATCAATTCAGTAACACTTTCTGAGTCAATTTAACGATGTATGTGTGTCTGTCCATGTAAACCATGTAATGTAACTACAGTCAAAAACGTGAATATAATCAAATTTAATACATAAGTTTTTATTTGTCCAAGGACGAACAATATTGAATTTAGTTAGACACTATACCACAAAAGTATATATGGATTGCTCTTTGTCAAACGTAAAAAAGCTCTGCCCGAAATTATTGTTAATGGATTTTAATGATTCTGGGCTTGAAATGTTCGTTATTCGTCTCTCTTTATGGCACAGTGTGAGCTTTTGAAAATTTCGACTCAAGATGGAGGCTAGAAACCAAAGGAAAATCGGCAGTTTAGATTAAAAATCTTCTAAAAACAAATTGACGGCCTAATCGATTGGTTTTGGGCTCAAATTGTTTGTAATTAAAGTCCTCAAAAAGTAAGTGTGATAGATTGATGATACGAGGGCGGATTAATAAGTCCGTGACTTTTCGAACTTTCCTCGTAGTTATATGACATGCTCCTATCAAGTACCACCTGTTTATAGACTACTGTCAAACTTTGATCAAATTCTGTCATTTACTTTGCGTTTAACAGCTGTTCAAAAATACAACCTCATGGGTTTTTTTTTTTAAATGGAAAAAAGTGAATTTGAAATTATTTCCAAAGTAGCTCCATAAATGACTAACTTCTCCAAATCTGTTTCGCACCTATTTTCGACATAAAGATTGCTTCGTTCAGAGTTACTGTTTCGACAATTTGGGAATATTTTCCCTAGAAATATGTACTATTAATTAATACATAAAAACTTTTAATATAGAAAAATCTATTATTTTTTTTTGTAAAAAAAAAATTTTTGTAAAATTGTTGTAAATAGTTTGGACTAAAAGTTCTTGCAATTGTTCTAGTATGACTAAAAATATTAGTTTTAAACCCGATCTGCCGAAGGGATTATTGCTGCTCGATGGCTTCTAATAAAACTTTGTCAAAAAAAGTTTTCGAATTTTAAATTTTAATGGGACCACAATTTAATTCATATACTAAAATAATTATATTAGTTTTTCATTGTTAAACAAACGCTTTTGAGTAATAAATGTATATTTCTTTTATAAAAATCGGCAAATTTTAAGTACAATTTTTTAAATGCATTTTTTATTGCATATGCTGAATTTTGCAGTGCATGACAGTCGCTGCCGTGGTGGTTATAAATTATTCACTGATAAATAAAATCAAATTTTCTGAGAATTGATGCAAAAATGTATTAACTTTTTAAATCTCTATTTGGTACACAATTAAAATTTTTGAAATTGGTAAAAAAAATGGCCGTAATGCTACGTTTACACTTGAGTGTTTTGAGCAAATCATGATATGTATGGGAAAACATGTACAAAACAGTGTTTTATTTCAAAACACATGAAAAACACGTTCAGTGGAAACGTAGTAGTAAAGTTTAAGTGTTGATGGTCCACAAGGTAAATAGTTATTTCATTGATTTCTTTGGGAAACTCTGTTGTTAAATTTTTATAGGTACATACTATATTGTGTGGATGTTAGTTTTTAAAAGGTTTTCTTAGTATAGATAGATGTTGTAAAGAGAGAAAAACAACCTGCTACAATAACATTTTTGTAATAGAAAAGTGTTATAATTTTCTTTCTCGATTCTGTTGTCAACACCATTATCATCATCATTATTATCTCCTAGGAATGTTACAATGTTAAAATGCTAATAGATAGATGGTGCTCCATCCGGCTCTTCTTTACTATGTTGTTGGGTCGTCGTATGAATGATGTAAATGTTGTTGAAGCTGGTTGGAAACTTAAAACTGCTGTTAGTTTTTTTTACAATAACAACAACAACACAACTACTAACATTATAATGATGACGACAACAACAAAAATAACAACTTGAACATGCTCTGTATGTGGATGGGATATTTTTTTTTTTTCTTATTTCTTCTTCTTTTTTCTATTCTGTCTGTTCATAAAATGTTCATGATGTTGGCTGTTGTGCTTAACTAAAAATAAAAAAAAAAAATAAAAAGCTGCCTTCTTTTCTACTCTGATTGAAGTACTACTGCTATATACTCGTACAACAGTCATCCAACCAGCCAGCCAAGCCAGCAAGCACACAGTACACAGAAATTTCATGCATATTTTTCAGTTTCAGTCATCTTTGAGTATAACATTCGCATAGAGTTTTTAAACGTCAGACGCGTTTTTTCATTACAAGTTGTGGGTACTCAATTGCGCTTATAAAATAACAAAAAATATATACATATATATATAGATATCTACATATAAATAAATATATATACATATATCTACTACACACAAAACAGCAAAGGCAAGAAAGAAAGTAAAATAATACAAAAAAAAAAATTTAAAAAGAAAAAATCTAAAGAAAGAAAGAAGTATATAATTTTTTTTATACTATATAATATTTAACAAAAAATGTGTAGACATATTTTAGTCTAAATAATATTAAAAATAATTTATATAAAAATAATCTATATTAAAGCAAAAAAAAAAAAATTAAAAAAAAAAAATAAATCTAAAGTAAGAAAATCTATATAAAATATGGTGCTTAATATAAAAATATAGTGAATGAAAATATAATTTCCAAAAAAAAAAGATATATAAAATTGTAGTGCAATATTATGTTAAAATTTAATTTTAACTTAAAATTTAAACATCATTAATACTTTTAATATAAACATAGAATAAATAACAATAAAAGTAAGTTTTGCGATAAAAAAAAAAACAGAATTCCTAAAATATTCATAAAGTTCACATTAACAATATTTTGTTTATTTGATTGTAATTGTTATTATGTTGGAAATGTCGCATACCTTTAAATCTATTTATAGACATAACTACCATATGCTTACCAGTTTCTATGATGTGAAGTTTTTTTTTTTTAATTTCGTATATGCCATTTTTTCTCCTTCCTTCTTCATCTACCAACCCATCTAGCCAACCAACCAACCTGGCAGCCAGTCATTCTGCCAACTTTTAAAAGTTTATTTGCGTGTGTGTGTGAGAGTTTTTTTTTTCTTATTGTCTAGTATACAGTCTAGTGTTGCAAAATTTGAGGATTTTAAATAATGTAGCTATTGCTTAACTAACGGTGCTCTGCTTATGTTGCTTTACTGTTAGACAGAGTTGCCAAACTTGAATTCGGCATTTATCCCCCCTCCCCCCGTCATTATAAGCAAGAGAATATTCCCAAGTGTACTTAACACTTTGGTGAGATTTAAACTGCAACTGTTATTATTAAAACAATGTGATGCCATTAGGGTCGCACTTTATATTCACCAGAATAAACATTTAATGAATGGAAATCCCCCAACGGTTATTTGCCGAATTGGATGAAACTCGGATACATGATAGAGAATGAAAATTTACTGTTAATATCTGTGTATTATGCTTTATCAAATTTTATTGAAGATGTATTTTTTTCTTTTTCAGACATTCATAGTTGCTCGAATTTTAAGTAATTTTTACCATAGCCCTACTTTTGTTACTTTTTTTCTACAAACTAGGCTACCCCGTGCGAAGACGTATGTTTTCTTTTTTCGATTTTCGTAGTTTCTTGGATTTAAACCAACTTTTACCGAAGCTCTTTTTAGCTACTTTCAATAACAACTTGGCAAGCCTGTGCAAAGACAAAGGCAATATTCATGTCAAACTTTCTCATTTGAGGAGTATATTCATTTTCATTCTTTCGAATTTCGAATATTTTCGACATGCTGCCAAATAAAAAAGTATCGCAAAATTACATTTTCACCGCCCATAAACTTTGAATTTGGCACTAAAACATATGAAGTCAACCTTGGATTTGTGTGTAAGTGTTGGGAGAGATTGAACAATTTACGAGGACAGGACCATGTAACTGATTAGCCTGCATTCTCATTGAATCTCACCAACGTCGAAGCGAGTTACTGGACTAAACTTTTTGAAGAGCACGTGGTGTATCATTAACTCAGACAGCTTGGATTCAATGGCGCTTTATTTCGTTACTGCAGGCGAGGGCCACCCGCCACTGACGTTTGCAACAGCCACTAGTAAATGCGCAATGGCCCTCTTCTTGTAGACGTTTTTTCGCTTATGCGATTTGTCACCCTCAATCTGTGAGCAATTTCGCTTTGCTTCTATCGAATTCTTTGGTTATGGTCAACGAGCTGGGTGTACTTAAGGTACTCATCTACATCGGCTTGAGGCGATCTTCTTCGCCGCGCTCATAAGCCGTACTATTCATAGCATTCGTAGCAACTTTGTCATGAATGTACCTTGCCTTCGAATAACTGGAGTTCCCATGCGCTGCCTAAGGATTTCTTCTTTCGCGTAGGTTTGGTATAATCGACGACCATGACTGGGATATTGTTTGTTTGGTCTGACATGTTGTCTGGTGAGACGTTCACAGAGAAAACAGATTTGTGCTGACAACCGAATTTGCAGCCAATCGAATTGTTTGGTTGTGGTAACCGAATTTTTTGGGTGTGACAACTGAAAACAAATTGAGACATGAGTAATTTGACTGCGACAACATTATTTCGGTTGCCTCAATAACAATTCGGTAGTTACAACCAATTGGGTTGCTGCAACGGAACCATTTGATTGGCAACAAATTCGGTTGTCAGCATGAATCTGTTTTCTGGGCGTTGGAGTACTATGGACGGTACATCCAGTGCCTGGGAGGTTTACTACACAGAGAAAATAGATTCATTGTAACTACGGAATTTCTTGTCAACTGAATGGTTTGGTTGGAGCCACCGATATCTTTGTTTGTTGAAACTAAATATTTCAATTGTATCAGAAAATAATGCGGTTGCTGCAACCAAAATATTCAGTTGACAAGAATGAATGTTGTCACGATGAATCTGTTTTCTTTGTGCATTGTCTCTTGATTTGAGGTGACCAAATCTTCCTCAGAAGAGTTGCCTAGCACCTTAGTTTCGTTGTTCCTGTTCCTTTCAAGTTATTCATGTTTAGTCGCAAGAATAGGCATGCAAGCGGATGGATGGTACCATGCATTGATTAGTGGATTATGAAAAAAAAAATACAACCGCCGTGCCCTGGTGTCTGAGGTGGAGCTATTTATTTTATTTCATTTTATTAAGTCAAGGGAATATATAAAATTTCGTTACAGATACAACATGAATTATAGTGAAAAAAATTACAAATTAAAAAATAAAAGGGTTCTTTCGAAGTGCAAAATTCAATAACATGGTTTGGATTTTTATTGAAAGCAATTTCATTAATAGAATTTATATCATTACACGCGCGATTTAAAATACTATTTTGGGCATTGTTAGTGCGATGACAAGGAATGTTATGGCACATAAAACGATATCTGCGATAACAGCTTAGGACAGTCAATTCTTCCAGTAACTGTATAAGTAATGCAGATTGAAATCTACGCCGATTTTCTAACGTTTCTAAACCTAAAAATAAACTCTTTGATCTATAAGAAGGTAAAGGGTTATCAAACGTAAACGATGAAAGTGCATGTTTAAGAAATATTCGTTGCACTCTTTCAATACGAGCTCTAACATATTAGCGACTAGTCATCTTTTACCGCTGAGGGCAACTTTTAAGCATTATTTATTTTAATTTTTATACCCTCAGGAGGACAGTGGATTGTACAAAACCGATGCATTGTTCCAAAACTTCATCTAAATACACAAACCCTAAATCAATTAAGCCTCCGAGGCGCGACAAGGGGTTTCACTTTTGTAATAAAAATTTAATATAATAAATAATATTCCGACCATAATTCCAACAGAACACGTCATAATACCAATTGATATTATTACCGTACCGTCAAAATCATGTTTCCATTGGATATTGGGAAAATGTGCTTTTGGGTAATGCCTGTGCGACCAAAATTAATTCACCGAATCCTATCAGGCAGTACAGGGATAGCGATGTTTTCGGTACATTCTCATGAGTACATGACGGAGTACCTTTAGTTGAGACTTGAAACTTTACCCCATATAGACTTTGATGGAAAGCTTTTGACTTGGAGGATCTATCAAAATAATCGCATACTTAAGTGAGTCAGTGTATTTCAAACGGAGATATTTTTTTAGGGGACAAAGCGATTGAGCCAATTCGTGGAAACTGTTTGTACCGACGAAACTTCGGAATAACAATTGCAGATGACATAACATACATAACCCTTATGGTTATTACCAATTTTCAGTTTTGTGATTATGTCAGCCCTTATCCTTTTACTATTTAATTTATAAACAACAACATTTTTAGCTCAATTTTTTATTGCCAAAATCACTGCAATTAAATTTCCAAATCCATAACAAATCTCAAATAGAACTATACTTAACATGGCAACTCTGTTATTTACTATACGTCTTTTGTTGTTGTTGTTGCTGCAGTGTGACGCCCTAAAAATGTTAGAGAAAGAGAGCTTTCAGTTAGTGAGTGTATTGTAAGTGTGAGTGTGTGTGTGTTTGTGTGTGAGTGTGTATATAAAAATTCATTGAATTGAGCATATTTACTTACTACTACGCAATTTTGTTTGATTGTGTATGTGTGTTTTTATTGCTGTTACTTTTGAATATTATTCCTCGTGCTGTTGTTTTTGTTATTGTTGTATCGGTTTTACTTTTTCCCGTCTACATTTACATGTAGATGTAAAGTAACCATTGTTTTTTGTTGTTGTTGTTGTTTTCATTCAATTTGTTTTCCACCAAAAAGCCGGCTCATTAGCAGGCTTTCATTTGTAATTGATAGGATTTCCCTTTATTTTGGAAGGATTTTCGAAAATAGTAAATTTCACATTTTCTATAGTTGATAATTGAAATAATTGATGAAATATTTATCTGTCTGTCTGTGGCTGTGTAACGTGCCACGTTGGTGGTTGTCAATAGAATGGTGACTTTTCAGGTTTTTTTTTTCTTTTGGTATTTTATCAATTTGCTGTGTATAGTTTGAAAAGGAATTAGTTAGGATAATTATTGATTCAGACAATTTGTTGTGGTAATTGATATTGGAAGGCAGACACATTTGATAAATAATGATAAAGGCTCTACAAAATTTGTTTTTTAATTTTTTTTCAAACGTTTGATACATTTTGAACTATGAAGTAGGTTGTTTTTAAAAGTCTACATATAAAATTAATGTTTAAGACCTTCTAACTTATCTCAGAATTACCAAAGCTTAATGCCTAAACATAGTTATCAAGGTGAAATTTATATGGAAATATCTGTGGTTAACGTTTTAATCTGATTTTTTATTTAATTAGTTACCCGCCCCAAATCATTTTAAGCCTTTACACAGAATATACAAATGATTATATTACAAATTGATTGATATTATTGAAGTGCCTAAGGATGTGGCTTAGCTGGAATGTCCATATATGTCCACTAGAGGCGTTCAATTTTGTATTACCATTTTTCAAATTGAGTTGTAAATTCCACGAATTCGCTAGGTTGGTTGCTTTGTATATAAAAAACATTTAATATGAAGTTTGGTGCCGATTGGACAAAGAAAATTCGAGGCGGAAATCGATTGAAAATTTGAATAGTGAATACAAGGGGGAAAATCACTTTTTTTTAGAAAAATTTGTTACTAATATTTTTTTTTCTTCAAATTATTAAATATTCGAAATAAATATTTATTTATGTTTTTTTAAGAAGTATAACAAATGGAAATCCGTTAAAAAATATTCAAGTTATTACAAATGCCCCAGGCCAATAATGTGTCAATTACCACTAGGTAAGAAAATTAAAGAACAAATTTTGTTTTTTTATATATACGAGGCGGATCACTAAGTCCGTGACTTTTCGAACTTCCCTCGTAGTTATATGAAATGCAACACTGCTCCCATCAAGTACCACCTGTTAATAGACGTCAAATTTTGAGGAAGTTCCGTCACATACTTTGCGTATAACAGCAGGACTTTTCGAGACCCATTAAATAGGCATTTGTTCGATCAATAATTTCATCGTTGGAGCTAAATCTCTTTCCACCGAGCAATTTCTTTAGGTTTGGAAGTAGGAAATAGTCACTGGGGGCTAAATTCGTAGAATAAGGCGAATTAGGGGGCAATTCGTAGTCTACTTCATGGATTTTTGCCATGGAAACTAAGCTGTCACACGATTCCGTTGGTGGTCGATTGTCAGCAAACGCGCCAGCCATCTTGCGGAAAGCGTTCTCATACCCAAGTGATTGTTTAAAATTGAAACCACTGAGCTACGTGAGATGCCTATGTCTTCCACAATCTATCGCACATTCAATTTCCGATCGGCCAACACCATATCGTGAATTTTTTAATTCTTTTGGGTGTAGAGACCTCAACTGGGCGTCAAGAACGTTCAGCATCTTTCGTGCTTGTAAGGCAACAACGAAAGTCAGTAATTCAAAATCGATGGTGCAGAGTCCCCGTAGTATTTATCAAGCTTTTCCTTGGTTTCTAGTTAAAAAAAAGCCACGAGGTTGTATGTTAAACGCAAAGCTATTAAACGCAAAGTGAATGACGGAACTTGCTCAAAATTTGACAGTAGTCTATTAACAGGTGGTACTTGATTGGAGCAGTGTTGCATTTCATATAACTACGAGGGAAGTTCAAAAAGTCACGGATTTATTGATCCGCCCTCGTATATTTTTAGATTTACTTAAAAATTTCAGATCCATTAAAAAATCTTTTTTTTTGTCACAAAATTGATTAATAGGTTGAAATCAATCCACTTTTATTAAGTAACAGAGTTTTATGACACCAACTACAAGAACTATATTCTGAAAATGACAAGGTTTGAAATTTTGAATATTTCATGAAATTGATAACGAAATATCGTGGGGTATCTGCATACTTTGATGACAGTTGACTAGACTATTCCCTGTAATTGGTAATTAATATTTTAACCAAAAAATCTAAATTTATTCATTTATTCACTTTAGTGCAAAAATTACCGAATACTTTTTTCACTTTAAATAAGGTTCAATCAAATATTTGCACAATAAAAGTAAAATTTGTTTTTTTTATAAATAACGAAAAAAGTACAGTTACTCCTTTTTAGACCAGTCTTGTGACATGTCACAGAGGGCAATTGACGCCCATGTTGAAGTGATAGGTAATTTTTATATAAGAAATCGGTTCCTATCACAATGAACCAGTCTTGGGCGTTGTGGTGTAATGGTTAGCGCGTTGGACTGTTGCGCAGAAGGTTGCGGAATCGATTCCTTGCGACAGCAACATCAATTTAGAAAAAATGATATGTTTGATTTTTCTCTTCTTCATACATATCGCAACGTCATCCTTCGTTGTTTTAATAGCACTTAACCCCACCGAAGTAAAATAACATAAGGCTATTAACTAAAAAGCCTCAACAATTTTTCGCCAACTCCCCATCAGATGGCAAGCAACAACTGTTCTAAGATTTATCATCTCGCGCAATTACAGTATTAGCAGTCTTTCATCTTTTACCAACTTTCATCTCTCCTCTATTTTCTTTCAAAAGAAAGCAACACATTACGAGCAATAAGTAGAAAGAATTTTCTGAGTGTTGCTTCTCTTTAAAAAAGGGTACTTGGACTGAAAATGGCCCAACATTTTTTAAATGAAATTTGAATTAAATATATGCAAAAATTTACCCGTAAAGTTTTGGTAATCGTTATCACGCACAGCATTTTGGCGTCAGTGAAACCACTTAACGATGCATTTTCTATAATGATTTGCATCTTTTTCCGTATAAAGTGCAATTGCCTCAATGAATGTTGCTGGTAGAGCGGCAGCGTCGCTTGCAATTCGGCCGAACGTAAACCTGATTTTTGTAAGCAAATTTTGATGACTGACAAGGCTTATTTCACGCTGTTTGATGGCGTTAAGAGCAAAATTGCAGCATTGAGAAATCCACACGAGATCCAGGAAATACTGTCGCATGACCAAAATGCGACTGTTTGGGCCCGTCGTTTGCACGAAAAAGATTATTGGCCCATTGTTCTTCAGAAACTGTCGTTGGGAAGCGATATCGGTGGATGGGAAGCGATGTTAGAAGATGTTGGCTCATTATTTCTGCCCCAAAATACGTGAAAAAGTTTTGGACGGTTACCGGTTTCAACAAGATGGCCACCCAGTTTCTTTTTTTGTGGGATTATTTAAAAGGCAAAGTGTACGCCAATAGTGTAGCCTTAGATCATTGACGAGCTCAAGGTAAACAGTCGTGATTAAATCATCCCTATACCGCCAAAAATTTTCGAAAAAGTTATCCAAAATGCAGAAAAAGGGGACGTTCTATTCAAAAAGTAGACCAAATGAATTGAAAAGGACCAAATTAAATAAAAAATTGGACATATATGAAAATCAGTTAATTTTTATAAGTTATTCAATATTTAGATACCGACATAAATAATGGCGCACCCTGTACTTATAATCAAGGATCAGTGAATAATTTAGTATCACTTTAAATCAACGTCTTTTAATATTGTTATATAAAAAGAGAGTAGCAGCACTTAGGAAATTCTTCGTACTAATTATTGTGTTACTTTCTTTGGAAAAGAGAAAGAGATGGAAGGTGGCAAATGATAAAAGTCTTTACACATGGCAACACTGTAATTGAGCGATATGATTAATCTTAGAACAGTTGTTGCTTGCCATCTGATGAAGAGTTGCCGCAATAGTTGAATATTATTAGTTTATTAGCCCTATTATTTTATTTTACTCCGGTGGGGTTAAGTGCTAGGGAAACACCGAATAAGGGCGTTGTGATATGTATAAGGAATAGAAAACTCGTCCATATTACTTTTCTAAATTGATGTTGCCGCCTCTGGGGATTGAACACGCAACCTTATGCGCTAAAATTGAAATAAACCAATTTTATTTAAAATGAATCAGCAAAACATCAAATTAATTCTTGGAATTTAATATTCATTGAATAATATTTGAAAATTATTCAAATCGATTCGTTGAAAATTAAATCAGATTGAATCAGGGATAGACAAAGGCCGTTCGCATGTATTTTCCCGGTGGTAGAGAGAGCTTATAATAATACGGGTTATGATTCGATAACACGTACTTTTTAGCCCAAGAGCGTTGGCAATTTTACATGTTAAATTGATTGGGGTAGTTCTTCAGAGGACATAAAAACATGCTTAGAACATTGCTTCAATGGCGGGCAGAGCTGGCCTTGGTGAGTTTTTTGTTAACACTAAAAAAGGTAAATTTGCCTTTAAAGCCGCTTTTGCTTAATATTTTTTTGAGCTTCAAATTATTGTTTTTTCTAATATTTTTGCTGTAATCACATTGAATTTTTTTTTGTCTTCTCTGATCATCACTATGATGATGTCATGTTAATTTCAGTAAAGTTATACCAGTTTCATTCACAATCAGAAAATAATTGTGTTTCTACTTTTACTGTTTCCATAAACATCTCTGATGAAGTTAAACACTAAGATGAGTCAATGGATAAAAATTTGTATTAGGTAAATATGAATCTTCTACCAGAATGGAATGTTGTATCTTCAAAATACACATAAAGTCAGCGTTCTTCGGTTATTGTGATTCGTGATTTATAGCTGCCGGATTAACCACAAAAATTGCGTACCTTAAACGCTACAAAAATAAACCATAATAAGGAAGAGCTTTTGACGACTTGCAATCAATAATAGTCAGTCTCGTGAAAATTGAGGAAAATTAAATGGTAGCTGACTTACACTAATAGAAAAATGTTTTTAAAAATGTTTGCTAAAGTTACTAGAAATTAGTACAAAAGGGCCTTGCGAAAAAATTACTGAAATTAGCAGATCTGTTTTTATTAAACATTAGTAAGATAAGAACAATTAATATAAAACAAAAATTTTGTTATATTTAAGTAAAATTTTAGTTTATTAAAAATTACTTTAAAATCTAAAACTGTCATAAATAAATGAAAATTTTTCAAATTTTTTTTTTAAATTTGTTTTTATAAAAATAAAAATCTACTCTTCAAATATATTTGTTGATTTTAGCAGGATAGGCTGTTATTTTCATTCAACAAAATTATACTCAATTTTAAGAGAAGTTTTGTAGATATAACCAGGGACTTAACTGTTATAAACAATATTTGAAAAAAAGTTCTGAAATAACAATTTATCACGAATTTTTAAAACCTGCTCTCTGAATAATAGTTACACCCAGAATATTATGTAGTTTACTTTTTGTAGTTTAATAAAAAAGTTTTCCGTTTCATTTAAAAATAAAGGAACATTCATTTATTTTTCAAAGAAATATCTATATTAACTTTTTTATACATTTATTCGAAATAATTTACTATCATTTGCATTTTTTTTCAGTTTTATTTATTTTTTTCATTTGTTTGAAATTTAATAAAAATTTACCCACAAAACGGAAACTTGTGGTTTATTTGTGTCCGTAACAGTTATTACAAATCTAAATTTTGTTTGCTGTCTGTTTCAAAAAAAAAATGTTCAAAAAATTTCAATTTGTTTTTTTTATTTAAATTGGTTGTATATATACAAAATTTTTCAATACAAATTACAAATTACAAGAACTTCATAAACACACATACATACACAAACCTATTCACACAAAAAGTGTTTATAGCTTTATATGCAGACATACATTTTGTATTGTACGAGTATATTAAAAAAAATACAAAAAGGGAAACTTTCAAATAAATGAAAAAAAAACATCTATTTTTTAAGGATTGGTAGGTAAAATTTTGACATTTATTTTAACTGATTATATCATTTGTTTCTTACGGATGTGTCAGTTGATTAATCAACATTTAAAAATAAATAACAAATGGCATTTAATTTGAATTAAAATTAAGTAGACCGGGTTTTAAATGAAATATCATTTCTTTTAAATGATATTTTAAGTTATTTAAAAAAATTTTTTAAGTGTACAAATAACCAAAATTTTTTTGGTTTTTGATAACCATTATAATTTGTTTTTTTTTTTTTTTTTTTTTTGCTTCCATAACCATTGCAAAAGATTTTAATTTTTTTTGTCTTCGTTAACCATTACCAAAGACTTATTATTTTTTTTTTTTGAACTTGTATTATTCTTCCATTATTAAAGATTTTAATTTTTTTTGGCCGCATGGCGGATCCTAACCAAAATCAATAAAAAAAAAGTTTATCCTTGTGCAAATATAAGTCAGTGATCAATATTTTATAAAAAGATCTTAAGATTTGCTAACTGTAGCGTGGTTATAGAAGACAGAAAAATAAAAAATCTTTTATAATATAGAAGACCAATAAGAATAATATAGAAGACCAATAAGAATAAAAATCTTTCATAATGGTTACCAAAGGCCAAAAAAAAAAAAAATACTAACCTTTCATATTGGTTATCAAAGACCAAAAAGAAAAATAATTTTTATGGCAGGTCTACAATTTTCTGGGTAATTTATAAGTATTATTACAGGACCAATTTTTTTTTCAGTTATATTTTCCATAACCTATTGCATATTTAAAAAATAATAACAGTTATTTCGGGTCCCAGGATATTATTATTATTATTATTTCAGTTAATTAAGTCAATGGAATATATAAAATTTCCTTACAGACTAGATACAACATGTATTATAGTTAAAAAAAAATTACAAATTAAAAAATTCAAAAAGTAATAATTTAAAGGTTTCTTTCGAAGTGCAAAATTCAATGACATGGTTTGGATTTTTATTGAAAGCAATCTCATTTATAGAATTTATATCATTACACGCTCGATTTAAAATACTATTTTGGGCATAGTTAGTGCGATGAAAAGGGATGTTGAAAATATAATGCTTATAGCGAAGTATTCTACGTGGCATATAAAACGATATCAGCGATAACAGCTTAGGACAGTCAATTCTCCCAGTAACTATATCATATATAAGTAATGCAGATTGAAATCTACGTCGATTTTCTAACGTTTCTAAACCTAAAAATAAACTCTTTGACCTATAAGAAGGTAAAGGGTTATCAAACGTAAACGATGAAAGTGCATATTTAAGAAATATTCGTTGCACCCTTTCAATACGAGAGATATGAATTCTACAATATGGACTCCATACTACAGATGCATACTCCAATTTCGATCTAACATATGAAGTGTATACCAATCTTAACGTATTGGGATCAGAAAAATCGGAACAACTTCTCCTAATGAATGCAAGCATTGCATAAGCTTTCAGAATTATGTAATTAATATGTGGAATAAATGACAAGGTGGAATCAAAAACAACACCTAAATCAGTAATTGTGTCAGTTTTCTCCAAAATATAATTCCCCAACCTAAAAACTGATCGAATTGGATTTCGAGATCGGGAGTAAGAAACGTGAAAGCATTTCGATAAATTTAAATAAAGGCAATTGAGCTCACACCAGTTAAGGAGATTATTTAATTCATTTTGCATATCCAAAACATCAGCAATGGAGCATACTTTATGAAATATTTTTAACAGTTTTTTTTTGCTAACTTTGGTATATTAATATTCATGGTCATATATGGCCATAGTAATATAGGATCATATCGCTCATTTGCAAGTAGACCGGCATAACTCAAAAAACACGATTTTTCAGTTAATGATGCAGAAATGTGGTCACACCATAATCTAAAACATATCATAGATATCTCTCTCCCTCATTAAATGGCGACCAAAAGTGTTTTGTATTTTCCTCAGCAGTTAGGCTAAAATGAAAATGGTTTAATGCAATTATCTCGAAATCACTTTTTTGAGTTATGCCGATCTTCTCGCAAATGAGCGATATATGCATCATATATGAGCATATGCGATCACGTATGACAATATACGGTCATATAATCTAAAATTTTGAATCCAAAATTATATGGTCATATATGAAATAATGTATATAACTTTGCATGGGTGATCATGTATGCCCATGTATGATTATATACAAGACTTTATATCACCATGAATGTTTATATATATATATATATCGATTTTTAAATGCGCAACTAAAATTTTGTATGTTTAAGTATTTTATTTTCAATATACTTTTCAAATATTTCGCAAAAAAAAAAAAAATCTGCTAATTTAACCATGTTTTTCCCGCAGTGCCCCTTTTAATTATTTTTTTAGTATTTTTTCTGCTTTTATACAGATTTATTTCTGCACTTAAAAGAGATGTCAGTAATAAATCTGTCAAACGTGCTCCGAATCCAACACGTAAACAAAAATTATAATTATTTTCATTTACCAAAATACTAACTTAAATTTAAGAACCCATTTGTTAAACTTTACACAATTTATTGCTGAAATATAATATTTTTGTTAGAATTTTATGTTTTTTTAATTTTTATATACATAGAGGTTTTCTGTTTGTTATTATTTTTACTAGGGCGGATCAAAAAGTTCGTGATTTTTTGAACTTCCTTCGTAGTTATATGAAATGTATTACTGTTTTCATCAAATACCACTTGTTAATAGACGAATGTCAAATTTTGAGCAAGTTCCCTCATTTACTTTGCGTTTAACAGCTGTTCAAAACATACAAACTCGTGGATTTTTTTAAAAATTTAAAAAAAGTAAATTTCTAGTGCTCATTAAACATAAATTTTTGCGAAAAAAACCGTTAATCAAATCAAAAAAAAGCTTGATAATTACTATAGGGACTCTGCTCTATCGATTTCAATGGTTTACTGACTTTCGTTGTGGTCTTACAAGCACGGAAGATGCCGAAAGTTCTGGACGCCCAGTTGAGGTCTCTGCACCCAAATCAATTGAAAATTTCACGATATGGTGTTGGCTGATCGGAGATTGAATGTGCGATAGATTGTGGAAGACATAGGCATCTCACATGGCTCAGTGGTTTCAATTTTGAACCATCACTTGGGTATGATAAAGCTTTTCGCAAGATGGCTGCCGCGTTTGCTCACAATCGACCACCAACGGAATCGTGTGACAGCTTAGTTTCCATGGCAAAAATCATCAAAAATCATTCGTCTTATTTAACCCCCAGTTACTATTTCCTATTTCCAAACCTAAAGAAATTGCTCGGTGGAAAGAGATTTAGCTCCAACGATGAAATTATTTATCAAACAAATGCCTTTTTTATGGACTTCGAAAAGTCCTAGTTTTTGGAAGGTATACAAAAATTGGAGAAACGTAGGACTAAGTGTAAGGAGATTATGTTGAAAAATATTTTTTTTTTTTTTTGCAAAAAAAAAATTGTGTTTCATTTAAAAAGTCACGGACTTATTGATCCACCCTCGTAGTTTATAGCGCGCTTTCAATTTCCATATATTTATATAAAAGCAAAGCAAATTAACGATTTTTAGCTAGGCTGAAACATGTATTTCGATCCGTCAAAATATCTCTTCAGAACCCAAAGTTTTAGACAAACTATACAGAATAAGTATAACAAAATTTTAAGTAATTAAAAATATTTGTTAATTTTCAAATTCATATAATAATTCTTTGAAAATAAAAATTGAAGTTATACAAAGTAACAAAAAGTTTTTTCTATTTACAATTCTATTGTTGGTGTCTTTTTACAAAAAAAAAAATTATTTGTATTTACAAAAGTATTCTAAGATAGATGTTCAATATTACAAAAATAATTTTGTAATTTTATTCTGTGTAGTGCCTGAAGAAGAAGGCAGAACCTAAAAAAACCTTTTAGAACGTATGGTTTTATCTCTACTATTACCCGGTAGATGTTACTACGAGTGTATCCGAAGTTTTACAGATGTCGCTAATTCGTGTCCCAGGGATTTTTAAAAATGGTCAATATCTTAAAAGCTAAGAGAGATATAGCGATATAGAGATATAGATGTACCTCAGCCACTAGCTGAGATGAAAAAATAACCACAGCGTATATAATTTCAGTGGAATCTTTGTGTGCAGTATAGCGACTTCTTCTAGAACTGCATGTAACATACTGTGTTATTTAACTAATAAAATGTCAACATTTTTAAGGGAAATTTCTCCCTCTTCTCATAGTAGCAAACTGAAATTGCAATTGTTAAAAGAAATTCTGCTATATTATGCCAATTATAATATATGATTAATGCAATATTATATAATATTTAAACTGATATGCTAGCGAGTCTTATTTCTACTTAACTTTATGTGAAAATATCTGACTTTAACACCATTGAGATTTTCTAATGTTATTTAGGCAAAATATCTTTAAGTCCCTTTAGGCTTTTGTTTCTCTGTGTTGTATACATACATGCATACATATGTAGTTATAATCTAAAATATACGAGAAGAAAAACAAAAAAAAAAAAAAAAAACTGAAACCTCAAAGCAACCCTCATCTAAACAACCCACATCCTTTAACATCTTCTTCCATGTTTGTACTCCTCCTAACTGATACCCTTAAATCTTATTTCTTTTTTTTTAACCTCTTAAATAACTACCAGACTTGTGTTATACAAATTCAAGCTAAAAACACACAAAAAAAGAAACATTTTTTTCAAGGTGTTATTCTTTTGTTTTGCACACGTTTCGTTACATTTAAAAAAATTGTATAAAATAAATACACTCATAGAAAAAAGTTGGTAGACATTTATGTTACTATTTTACTATTTGCAAAAAGGGCTCTACAGAAAAATACGGCTGAAGTCAGCAGAATTTGTTTGCTTAACATTAAATTGTTAAATTTACAAAATTTTAGACATATTTAAGTTAATTTCACATGACTGCTGAAATTAGCTACAAATTCGGTTGAGCTTTAGTAGACTAAAAACATTTCATAAAAAAGGTTATATTTACAAAATTTAGCAAATGTTTCTATTAATTTTAGCAAAATTCTTTGTTATTTGCATTCAACAAAGTTTTGTTGAAAAAAAAACTTCAGAAATATGTAAAAACATGGCATCAATTTGGAGAGCTTCATCATATTTTGAAAGTGTTACATTGGACATCATATGTATGAAGTGTTTCATGAATATAATGAAGATTTTTCCCTGAGTGTATGTATCAGTTTGTCATTCCATTTGCAACATTTTGCAATATATGTAGATCTGAAACCCCATTAAGTATATATCTATATTCTTATGCAATTTTAAAGTAACGATTACGATGACGCAGGGGGTTCTTAATATTCACCTATATCAATGGAAATCCTCCTGAGAAGTTTACTATTTAAAATGTGCCAAATCTGTTAAGCTTTTAAAAAGTTGTGAGTGAAAATTTTTCATACAAATTCTTGTATTTTAGTAGAATTTCATTGTAGCGCCTGGTAAATAAAATATTTTGTTATATTTTTTTTCAACACGCTTGGAGGTGAATAATATTTTATAGTCAACTCAAATTTTCTTCACAGCAAAAAAATTTTTTTTTTGATATAAAATATTTTTTACCTTAAATATTTTTTACCTTTTCACCTCAAAACAATTTTTTCATTCTCCAATGTTTTCACATCTTAAATCTTTTGTATTCTAACAAGATCACTCTGTAGGGCTGGTACGATAAAGTTGACCCTATACTACGTTTTGTGGTACTAAAAGGTGGCCCAAAATGAATCACCCTGTCGGAAGATGCTATAAGTTTTACAAATGAAGGCAAGTATCAGTTTTGTTTTAATACTTGTGAAATAATCAAACACACAATACGCGTCGACAAGCCCTGTGACGTTATAATCGATAAGAACACGGAATACTCGAGACAATTTTTCAATGGATGATTTTCTCTGCAAATTAATCACATCCACTCAAAGTCACTGCATGTCGGGCCTTTTTTTTCGAGATCGCTTTGCATTACACGGGTACTGTGACTGGTGAGCGCTACAGAACCAGTTTTACTTGCCGCAAATTGATTAATTGGGATTGAAGGACGTGTGGTTCCAACAGCTTGCGCGACGATGGACATTTTGAAGGATACGTTTGCGCGTCACCTAATGTCTCATTTTGGCGATTTGCAGTGGCCAGCAAGATCGCTCGATGTGTCCGCTCCTTGGGGGGTTTTTGAAGTCACTGTTATATGTGAATATAATGACAAGAGTGCGAAAACTTATCGGCCGAACTTCTCTACAGAACGATGAAAAATACGCTGAGAAGAGTCCAAATAATCATTAACAATGCCGCCGCCTACTTGATTTATTATATTCTTCAAAAACTCATGGAAAAAACTTAATGGTCGAAATAAACATTAAATAAAATTAATTATGTCCATATAGCAAAACTATATCGGGTGAATGTTTCTGGGGCCCCCTGCTCATTATCAGGAGTACTAAAGTATATTTTATATCAAGATTTTGTAAACATTTTAATGAAACAAGTAAAAAGGCTTAAATTCGGCTGTACCGAATTTTTGAATACCCTCCACCAATATTCTAAAAAAAATTTTCTCTACTGTTTTTGATACAAAGTAAAATTATGGAGGTGAAAAAATATTTGTTGAGCTGAAAAACTTTTTTCGATGTGAAAACAAATTTTGTGGTGAAAAAAAATTTGAGGTGAAAAAATTTTTTGTGGTAAAAAAAAATTTAGTGGTGAAAGAAATTTTTTGAGGTAAAAAATTTTTGAGGTGAATACAAAATATTATACACTTTTAAGCGACTGGTGAAAAAATATGAGAAAATATATTATGCACCAGAGGCTACTATAAAATTGTGCTAAAAAACCAATTCGTATGAAAAATTTAAAGGTGTACACACATTTTCAGTCATAACTTTTTAAGCGCTGGACCGATTTTGCTTATTTTCAATACCAAACTGCTCGGGAGGATGTCCATTAATAGAAATAAAAATGCGTCTGCGCGTCGTAATCGCCATTTAAAGAGACATATGGGCGGACATCGCTAAATCGACTTAAAATTGTATAAGGATCACGAATATATATACTTTATGGGGTCTTAGACCTATATTTCAACATGTTGCAAACGGAATGACAAACTGATATATACCCTCAGGGTATAAAAACGTGGTATATTCCAAAGCTCTAAATCCAGAATATCGTACTGGAAAAAATTTGTGAGGATCAGCATTAGAGGGAGTTCATACTTTCGCGACCAGAGGGTCAATTCTCGTTCTGTGATAATGTGAAGTGAAAAAAAACTTTTCATTTTCGTTTTCATAAGCACTTTTCACTCGAACTTTTCACAAATACATAAATTGCGATTCTCGTATGTATTATGAAAAAAATGTTTCATTCGCACTGTACCCATGAAAATTTTGTAACTGTGTTATCCAAAATTTAAAGCAAATGTCAAAACAGAGAAAAACGTAAACAAAAGTGAATTAAGTTCGTAAAATTTATTTTAAATAATTATATAAAAATATGTGGATTAATTGTATTATTGGATATTACTCAAAGAATTCCGGATGAACAAAGGTAAGACAATGATGTTACAAGCATTTCATTGCAGAAAATAATTTAATAATTTATAGGAATTTTTTGAGAGTGCTGAGACGCATACTTCGAGCTGACCACAATCCATTCGAGATGACAACCGACAAGCACTTCATGGATTTATATCGGCTTACTTTAAGTGAACTATATTTGGTGCGCGTATGCAGTCTAATATTACTTAAAGAAAAACAATTTCATAAAGAATATAAATAAGCTATAAATAAATATGCCATACTTTTGCCATTTTTCACTGTCCTTTTGGGTCCCACTAAAACTGTTAAGGCTCACCGCTAATTCGTTACACTTTTCGTCTCTAAATTTGGCACCATCTGCAGTTACAAATCTGTAAATATGGGATTAATAAAAGTGTGATTATGGTTATTAAGCTACTTACTTATCGTTTGCAATGTCCACATGCTTTTCTTAATAATTAATTAAATACTCCTTTTGGATTTCGCTGGAACGCTTTCCTCTTACAATCTTCTTCATGTTTATTTCACTTATAAATAGTCTGTGTAAACAATTTTTTCATATGAAAATATTTTAACAGTTGTTTGCACTGTTACACAAAACAAGAATCGCCAGTGCTGTGCAATCGTGAAAAAATCTTGTTTCGTTCCATTTTTTTTTCATATGAAAACGTTTTGATATTTCTTTACATTTTTTCACAGAACGCGAATCAAAAGTACTATGAAAACGTGAAAAAACTTTTCATTTCACCGTTTCACAGAACGAGAATTGACCCTCAGGTTATCGTCAGCCTCCTTTATGAACAACCTAACCCACAAACACCTCTTGGTTTTGAACAGGCTTATATATTACACACTCTAAAGAAAATTACTATGCGAAATTCAATTTACTTTGTGCTTCGAAAATCGAAAGGTGCCAAGGGTAATTAAAAAAAAATGATGGATAAAGCTCATTTGTACGGGTAATCAATACTTTTACTAAACAAATTTTATTTTTAAATATGGTTTAAAACACCTATAATTGGTTTATATGATTGTTTTTAGTTTCTTTTTTCCATTTTTTAATATCAAATACAATTTTTTTTGTTTGCTTTATAAATGTATTATAGGTTATTCGAACTAAAAATAACATCCTTACAAATAAATGCTGATGGCTTTGATCAAATAGCAAACAATTTTTCTCTGTGTGTACACTCACAATATTATTTCGTTAAAAACAATCGAAAATATATATTAAATTAATCGAACATGCAATCAAAAAGGGGACTACTGATTTTTCATTATATTCAGCCCATTTTATTGTTTATTTTCAATCATTGCTTAATAATCGACATAAGTAGTAAAAGCAATCGAAAGTAGTTTAAAATAACCATCAATTTTTAACTGACAAAAAGTATAAAAAAACGATTTTTGTGGTTTGTTTTTCAAATAGAAATTTTTTTATTTGTATTTAATTTTACAAAACACAACACACACAGATGTAACATATATATTTTGATTTACTGTGTGCATCTATATTTGAATAATTTCTTGTAATTTTTATTGAAATAATTTTGTATATAAACAATCTGTTTTAGTAAAAACAGCAAATATAAACTCCTACTGAATGTCTGTAAATTTTGATGGTTTGTTTTTTGAATGACTGATTCCAATAGTTAAAAAATATATTTCTATGAATTTCAATTGATTCTTCGTTTAAAAACAAACTTTACGTATTACTTTTTAAATAAATTACAGTCGGTTACGGAAAATATATTGTGAGTGTATTTTTAATACTTTTGAGGTCGAAAAAGTACATTTTTTTTGTGATGTTGGCGCTCATCACTCCGGTGGAGGGTATAAAAAAAGTTCGTTAAACCCGAATTAAATGCGTCTGCTGTTTTTGATCTACAATTATTCAGCAAAATCTTTTGATGCTTTCAGCATTTGAAATTAACTAAAATATAACTCAAATTTAACTATTTTTTTTTAAATGTATGCCTGCTAACTTATCTCTAAATGAGCGCCCCGGTAGGCTAGTTGGTAGCGTGCTAGCTTATCAGTGCGGGGTTCGTAGGTTCGATTCCCACCAGAGGCTCTGGTCTGTTTTCGCTACAACAAGCTGAAGGCCTTCGTTGCTAGTGCTCGGTTAGGTTATTAAAATATAATTTGTAATTATATGTTTATTAAAATAAATAAATAAATATCTCTAAATAACCTGAGCTTAGTGCCAACAATTTTAATGATTATTAAATTTGTATGGAGTCAACAATGGTTAGTGTTAAACTCTGGTTAATTTCACTAAAAAGTTATTCACCCTTAATAGAAAACAAATTCTGCTGATTTCAGCTGTTTTTAACTAATTATCATGGTTGGCAAGCAATACCTTTTCATTATAACGGTAGTTGTCTGTCACGCTCTGATTAATAGCCATACGAAAATTTTAAAACTGCGATTGCAATAGTAATATGTGTCTTTTAATATTACGGGGTCAATTTAATAATATTACCTGTTAAATTTTGTTATATCTACCGTTATAAATCGCTGTTTCGGTAGTTTAGCGTTATTATAACGATAGTTTAAGATATTTCAAAATTGAACCGGTAAAATAGCGCAATAAACCCGGTTATACAAAAAGGCACTTGCCTTTAATGGAATCGCCATATTAATATTTTCATATCGGTCTTAAAGTAGCTGTGGTAGCCAACTACCGTTATTATGAAAAGGTATTGAATGCCAACCATGCTAATTATTCACAGCTTTTTTTTTTTTTTTTTTGTTTTTTGAACAGATGTATTTCTATGAGTGGCAGTTAAACTGTATAGGTGTGTATAAGTGAAAATCCTCATTTATATATCCGTGTATATGTGTAATTTGAGTATTCCATTTTATTTTGTTGTTCAAGTATACTCTTGTAATACTTTAGTTATAATTTTACTTTATTTTTTTTTTTGTGTACTTTACTTACTTTCTTTTTATTCTTTCATCTTCACCATCATCATCATTGGCGTCATCATGCATCTTTATATGCTTTGTTACTATTTGCAACATTGTTGGTTACAATTTTTATTTCACACCCTTCTTATAGTTACATTACACACACACTACCTCGTACTTTTTTACACAAACACAATACACTAAAGCAGGGATTCTTAAACCTAAAGAAGACATTTTTTTTTAAATGTTATAAATCAGTGAATAATTTATAATCACTTTAAGTCACTGATTTGATATAGTGAGTTATTGATTTAGTCTAATTTATATTGATTTAATTTTTATTTGATTGAACAATTGGTTTTATGGTTAATTTCGCGAAGTATAAATCAAATGCACTAATTTGATTTGAAATGATTTGTTAAAATTAATTAAATTCTTTTGATTCTATTCAAATAATAAACAAAAATGAAATTGACTCTGTTGATTTTCAATATACATAGATTAAATAAAGTAGAAAATTAGTCGATCAATTAAAATAATTTTATGATATGATTTGTAAAAAATTGGATTGGAACTAAATTAAGAAATTATGTTTTCGAAGATCTGTTCCTAACTGGTGCCTACGAAAATTTAATATTTTGAACATAAACGCTTCCGCTGTAGGTTTTGACAGAATCAACTTTGGCAAACAAAACAACTTTGGCGGGAGTCATAGAACTCTAACATTTTAAAACTTTTGAAAGATTTTATGAGTATGTTTAATTAAAAGTATGAATTTATGCTCTAATTTAATTAAAAATATGTGTTTAAGAATTTTATAAATTTAAAAAAAAAAAAATCGAAGAAATCAAAAAATATGCAATAAAAATAAAGAATATGCACTTTTAATTTGCTGATTTTTAAAACTCATATTTCATAGCTGATAAAATTCCCAGCGGATCAAGGGCGTATCTTAAATGTTTTTTTTTTAATTTGTTTTTATTCTTTAATTTCGTTTCTTTTTTAAACTGATCTTTGTTGAAGGTAGAGTTTTTTTTATATAAAATCTGTGAAACATTTTTCAAGTCGATTTGACTAAATTAAATTTTTTTAAGAATCCATTTGTTGAACTTTACATAATTTATTGTTGAAATATATTTTCAAGTCTCTACACTTAAAATAGTTTGTAAGTTAAAATAACAGAAAATGTCATTTACAAGAAATGATATTTCATTTAAATACCGGTCTACTTAATATTTATTTAAATTAAATGCCTTTTGTTATTTATTTTTAAATGTTGACTTAACAACTGACATATCCATAAGAAACAAATGATATAATCAGTTATTTTGTTTTTTTTATATACAAAATGTATGCATTGCTATAGACACTTTTTGTGTGAATGTGTTTGTGTATGCATGTGTGTTTTTAAAGTTCTTGTAATTTGAATTGAAATAATTTTGTATATACCCAACCAATTTAAATAAAACACAAATTTAAATTGTTTGAATATTTTTTTGCAACAGTCAGCAAACAAAATTTAAATTTGTGATAACTGTTACGGAAACAAATAAACTACAAGTTTGCGTTTTGTGTGTAAATTTTTATTAAATTTGAAACAAATGAAAAACATAAATGAAACTAACAAAAATCGGTAAATGATAGTAAATTATTTCGAATAAATGTATAAAAAAGTTAATATAGATATAAATGTATGTTCCTTTATTTTTAAATAGAACGGAAAACTTTTTTTATCAAACTACAAAGAGTAAACTACATAACATTCTGAGTGTACTATTACTAGATATATCTCGCCTATATCTCGAGAACTAAGAAAGATAGTCTTCGTGAAAATGGCATCTCTATCCATAAATGTACCTGGGTGGGAGGCTCGAAAATAAAAAAAAAATCCGCTTTTATAAATGTACCAAATTTATGCTCCTACAGAGTATAATACATGCCTTTAATGGATATAGCCACGTCCGGGGGGAATGTCCCGAGATCCGCTAATTTGAAAAATTTTATACTTTAGTAAAATTACATATTAAACTCACTGCGGGAAAAGGACCTATCACAGGACACGTCCCATGACCGGTTCATTGTGATAGGGACCGGACAAGGGACCGATCACTTTAGCATGGGCTTGTCCTAGGAGGGGGTCAATTGCTCTCTGTGACATGTCACAGGACTGGTCTTAAAGGACAAGTGACTTTTAAACCGGTCACGTGATAGGTACTTTAGGAATCGGTGATCTTTTCACCTATCTCGTGATATGTTTTTTCGGAACCGGTTCAGTTTTCACCTATCCCGGGACAGGTCCCGATTCCCAACTGACCCCTTTTTTCCCGCAGGGCTGTTTCTGGTTTTGTTTTCGTAAAATTTAACAAAATTTCCATCAAAAATTAACAAATTTGATTCTAAACCAAAAAAAAAAAAAAACACAGCAAGAAACAGATTCGTTTCTGCTAACTGAATTTGCTGCCAATCAAATTGTGGCAGTAACGACAACTATATTTAAATTCCATGCAGTATCGATTTTTATACATGAAAAGTTCAGTTTTCAAAATTTTTATTTTCAGTTGTGATCACCAAATTAATAAAATAAATAATAGCTACAACTGAATTTGAAAATATTCTACACCATATCCAAATAAAACACATACATAATATTTATTTTTTTTTAATTAATAAAATAAGACTTTTTACAGGAAAAGTTGTATAATCTGAAGACATTTGCTTGATAAAAACTGCATATTTAGCCGATTTCCTTTTACGATAAACGCCAAATTCTGAATGGTTTCGACACAAATTTCATAAAAAGAGTAAATTCTGAAATTTTTTAGTTGAAATTCATTATAGCTTCGGTTTATGTAGGAGAGTTTCTCTAGGTATAAGGTTCTTTCATTTGAAAAGTATATTTTTGTGGTTTTTATAAAAACGTTTTTTAGAATCACAGACTTTTTTTTGAAGAAAAAGTGTTTTGGAAAAGTAGCAGTTTATTGATTTTAACATATTTTTATCTTGAAAATTGACAAGCTGCATCACGGGTATTTGTTAAAAGCAGCAGGCTCTTGGCATCCATTTCGAATTTCTAAATAATTTTGCTACTAGGATGTGTTGCTTTTTTCACATGTGTTAATTGTTTTGCAGCTTAAAACACATAAAATTGTTGTAAATTATGAAAAATATAAAAAAAAATATTCTTCCCAGCCAAACCACACATTACCAAATAATGGGTAAAGTAATGTATAACCATAGGGGCCGATGTGTTACTTTACACCTTACTTCATTGATGAATTTTACAGGCGATGAGCCTCAAAGTAATGTATATACCCATTACTTTAGAGGTGATAATGTAAGGGGTTACTTATATGGTTACGAGAATGGAAAAAGTAATGTGTTTTAAAATAGATTTTTAAAAAAGAGGAATTTTTTTTCAAAAAAAGATTATTACAAATATTTTAATCGAACCAGGGAATTCCGGTTGCCAGCCAAGAACTACACCCACTGAGCTATCGAAGCATATAGTATTTGATTGCTTTAAACTTAAACGATTTGTTGCGCTTAGTTTTTACGTTAGTGTTGTCAAAACAAACATACATTACCCTTTTGCTTACAGAAAAAGCACAAAGTAATGTATCTAAAAATAGATTTTCAAAAATATTTCAATTATTTCTTTACATTTATAAATCATATATTACGCAATCGATAATCAGTAACTTATTACTTTATGCTTAGAAATAATGAAAAAGGTAACGAGCTATCAAGGTAACGCATGAGAATATCGCACCCATTACCAAAGTTTTGCTGGGTTATTTATTTATATTCTTATTACTTACTCGGAAAATTATTTCTGTTTCTGTTTTTTTTGGAAAAAATTAATGTATTTTATATTTTTTATATTTTTTGAATTGACGTGCCCAGCCGTACGCCACTGTGCAGGAGTACATTTTGTAAAATTAAGAATTTTTTTGTTGAGCCAATTATTTTGAGTGCAGGTATTCATTCACAATCGATTTGTCCTTGAATTTATTCATGACTAACTCAAGAAATCTGTTAAAATCCGAACGAGTCAAATAAAGGATTCATTGAATCAATAAAATATGATGTTAATTCAACATTGCCGCAAAAAAACTGTAGACAAATACTATGTTTGGTGGTGCAAATACAAAAACGTTTAAGAAATCCTGTTTTAAACATTCCGTGCACAACATTGTTTTGACTTTATACATTATTGTTGTTGTTTACATTCGCCTGTATTTTGTCGTTGTTATTGTTTGTCAAAAAAAAAAAAAAGAATAAGGTGTATGTGTTAATGTGTAAGTTGTAAGGTTGCGTGTGTGTATATAAAAGTGTGCTTGTAAAAGTGTTTGGTTGGCGTGTTGGTGTGATATACAGAAGTTGTAATGGTTTTGGTTTCCATTTAATATCATGTCTCATGTGTATTATTTATGTTCAGAGCTTTAGTTGGCAAACTGAATCGAATTGTACCTTTTCTTTCTTGTCATCAATCAAATATTACAAAAATTAAAAACAAAAAAAATACGTAAAGATTTTCTGAGATTATATGACTGTAAATTTTCTCTTTTCTTTGTTTTACTAACTTTATGCTTAGGAGTCAGTGTGATGGGTTAGATTGCGGAACTACACAGAGAAAATAAATTCATTGTGATAATAGAATTTTTTTTTTGCCAATTGAAGGTCTTTATTTGCGACGATAATTCCATCAATACAGCAGAATTTCGGTTGACTCAATATATTTAAATTGTGTCAGGAATACATTTAAAACCAAAAACGGATTTCAATTAAATAATTCAACTAAAAGTTTAATTAAATTTATTAATAGAGTGGAAATTAAAATTTTAATCATATCAATTAATAATTTTGTTAAAGCCCTTCAAAATTTTTCAATTAAAGTTTTAATGATATCAATTAAAAATTTAGTAATAACACTTAAAAAAATTTCAGTGACGATAATTCCATCAATACAGCAGAATTGCAGTTGACTCAATATATTTAAATTGTGTCAGGAATACATTTAAAATCGGATTTCAATTCAATAAATTAAATAAATCAATTAAAAGTTTAATTGAATTTATTAATAGAGTGGAAATTAAAATTTTAATCATATCAATTAATAATTTTGTTAAAGCCCTTCAAAATTTTTATATTAAAGTTTTAATGATATCAATTAAAAATTTAGAAATAACACTTAAAAAAATTTCAGTGAAATTAAATAGCCCAGCAAAACCACACATTACTAAATAATGGGTAAAGTAA
The DNA here is from genome assembly GCA_949748255.1 of Eustalomyia histrio. NCBI lineage: Eukaryota > Metazoa > Arthropoda > Insecta > Diptera > Anthomyiidae > Eustalomyia > Eustalomyia histrio. The sequence continues at coordinate 25,997,313 of OX456524.1, read as the reverse complement.
TGTATAGCCATAGGCGCCGATGGATTACGTTACACCTTACTTCATTGATGAATTTTACAGGCGATGAGCCTCAAAGTAATGTATATACCCATTACTTTAGAGGTGATAATGTAAGGTGTTACTCATATGGTTACGAGAATGGAAAAAGTAATGTGTCTAAAAATAGATTTTTAAAAAGAGGAATTTGTATTAAAAAAAAAATATTACAAATATTTATTTAAAATAATTGTAATTAAAAATAATGTGGTCAAGATGGAAATCGAACCAGGGAAATCCGGTTGCCAGCCAAGAACTACCCACTGAGCTATCGACGCATGTAGTATTTGATTGCTTTAAACTTAAATGAATTGTTGCGCTTCGTTTTTTCGCTAGTTTTACATTACCCTTTTGCTTACAAAAAAACACAAAGTAATGTATCTAAAAATAGATTTTCAAAAATATTTCAATTATTACTTTACATTTATAAATCATATATTACGTAATCAATAATGAGTAACTTATTACTTTATGCTTGCAAATAATGAAGAAGGTAACGAGCTATCATTACAAGGTAACGCATGAGAATATCGCACCCATTACCAAGGTTTTGCTGGGAGAGAAAGAGATTACCTTTTCTTGAAAACTAACTAACAACAAGGGCGGCCAAATTACGGCCTATAATTTTTCGATTAAAATTATATGATTTTAATATAAAACGTTAAATCGAAATTTTTTCAATCAGACATGTAGTTCTTTATTGGAAATAAAAATTTGTAGTTACTTATTAAAAATACAGTTATCGAATGATTTTGCTCGATCACGTCTGCCATAATTTGGCACCGTGATGCAGTTAAAATATTAATTTAAATTTTTTTAAATTTTCAGTTATATCCTTAAGTGATACAGTTAAATATTTAATTTTTTTTTAAATATTTAATTAAAAAAAACTAATTAATCAAACATTTAATTAAAACCTTATTTATTGGAAAATTTTTGGGCAAGCATTTTTTTCTATGTCAAAACATTTAAACAATTAATTTGCTTAGATTTTTTTTTGTTTTGTAACGTCAGGTTTTCCTGCATTAGCTGGGATAAGCTCATCGCGGTAAGTATCGTCACAGAACTTTATCTGATATAGATTAAGGGCAGAGTTTTCTTTAAGCGTTATAGTACATTTTAAATGCTTTTATTGACTACGATCTAAATACAAGAATATCTTATGAGAGACAGAGAGTGCAAAAAGAGAGAAAAAAAACCCACCTAGCCAGAGTACATTTGGTCCGTTTGCAATATATTTTCCAAGAAGATGACAAATGTGCGGCACTGCTGCTGATGGAGACTGGTGTTATATCAAGATTTTTCAAGAACACTTAAGTATTTGACTTTTAAGTATTTCCAATTCCTAATAGCCACCTAACCATAGAAAATGTTCAGGTCTGCTTCCAGGAGATTCATAAGATGCTCAAAATGCATCTTCCAATTTGACCTATGGAGGATATCAGGATTATTCAAGTAAACGTAAAGGATTTGTCTCTGTATGACACACTTCCAGGTTGAAACGACGTTCAAGGACCCTTGCAAGTTGTTTTGGGATTCTCGAAGGACACTCAAAAAGCACACGCCGTAGTTAAAACTCAGCTTGCCTGCATTTCTGCCGAAGAAGGTGACCTACATATGTACCTACGTACATCTCACTTCTTTCTTGGCGACACACTTCAAGTTACTAACGGGGTTTTAGGATTCTAGATCACTCAAAGGATGTCAACTAAGTACGGCACACGGCCTAGTTTCCCTTTAAGGAATTTTTCATCATACTGCATAATTGTCAAAGGAAGTGACCTATACACGCCACACGCCTCGGCTGAAGCTAAGGTTATCGGCACACATCAATTGTCTTCCGAAGGATAAGACCTATTTACGACACACAAGTCGACGGAAATCTCGCCTAAGGACCCTTGCATGATATTTACGTGATTACCTACGGATAGCACTCTTCATTCATGAAGTTCGCGTTTAGAAGATATCCTTAAGTCCTCGAAGAATATTCACATTACCTCAAATGATAGTAACTGGATCTCGATGAATGTTCACAGGACCTCAAATGTAATTAACGGTATCTCCAAGAATGTGCACAGGACTTCAAAGGACATTCACTGGATCTCGAAGGATATTTGCAGTATATTCTAAGATATTTTCTGGACCTCAAAAATATACACAGGACCTTAGAAAATATTCAGAGGACCGCGAAGGATATTCGCAGGACCTCAAAAAATCTTCCTATGATTTAAAACAATATACACAGGACCTCAAAGTACAAGCACAGTGGCTCGAAGGATACACGCAACTCAAAGGATATTCGCAGGAGCTCAAAAAATATTCGCAGAACCCCAGATATTCACAGGACTTCAAATTATGTAACCTAAGTGCTTGTCAGGATAAATCCTTAATTGCTAAAAATAGATAGATTAGTAAATAATTGCCTTCAGGGGCATGGCTGCACTAAAGACAGCTGAGTGCGCAGGTTTGCAGTGAAAGCAAGCCGGTTGTTTGTAAAAAAAATATGTACATAAACGAAATCTTAATTTTTGGGCCTTGGAATCTGTAATCACGTTTTGAAAAGTTAGGTCATCTTAAAAAGATATTTAGATTTTAAGTTTATATTGACTCAAGCGATTTTTGATTATATTTTTATGAAAAGATTTTGAGAAACGCTTTTGCAATGGCTTTATTGTTTATTTTTTTTTTTGCTACTTATTTATTATTTATTAATATTATTTTTCGTCTGCAATCCAAAAAGAAATCAACATTTTTTTTCAAAAAAGAAAACGTCAATTTACCAGTGAGTCGTATGAGTGATTTGTATTATAAATGCAAATATTACGTATACGTATTGGTGTACTTTAATTCGAATTAAACATATTCCAGTGTAGAATCAATATTTGGGTATCATTATTTTTTGAACTACAAATAATGATAACTCTTTAGCTTGCAGATTATTATAAAAATAATATTAATAAATAGTAAATAAGTAAAAAAAAAAAAATAATTCCGTGTGATATAATGGATTCAATTTAAACAATTATTATTATTATTACAGCTAATGGTCGTTACTTGTAATATATATTAATAATTTTTAATTAAATCATTTAAAGAATTTATTAACTATCAACAAAATTTTTAATTGAAGAAATTTAAGGGATATTTTTTTTAGTGCGTATAGCAAATACTATAAATATTAATTTTTTATACACCCTAATTAAATTCTGTTGAAATTTACCCAGCTTATATAAAATTAAGAAAATTCCAAATGAAATTAAGATTTTCCATTTCAAATTGAACAAATTCCAAATAAAATTAAGATTTTCCATTTGAAATTGAGAAAATTCTAAATGGATAAAAAATTTTATTAAAAAATTGCAAAAAAGCAATTCCACAATTATCTTTTAATTTCATTTTTTGGACGTTTTAAAACAAGTTTTACCACATTAATTTCTACTACCGATAAATTTTTTTTTTTTGACAATAATTATTTTAATATTTAAGATAAAAAAAATTAATATATTACTTGTATGTCACAATTCATCAGTTTTCAGCCGAAAAAGTTTTGAGGAGGCGCGTTAAAAAAAAAAAATGAAATCGAAAAAAAAAATCACAATTTTAGTTGAAATATTTCCAATTTCATTTTAAAATTTCGCAGTTTAAAATAAAAAATCTAAATTTCTTTTGAAATTTTCTCAATTTTTCAAATTTCATTAAGAAATTTCCCAATTTCATTCGGAAAGCTCTCAATTTTAGTTGAAAATGGTGTAGTCAAAAGGATTCCCTTTTGTTTGATAAAAATAAATTATTAAATCGTGATCACAAGAGTTACAAAATAATAATAATACAACATACGAGCTGTTTTAGATTAGTTTTTAGACTAAAAATGACATTTGTATATAAATTGGTTCTTGTATTTGCTTTTTTACATAAATATATTTAGTTCTCTTTAAATAAAAATATAAATAATGTTGCCAAATGTTTACTTTTAGCATAAAATTTAATTTTAATTCAATTCATTTATAACTAAACTATTATTACATTTATGATACATCAATGCCTACACCCAAAAAAAAAAATATTAACACTGAAAAAAAAAAATATTAACACTGAAAAAAAAGTTAGTAGAAAAATTTGTAAACGGGTTTCAGTCCCACTTTACTATTTTTTAGTAAAAAATTTATTATTTAGCAAATCTTTTTGCTATTTACATTTTACAAATTACAGAGTTTTTACAGAATATTTACAAATTTTTGTTGCTAAAATCAGAAATCATTTTACAAATTTTTTAAAACCGATTTGCTAAAATTAGCAAAAAAAAAAAATACTAATTTTAAAAACTTAAATTGCCTTAAAAATAGCACTAACAGGTTTTTTTAGTTCTAAAAATCAGCATTAAATAATTAAAATTTGACTTTAAAAATAAAAAAATTACCAAATAAAAATAAAATGATTAATTCGTTTATGTTTTAACAATTTTTAAGCCTTTGATTTTGTTTTTAAATTTGTATAAATATTTTTTTTGGAAAAATAAATAAAATAAAAAATAATTGATGCTCGATAAAAAAAAAAATAAATATAAAATTTTGTACTAATATTTAGTAACTTTTTTTTTTGCTGATTTTAGCAAACGGTTTTTAAATTACACTTTACAAAAAGTATACTAAAATTTAGTAGCGGCTACTAATTTTTCTACTAATTTTATTGTACTACACGTCAGCAGACATGTGTTGCTAAGATTAGCAAAAAAAACGCTGGGCTCAAATTAGCAAAATTTCCCGTAATAACAGCAAAATTTTCAGTTGCCATTACAGACTTCTTTTGGTGAGTGTAGTCTGTTTTAATTGTTAAAAAAAAATTAGAACCTACTTCCAAGCAAACATCTTTTTTATTTTTTAAATAGAAATTGAAAAACACGAAAAACCTGCCATTTTTTGTCCTGCAATGTGAGATTAGAACTCTTTTTAAATACATACACTTAACAAAAATAAAGTCTGTAATAGCAACTGAATATTTTGCTGTTATTACGGGAAATTTTGCTAATATGAGCCCAGCGGTATTTTTTGCTAATCTTAGCAACACATGCCTGTTGATGTGTAGTACAATGAAATTTGTAGAAAAAATTAGCTGACGCTACTAAATTTTAGTAAACTTTTTGTAAAGTGTAATTAAAAATCTGTTTGCTAAAATCAGCAAAAAAAAAATACTAAATATTATTAATATTAGTACAAAATTTCAAATTTTTTTTTTTTATCGAGCATCAAAATTTTTTTATTTTATTTTTTCCAAAAATATTTTCGACAAATTTAAGAAAAATCAAAGGCTTGAAAATTGTAAAAACATAAACCATTTTATCATTTTGTTAAATTTGGTAATTTCTGTTTTGAAAAATATTTTAGTCAATTTTTTTTTTTATTTTAAAGGCAAATTTTTATTGATTTTAGGGCTGATTTTTAGAACCAAAAAATACTTTTTTAGTGCTATTTTAAGTGGATGTCCTATTTTTAGACATGAGTCTGTATCTTCACTTCCGATTCATTTTTTTTAATCTATGTAACATTTTAATGCAATTTAACTATGTAGGTGTAAGTTTTAATTAGTAATAACATTTTCTTCAATATCCACTTTTTTAAAATTAGTAAATTTTGTGGGCAAATCGTTTTTCAAAAATTTGTAAAATGATTTCTGAAATTAGCAACAAAAATTTGTAAATAAAGATTTGCTAAATAGCAATTTTTTTACTTAAATTCAGTATTACTAACTTTTTTTTAGTGTACTTTTTTATTTCCTTAATACTCGAGTGATCGTCGCAAAGTAATTTTCTTAAAAATGATATCACTTATTATTTTTTGTTCTTATTTATACTACTAAAATTAACTTATATATTACAAATTTTACTTTCCGACCCCATTTGTACTATATTATTTTTTTGAGTGTACTATATGTGCATTCTTTATATATATATATATATATATATATATATAAAAATACATATTTTCACATTTAATTAAACTATAAATGAAAACCACAATATGTTATTCATTGTAGCAACCACAACATTGTTACCGCATAAAATATTTAAGCATGCTGAAATGTTAAAATTATATTCACACATTCGTATATACGAGTACCTACTGTTTGATTATACATGAGTTATTTTGTATGTGTTACCAACTATTAAAAACAAAAAACATAAACAAAGTTTAACTATTTATAAACACAAATGTTTGTAATTACTATGAACATTAAAATAAAAAATAATAATAATGGTAATCCAATTAAATCATATTATTGCAATTGTAGAGGAATTTCAGCAACAGCGGGTGTATATAAACTATTTTTACAAATTGGTATCCAAATAGGAAATTATTAATAAATATTGCTTTTCTTTTAAAATTTTGCAAAAACGTAGAAATTTTTTAAAAGTAATTCTTAATTCTATGCAAGGTGGCACAAAAGTAATCCTCCTATCAGAAAATGCTATAAATTTTGCGATTGGCCCCTAATGTCAGTTCTGTTTTGACATTTGTGTAGTAAACACATGCGAAAAACACGTTAATAAACAATGTTACGCTACACTGCTCCAGAACGCGGAATATTGGTGACTATTTATTTGAGCAAAAATGAAGATGATTTTTCATCAAAAATTATCATGAGTGATGAGGCGCATTTCCATCTTAGCGGGTACGTAAATAAGCAAAATTTACGCTTCTGGGGCACTGAAAATCCGCGTGTAACCCACGAAGAGCCATTACACCCGCTCAAAGTCACGGTATGGTGTGCTGTTTTCGCTGGAGGAGTCATCGGAACTTTTTTCATCGAAGACGTCGCGGGCCAAACGGTTACTGTGAATGGTGAGCGCTACAGAGCAATGATCAAAGAGTTCTTTTTGCCGCAACTTGATGAATTGGGATTGGAAAACATGTGGTTCCAACAGGACGGTGTAACGCCACACACTGCACGTGCCACAACCGATATGCTGAAGGATGCATTTCCCGGGCGCCTAATCTCCCGTTTTGGCGATTTGCACTGGCCAGCAAGATCGCCTGATTTGACCGCTCCTGACTTCTTTTTGTAGGGCTTTTTGAAGTCGCGGGTTTATGTCAACAAGCCTCAGACTCTTGCAGCTCTTAAAGACAATATCCGTCAAGAATGTGAGGACCTATCGCCGGAAGTTTTGGCCAAAGTGATGGAAAATGCCATAAAAAGGGCTCAAATGACAATCAACTGTGGCGGCGGCCATTTACATGATATCATATTCTCGACTTGATGTAAAAAAATTAAAAGACCAAATAAAAATAATCAAAGTTTTTCATTTTTTTTTTTAAATTACAGCCAAAAAACATCGGAAGGTTATTTTTGCGCCACCCTGTATATGCTATTGAATTAGTACTACTGTAAACGGAAGTCGTTTTACAACCCATTACTAGCAATTAAAAATTTTGCTGAATTTACTTTAAGCATCTCCAAAACATACATTGAATTATGAACACGTTTCAGTTTTTGTTCAGCCGTTAAATATGCGGCAGCCATCGAGCAGAAAGCTTTTTCATATTTAAATGATCATGTAATATATGAAAAACTCGCTCTGTTGATATCTTTATGATGCCAGCAATCTCACTTACTTTTATCTTACGATCATCCAATACAATCTGATGCACTTTTCTAACGTTTTCTTCGGTAACTGCCTCATTTGGACGACCAGGACGATCTACATAATTTGTGCTCGTACAGGCCATGTTTAAATTCGAAACACCACCTTTTAATCATTGGCAAAGAATCACCATAATGTTTGTCAATCCATTCTTTGGCTTGAAAAGTATTTTTCCCACCAAAAAATAATGTTAAATCAAAACACGAAACTCTTTGCAATCCATTTTCTTCTCAAAAACTTTAAAAGCAGCATCATTTGTTTAAGGGTAACTTTTTTTTCCTATATGTGACCTTCTCCGAGAAAAGGGACCTAGTGTGTCAATAAACGGGTTTGGACTTAAGAGTGGTTTCTGGTACCTAAAAGGGTGTAGAATAAGATGAAATGAGTTAGATATCTGCTCAAAATTTATTTACCCCATAAAAACGTACAAAACGAACATCAACCCTTTGCTGAGAGCGAACAGATAGCTGAGAACGAACAGAGGAGCAACAATAGCAAAGGTATTGTCACACTAAAAGCGAAAAAAATACGTCACTACATAGGCATGACGTCACCAAAGTCGGCACCCAATCATAACTAACCATACCAAATCGCATCTCCCAACTGAAGGCGTGTTCACAGTGATAATGCGTTATGATTCTTTAAATGCGTTTTTCTCAAAATTTTATTTTCACACACTAGGTCCATTTTCTCGGAGAAGGTCACATACATATAATGAAATGTCATGAAATTTTGACACAATTTTTCTAACAGTTGGCCCTACTGAATAAAATAAAAATATTGTCACTTGTCACGCCATCTCCATGTGAGGCCACGTATTTTTCACTACATGTTAATAAGTGTTTTTGGTTCGAATAAAACTTTGCCATTTACTTTAACGTTTACAAATCAACGTTTTATTAATAAACTAAAAGAGTTTAAGCTCTATGAAAAAATTATGTACTGGGATATGGGTGTGTATTAGTATTTGTCTGTGTAATGCGCTTAAAACACTTGAGAATTAAATATTATTATAGACATTCAATTTAAATTAATAATAAGTACTAAGTAGAATTTCGTTGAGTTCAGTTTATCTATTTGTATATGTGGTAATGTTGGTGTGCGTTTGTTAGGAAAATAAGTCTTAATTATCCTGAGGAATTCAAAAGATAAAATATTGTCATATTTACATAAACCCCCACACACACACACACACACACACACACACACTAACTACCAGACAATTATACGCACATTTCTATTCTACTTTAGTTGACTCAATTCTACTTAGGTTTAGATATACAGCGAGATTTAATCATATTAAATGTTATTAGAGGAGTCATGGAATATAACAAACAAAAATAGCATTCAACAGTAACCATAACAGCCATAGAAAAAAAAAATAATGTTAAACAAACTTGGCTAATAAACAGAAGAAGTCTTATTAACCCATATAAGTCTAGCACCTTCATATGACAACAATATCTTTAAGAAGTGATATATTTAGCAGCGGACATTGCTTATAACACTTTTGTTACCATTGCAAACAAAATGTTAAATGATCCTTCTGTATTAATTCAATTTTATCAAAATTTAAAATATTTTAAGCTTAAGAACATAAACTAAAAGTAACATATCTGCTGAAAAGTCCTTAGGATGGCATATAACAGGTCAATTGAAGAGTCCCCGGCCTACCATACTAAAACACATTTTTTTTTTTGGCGAAATTAGTTTTTTTTTTTTTTATTCAGCATAGTTCCCTTCAAGGGTGATATACTGATTATAGCGACCCTCCAAGTTTTCAATACCATTATTGAAGTACGATTTGTCCTTTGCTTCAAAAAAGGCCTCAGTTTCGGCGATCACCTCTTCATTCGACGAAAATTTCTTCCCAGCGAGCATTCTTTTGAGATCTGAGAACAGGAAATAGTCGCTGGGGGCCAGATCTGGAGAATTCGGTGCAATTCGAAGCCCAATTCATGGATTTTCGCCTTCGTTTTCAATGACTTGTTTTTGGTCAAAAGTGAGCTCGCGCGGCACCCACTTTGCTTTCTCATACCCGAATATTCGTGAATGATATGATGTACACGTTCAGTTGATATCTTTAGATTATTATTTCATTCAATTTCAATTTACGGTCATTCGAAATCATTTTGTGGATTTTTTTTAGTGTTTTCGTCCGTAACAACCTTTTTTGGGCGTCCACTGCGTTCACCGTCTTCGGTGCTAATTTCACCACGTCTAAACTAAGCATACCAATCCTTGATGGTTGATTTTCCTGGGGCAGTGTTCGGAAACTCGTCATCAAGCCAAGTTTTTGCTTCAACTGTATTTATCCCCTTCAAAAAGCAATATTTTATCAACACGCGAAATTCCTTTATATCCATTTTTTTCACAATAACAAAAGTTGCTTCACTCAAAATACTATAATTCATAAACTAATGATCCAACAGCTGTCAAATCTATACACGTGTCTTTTAAAGTTTAGGGCTACTTAAAATCATATCGGTTTAAGCCTAGTATCGCCATCTATGTGTCAGGCCGATGACTTCTCAATTGATCTGTTTGGTGGCGCCACTAATGAAAAATCCATATGATTTTTGGAACTACCAACCTTCAGATGATACCTGTCAAAATTAAATGACGCTGCTTTTGCGATTTTGATAACAATGGATTTAAACCAAATACGTGTGTTTATTTATCATTGTTTTTAATGGGGAAAAAACACTGTACAAGCCAATGCTTGGCTTGATAAGTGTTATTCGAACTCTGCTTCATCGAGACAAATGGTATAAAAGTGGTTTGTCGTACAAACACCGATGACGTCGAACCAAGAGAGGTGGTGATACCGGAAAACATTAAAAAGTACACAAAATCATTATGGCAGACCGTAAAGTTGCAGGAGATAGCTGATACTTTAAAGATATGGAAGGAAAATGTGGATCTTTTTATAAATATTTGTCCATGAGAAAGCTCTTCAAAATGGGTGCCACGTATGCTCACAGTGCACCAAAAACAACAATGTGTCGATGATTTCAAATAATGGCCAAATTGCACAAATTACTCTTTCAATTACTTCCGCACGATTTTTACCTGTTTTCAGACCACAAAATAATGCTTGCTGGAAAGAGATTTTGTTCGAATTAAGAGCTGATTGCCGAAACATAGGCAATCATTTAAAAAAAAAGTATCAAAATGTTAGAAAGGCGTTAGAGTGATTGTATTGCTCTTGAAGGAGACTATGTTGATGAATTTATTCGAATTTTGCCCCAAAAAATTGTTATTTTATTGGTCATTCTACGAATTTTTCACCCGATGTGTTAATTGATTACTAACGTGCATTAGAAGTAAGAGAAATAATTTAAAATTTAATTGAAAAAAAATTCATCCTTTGAAGAATGTCATTCGGTCAGCATTCCGACTTTTGTGGAATATTTTTCCCCTAGATGGTGTGAGGATATTAAAAATAAAGAAAAATCGTATAACACAATGAAAGTCTTTCGAAAGACTTTAACAATTTTTGCATTAAAATTCTCTGTATTTATTAATACAGGCTAATATGGGTTAATGTGTTGGTGCGGTGAACTTGTTTAAGTGGGTTGTTTTTTAATTACCAAGATTGTTGGATAAGTCAAGTAAGAAAATAATTTTGCTATTTGTTTTTTTTTTACAAAAAACTCTAATTAGTTATTTATCCATCTTAAGATGGATCTCTGTAATTTTTTTTATGTTTTTTATTTTTTTGCTGATAAATTTCCTCACATGACACAGGGATGTGAGCCCATATTAAATTTAGTTAATCACTTCTTAACCATTGAAGTTGATGCTGTATATTATTTACGTATTAGGCCTTTCCTATTTTTCGGTAATTGTTTTTCACGAGGTTGTCTGCTTTAGATACGAGGGCGGTTCCAAAATAAGATGGCAGCAGTAGTTTGGAAAAAATTACTTTGATGAAAAGTGGCAACCTTATAAAACATATTAAAACATAAAATGGCTCCACGGTGTTTAGTATTTTTTTTTTTTGAGCCATCAAAAATAAACGATCTCAGTGAATTTTTAAACATGGAAACAATGTGTCACATGGAACAAAATTACAAAAATCAATGAATGAATCAATAAACTGCTTCATCACGCACCTTATTCGCCAGATTTAACTCCCTCGAATTATTTTCTATTTACAAACTTGAAAGAAAAAAAATGGCGCGGTGGTAAAAGATTTGATGGATATTTTAAGGAGCTAGACAGTTCTTACTATAAATAAGGTATCGAAGCTATTGAATATCGCTGGAAGAAGTGTATCAATCTTAGAAAAAGTTTATGTTGAGAAATATAGAAAATTTATCTTACATTTGTTGTGCTTTCTTTGCTGGGTCGGTTAATTTTGGATTCGCCCTCGTAGCTGTCAAACACAAACAGTAGTCTATTTAAAGTTGACAGTAACAGCATTGTTTTTATACCCTCCACCATATATGGTGAGGGTATATCTTAGTTTGTCATTCCGTTTGTAACATCTCGAAATCTAGGTCTAAGACCCCATAAAGTATATATATTCGTGATCCTTATGCAATTTTAAGTCGATTTAGCGATGTCCGTCTGCCCGTCTGTCTGTTGAAATGGCGATCACGACGCGAAGACGCAAGCGGGGGTTCCCATTTTTACCTGGATTGTTGGACATCCCCGCGAGCAGTTTGGTATTGAAAATAAGCAAAATCAGTCCAGCGGTTAAAAAGTTATGAGTGAAAATGTGAAGATACCTCTAAATTTTCCATACAGATTGGTGTATTTTAGTACAATTTCATAGAAGCGACAGGTACAAAATATATTTTCTCATATTTTTTCATCAGTCGCATAGAAATTAATAAAATTTTGTATTCATCTCAAATATTTTTCACCTCAAAAAATTTTTTTTCACCACAAAAAATTTTTTTCACCTCCATAATTTTACTTCAATTTTTTTTACATTATTTGTATCAAAAACAGTAGAGAACATTTTTTTAGGATATTGGTGGAGGGTATTCAAAAATTCGGCAAGGCCGAATTTAAGCCTTTTTTTTACTTGTTTAATTTAGTGCGGGGGAAGTTCAAAACCTCACGAAGTTGGTGTCTAAAGTTGGCATAGAAATCACCCACCAATCAGACCGTTCGTATATGTACGGGGCGTTTAGATTTATCTTTTTTTACGAGTCCATTTTTTTTTGAAAATATATAAAATTTTAGTTTAAATATAACATTTTAGATTTTTATATTGTTTTTTTTCAGTTTTGAATAAAACTAAACAAAAACTATTTTTTGAACATTTTTTTAAATTTAATTTATATTTTGTTTTAAAGTCGTACTACTTTTATTCGACTTGACTTAAATGGTATTTCGGAGTCTTAGCTTTCATCTAATATGCATTTCTTCGAAAAATTCCAAAACCAAATTTTTTGAATCATAATTCTGTTAGTATTGATTTTTTGTTTTCAAACTTCTTGTTGCTTTACAATTGACTCACATTCATAAATGTAAATATGCGCACTTTGTATAAACATATGAACTTTATGACATACATTTATTTATAATTTATATGAAATACTCACCGAAGTAATGAGTAAATATGCATATGACTGTGTAAGTACATTTAATCCATATGAGGCTTTACATACCAACTGCCTGGCTACATGAATGTAACACATATGCCAGATTTATGTCGTAACTCTCAGCATTTATTATCCTATGGAACAATTTATAAAATTTTTATTAAAGTAGATGTTTTTATACCCTCCACGGATTTGTATATCAGTTTGTCAGAAAGGTGCAAAATCGGTATAGTGGTGAAAAAGTTCTGGGTGAAAATGTGAAGATATCTCTAAATTTTCCATACAAATTTGTGCATTTTAAAACAATTTCATATTAGCGTCTAGTGAATATTTTTTTTTGTAGTATTTTTTTACCTGACGCCTAGAAAAAAGTAATATTTAATATTTAATCCAAAATCGATTTAATTTCAATAATTGGTTTTACCATAAAAATTTTACAAATTTATTTTTACCTAACAAAAACACTATGGATGGTACAACCCAGCAATACTTTGGTAATGGGTGTGATATTCTCATGCGTTACCTTGTAATGATAGCTCGTTACCTTTTTCATTATTTGCAAGCATAAAGTAATAAGTTACTGATTATCGACTGAGTAATATATGATTTATAAATGTAAAGTAATAATTGAAATATTTTTGAAAATCTATTTTTAGATACATTACTTTGTGTTTTTTTTTGTAAGCAAAAGGGTAATGTATGTTTGTTTTGATAACACTAGCGAAAAAACGAAGCGCAACAATTCATTTAAGTTTAAAGCAATCAAATACTATATGCGTCGATAGCTCAGTGGGTAGAGTTCTTGGCTTGCTCGGCTTCGTTTTATAGAAAATATTTGTTGGATATTGGACATCGCAAATTTTCAGCAAATTTTAATAAGCTTTGTTTTATAAATGTATTACTAGCGAGCATGTTGCCCCGGCTAAAGCCCTGGGGTCCCCATAAAAATGGTTGAACAATTACCTTATTGGAGCATAAGTTCACATATTTTAAATTTCAGGTTTCTAGCCGAATGAGGTTTTTGCAGACTTTTCCCTTCCTCGTAGACATTTCCAAAAATCATGAATATCAATTTTCAGACTGCTAGCCAAAGGAGGTTGCACAGGCCGTAAAGGTGGAGATTCCCTTTTTTGCCCCTCCCTGTATGGAAGTCCAAAAATTCCGTCTTTCCTGTTAGAGTTTGGGCTAATACCTAATTAAACTTCCTAGCCTAAGTGGTTTTGGCTGGCCGTTAAGAGGGAGATTTAAAGTCCTTTTAACCCCCATTTTGACAGGCTCCTGGAAAAAAATTGTAAAGTATACATTATCCAATGAGTAAGCCCATACTCCAACGCACACATATTTCAAATTTCAGGTTTTTAGGCAAAGGGGTTTGGGCAGGCCGTTAAGAGGGAAACTTCCCCTTTTTACCCCGTAAGATTTTCCATAAATACCGTATGAACGGATATCTACGTCATACTAAATTTTAAGTGCCCAGTTCCAGCGGTTTACACAGATCGTCAAGGGGGAGAATTTTCCAGGCCCCTTCCCGTAAAATTTTCCAAAACTCTCGTCTGATCTAATATTCGGATTATCGTTTCTATTATCTGTTAATGCTAGGTATCAAATTGGTCTATGCTAGGTCTTTAACCAGCTCGTTCAACCTAATCTACAAGAAGAAACTCTCACACGAAATTTTGACTTCCTAGCTGTAGCACCTTTTCACCTTTTGAACTACATTTTTGCTATGTCCTTTTCGAAAATTTCAAAATATATTTTATCGCTGAGTTAGCCCATACTTCAATGAAGGTATACTTTAAATTTTAGTTTTCCAGTCAAGGGAAAATCATGCGAAATTTCCACTTTCTAATTCAAGCGGTCTTGGCAGGCCGTGAAAAGGAAGAATTTTCCACTTTTTGCCCTCCTTGTAGGTGTTTTGATTAAAATTTAATCTTAACTAAGGTTTGTACTTTTTGCCTCTTCGCGTAGGAATTTCCAAAAATCTCGAATAAACGGATGTCTGCGCCGGTGATAGAACCTATTTACTGAATTTCACTTTCCCAGCAAGCAGTTTTGGCAGGCTGTCAGGTGGGAGATTTTCCCCCTTTTTCGCCTTCCATGTAGACTTTTCCAAAAACCTCGCTTAAACTTATGTCTACACCGGAGAAGGAAACTTAAAACTAAATTTCAACTTTCTAGCTGCAGCGGTTTAGGCTAGGCGATGTTGAGTTAGTGAGTCAGTCGGTAACGTTAGTCGTAGAGATGAACACCTAAACGGACGTCGAAAGTTTTTTTTTCCAACACAAACCCAACACTCTCGAACTTTGTAAATTTGTTCGAATTTTAGATAAATTTCAGTATTTTTTACACTACACTAGTTCTGATTTTTGTTTCAAATTGTCAAATTTCTAGCATTTTGCAAATTCCATTAATATATTAAAAATCCTAAATAATTAACCACGACTACTTCGACCAATTTTTGGAAAAATTTGAAAAGTTGTTGTATTTGTATCATACGATATACGACAATTATTACTTTAAGTTTGCCATAGATGCAATAAACTTTTGATTCAGCTGGACAGTTAATAGGGAAAGCCTCATATGTGTGTATAAATGGTATAAGTGTTGTATGACAGTGTGAGGTTTATAATTAATTATAGTAGAATTATAACAATAAATGTTAAAATTCTTTATTCCTGTGGTTATAACATACTTCAGGCATTTTGAAAAATTCCATGAATTGTATAAATACAAACTAATTAATAAATTAATTAAACATAAGAAAGATAAAATATTAAGAAAAAACCAAAGTAAACTTAATGCCTTAATTAAGTTTCTTCATATTAACAATTTCTTCTCGTTAATAAAATAAATAAAATATAACAATATTTTCTTTTATCATTGCAGCAACATTCCTCATACACAAATCCAACAAATTTCAATAGTAACAAACAACAATCATCACTATTACAAAATCAACAAAATTTTCAACAACAACAACAACAACAATCGTCATCATATTCGCATAATACCAACAATCCTTCGGTGGCAGTTGTTACATCATCTGCTGCAGCAGCAACTAGTCTGGGTCAAAATTATAATAATTGTAAACCCATTATAACCCTGCAGCAACAACAGCAGCAGCAGCAACAACAACAGCACATCATTATGGGTCCCACAAATATAAACGGTACACAACAACCTGCTCAACTACAGCAACTTCAACAACAATTACAACAGCATCAACCACAACAACATTTACAGCAACAGCAGCAGTTGTCGGCTGAAAGTCAACATCTCCATCATCAACAACAGCAGCAACTGCAGCATCAACAAACAGGTTCCGATCAATTGTCGAAAACGAATGTTTATATACGTGGTTTACCAGAGGGTACGACTGATAAAGATTTAGTTATTTTATGTTCAGAGTAAGTAATTACAAAATCTTTATGTATGCACACCCATAGAAATAAATCGGTACAGCAAAATTGCTTAAATTAGCAGAAACTATTTTATTTATGTATTAAAAAAAAATATAAAAGTACATGAAAATTTCACAAATGATATAATAAAAAAAATTGATTTGCTAATACATAAAATATTAACATAGATTAGCGGGTTTCTATAAAAAGTGTCAGAATCTTCATAAAATACTTCAAATTTTAGGACTAAAAAGACCGATGATGAATACATATAATTGGTTTTAAATAATGCTTATTTATATACATTCACATCGATGGAAAGCATCAATAAAAGTAGATTTTTTGGTGAATCTTGAATGAATATTTTGAACAACTTTAATATCACAGTGCAACACATAAATTGGTTCCTCTTTCGTACCCGGTTTTTTTTGAAGTGTATATCGAAACTAAAAAAAATCCGCAACGGACTTGGCCAGATTACATCGAAATTTTTTTTTATGGACACCCTAAGTTTTTGCACCCAAACATGATTTTTTTTAAAAAAGGAAAATTTTTATGGAATCCATATATCATAAACCGTTCGGAATTTTGTTTTTATGTCTTTGGCAAAGTTGTAGATCCAAACCAAACCAAAAAAATTCTCATATGGACCGACCCAAAAAAATTGCATCCACTGCATCAAAATTGCAAAAAATTGGGAAAAAATGCTATTTTTTCATGATTTTTTCATGATTTTGTCCTGAAATGGCTTAAATACTGGGAATTTAAGAAATCTTTCTTCAGCTAAATTATATCTAACAACAATATAAACAACTCTCTAGTACATGTCATCTTAATACGAACATTCCTTAACCCTAGAAAGCAAATCTTTTTGCTCACACTTATTTTGCATAGCCAATGTTTGTCGTTTCGACAAAGAAAGACTATATAGGTTAATGCCGTTTTTGTTGCACTGTGTATTCCAAATTTCCACACACATTTATATATCCATGATTGGCCTATGTTTTTCTTATAACTATATTTTCTTTATCTATTCCCCGCTGCCAAGTTCTGAGATGCCTGTATTATATCCTTGAACTTTAAGACGTTTTACAACCGACATATAAATATCGCCGGGATTACTACCGGCTGAAATTGTATTTTATTATTCTAAAGGGTCAAATATAATTGTCATTTAATAGTTTTGAAATTTTTTCAAAATTTTCTTCAAATGCATTTTTTTTGTCCATTATTTTTGTTTTTATCTCAGCAAAAATTTGGTATTGACAGGTCGTTACTGTGTAGATTACCATGTAATGATTGGTCATTACCATGTAATGATTGGTCGTTACCTACTGATAATGAGTGAAATAAGTACTTATATATACACCCAGAATAATGATTTCCTGTTGGTTGTGTTTTTTACTATTATGTTTATTAATTTGTTTTGAAAAATTACAACAAAATAAAAAACTATCTGCTGTAAATTTGATTTTTTTAAAATTTTAATATTTTTAAGATTTGTATAACTTAATTAAAAATTATTCTCGACGATTTCTTTAGGTAAGCGAATTTTACTTGATTTATTTAAACTATTGTTTTATAAGGAATTTATTATTGTAGGAACCCACGAATTTCTTCACTGTGAGTAACTACTCTGGTAATTCGTTATACTCACTTTCTTTTTTGTAAGCGAGAGGGCAATGACCACCCATAAATAACCTGGTAACTAGTAAAACCCTTTGTGGGCTACTTACTCCTTTAATTATTTGGTAATGTCTGATTTTGCTGGGATTATAAATTTTAATCCACAACACAACTTATTTTTAATTATTATTTTTGAAATTTATTTAGTTTTTTAAACATAGACGATTTTACGCGAACATTTAATATTATTTTAATTTGACGAGATGAAACAAAAAAAAAAAAAAAAGTGCGAACGGTACGATAATTCATAAATTTAAAAAACTAATACAGTTTTCTTTTTAATTTTTAATTTTTTTTTTGATTTTTTTTCTTTAAGGGTATTCATTTCAGATTTTTTTTTGTAGTTGGAAAAATGGAAAAGTGGAAAAATGTAACTTTTGTTACAACAAACACAAGGAAAAAAATTCCACCAAAAGTTGTATTTTTAACAACCTATAACCAAGTGTAAAAAAATCTGGATAAAAAGTTGCAATTTTCCATTATAAACGTCAAACGAAATGATGTTGCCACTTTTAAGAAAATCGTTAATTTGTAGTTCAAAGTACAAAAAATTACATCTCTTTTTGTTAAACTCTGAATTATACAACTATGATTTTAAAAATCATGGGTGACATTTATATTTCTCGCTCACATCAATAATAGTATAATTTTTCATTTCTCCATTTTTTTAACCAAAAAAAAAAAAAAAAATCTGAAATGAATACCCTTTTTAGGTAATAAGTATTCAAGCTTAAGGTCTATTTTATACAAAATTATTTATTTGTTTTTATGGAGGAACTACTTGATAAATGTATTAGAAGATTATCTATTAAACCAAAGATTATAACGAAATATGTAGATGATTTATTTTGTATTATTTCAGAATGTGAAATAGAAAATATTTTAAACATATTTAATTCATTTCACCAGGATATTAAATTTACAATTGAAAGGGAATGTGATCGTAAACTTCAATATTTAGACACATTAATAATAAGAAAGGAGAATAACTTGTTAGTAGATTGGTACCAAAAACCAATTTCTTCGGGTAGAATTATTAATTATTATTCAAAACATCCGAGAAGAGTTATTATTAATACTGTCAAAAATCTTATAGATAAAGTTTTAAATATTAGTGATATAGTTTTTCATAGAAATAATAAAATAAGAATACGAAATATTTTAGAGGATAATAATTTCCCAAGGGAATTGATTTATAAATTGATTGGTCAGTACAATGGACATAGGGAAGGCAGTGTGAATATAGTTACTGAACCTAAGATTTACAAGTCTTTAACTTATGTACCAATGATTTCTGAATGATTAGAAAATTCTAATATTTATGATATCAATAATTATAGGATGGCTCATAGAACATATAATACATTAGATAGATTATTTAGTAAAATGAAAGATAGGACAGAGAAATTAGATAAATCTAATATTATTTACAAGATACCTTGCAGGGGTAAAGATAATGAAATATGTAGTAAAGTATATATAGGTACCACAAAGAACAAATTAAAAACTAGATTAGCAGGACATAGATCTGATCAGAAATATAGAAATACAGCTTCTCAGAAAACTGCATTATCATCACATTGTGCCACTCTTAACCATACACCAGATTTTGAAAATACAACAGTTTTAAATACAGAAACAAATTACAAAAGACAAATTATCAACACACCAATAGAACAAAGAATTAATTTTTAAAACAGATACAGACAATGTAGCTCAGAATTACAGACATTTAATTTATTAGAATAAAATAGGAAATTAAATAGGTTCATAAAAATGTAATAGAATAATTTTTGTTTCCTGTGTTTAATTTTTAATATTTTTTAAAATTGACAATTTTATTGTTTCATTAATTTTGATTTGTTAAAAAATTTTTTTAAAATTAAAAAAAAACAAAAGATCCCTGAAGAAGCTATCCATTGAGATAGCGAAATATTGGATAACAAATAAATAATTTTCTATAAAATAGACCTTAAGCTTGAATACTTATTACCTGGAATTTGTATTAAAAAGGTCGAAGAAATTGAACTGAATAATACCCTTTTTATTTAAAAAATTTCATAAGTTAGTATATTTGCAAACTTTGTGCGTAAAATATTTATTCAACAAAATGATACTAATTTAAGGCATAATGCGTTTAATTGTAAACACATATTGTCTAAAAATACTGCGTGTGTGTATATATTTACCGAATTTTCGTGATATTACACAAAAATTTACCCATTTTATAGTAGTAAATTTACACATTTTTTTTAGAGTGCAAAAAGCTAAACTTGGACTGTCAAACTAGATGGAAATCTAGTTATGACATGGTTCAAGCCTTATTGGAATACAAAAGTTTTTGTTTGGAATTACTGGATGCTGCATTAACTATGAATTTGGAATATTTGTAAAGAATTCGTAGAAGGCTGAAACTTCAAGAAGAACAGACGACTTTAGGTGATTTTTATAGAATCTGGCTTCATTATACCCTTCACCATAGGTGGAAGGGTATATATAAGTTTGTCATTCCGTTTGTAATTTCTACAATATTGATCTTAGACCCTATAAAGTATATATATTCTGGGTCCATATGAAGAGCGAAGTTGATTTAACGATGTCCGTCTGTCCGTCTGTCCGTCTGTCCGTCTGTGTGTTGAAATGGGTTTTCCGAAGAACCCAGACATGATGAGGACTTGATTCTTTTTTATTTCTGTTACATGTGATCCATTTCTGTTTGCTATTAAAAATCAGACAGATCGGTTAATAAATGGCTGAGATATTAGCAAAAAACCAGGACTACCTCTAATTTTTCCAGTAAAATCCCTTTGTTTAATAAGAGTGTGAAGATAAATACGTAGGTTAAATACGTTTCACAACTATTGTGAATGATATAAATAAAAAATAAATAGTAGTGTCGCCAACTTTTTTTTGCCTAGAAAATGCCAAATTTGACAAGAAAAGCGCTGAAACATATGGAAAAATATAAATTTGAGATTTTACATGACATATTATTTTGGATTAAAATTTTTGGACATTTAAGAAAAAATAAATGGGGATACCGCTTGTTTGTGGAGAGCTATGAGGTAGTAGATTCCAACGATGTATTCATCTCCTTCAGAATACCATGGTGAAGGGTATATAAGATTCGGCATAGCCGAATTTAGCCGCTCTTACTTGTTTTAAATTAGAGCTAACAAAAGATGAGAAAACAAAAACATTTTCACTAGAATTATATTTAAATATTATAAAAAGAAAAAAACACTTTGCTAATAATCTACTTTTGGTTGCAGCATTATATCTAGATATCACATTTAAGTTAATGATAAGTCCCGAAGATGTTGAAAATGTTAAAAAACATGTTTTAAAATCAATTGAAATTTTCAAAAATTTGCAAAAAGAAAGAGAAGAAGAGAATTTTTTAAGAGAATTAATATCTTGTTGTTCAGAAGATGATGAAGATATGCTTGAACAAGTTAAAAAAAAGGAACGATTTTCTAAAAGGAACTCTGAACCGAACCCGAACATAAAATTTTTAATTTGATTAACCCGAACCTGAACCCATTTTTTCCAGGGATTTAGTCCCTGATATAAACTCCAACCATTATATATTTTTTAATATGATACTGAAATTTGGTGAAGACGAATCCAAATCCAATGAAAAAAACTTTTTATTAAAAGTGGGGAGGCCTGCTTAAACATTTTTAAACCCTGTCTACATAATGTGACCCTAAAACCGGGTCTGAACATCTTTGCGTGTATTCATAGCACGCGGCCGAACTAAAATTCTATTTTTGGAACCAAGAGTTTCGGTATTGGTAACGGTTAGCAATTTGAAATATTTGCAAAAAAAAACTAAGTAAATGTGAAATATGAGCTTAATGAAAAAAAATTCCAACAAATATACAGTCCTCGCCACTTGAATAGGACACCCTTATAGTTTTCCTAAAAAGTTGCTTAAAAATAAAAGCGTGTAATTTTTTTTAAGTTTTTTTTTTTTGTTCTCTCAATCGGCAAATTATACTTGTTCTCTCTGAGAGTCTTTTTTCAAGTTTTTTTAAAGTACCGTTGCTTTTTTTAGGTTTTCTTTAATAGATGATCGAAATTCTTAAAATTTTTCGCGCCACTTGAAATGGGTAGAGGAAAGTGTCTGACCGAAGCGGAAAAAATAAAAATACAAATTTTTAATGATTCCGGAAAATCTGTTAATCAAATCGCCAAAGAAATTGGTAGAAGTCGCCATGTCGTGTCTAGTTTTATAAAAAAAATAATGAAAACTATGGAAAAGGCTGTACAAAAAGCGTGCTTTCACCTGCTGATAAGCGAGCAATTCTTAGATTAGCCTCTAATTCCCACGATACTGTATCCCAAATAAGAGCTAAATCGGGTGTTTCCGCCAGTGTGAGAACTGTACAGCGTGTTATTTCCAAAACTAGACATTTGAAGCGACTAAAATTAAAGAAAAAAACACCACTATCAGGGGTCCGCAAGTAAATACGCTTGTCAAACTGTGGCAGTCATATAACATGGAGTAATGAGTGTCGTCTTTTCTGACGAAAAAAATGTTTAACCTGGAGGGTCCAGTTTTATTATTATTATTATTTTCATGACTTGCGGAAAGCAGAACATAATTTGAATCGCCTACATAGTCGGGAAGGGGGTGTTATGGTCTGGGGCAGTATATATTTTTATGGTACCTGTAAGTTGCAATTTTTGATCATTCTTCAGTGTGCTTTTTGGACGTTTTTAACATGACAATGCTCCTATTCACACCGCCAGAGCAGTGAAGTCATGGATTTGTGACCAGAATGTAAGAACGCTTGACTGGCCACCATACTCCAAAGACCTGAATATTATAGAAAATTTTTGGGGTTGGCTCGCTCAAAAGGTTTACGCTTCCGTTAAGCAGTACGATACCAAGGAGGAGTTAATTGAAGCGATCAAATCTGCTTGGTCTTCAATTTCCCTCGATTATTTGAAATCCTTATAAGACTCCATTCCAATCGTATTTACGAAGTAATCCTTAAAAAAAGGTGGCTCAACACATTATTAGTATAGCTTTAGAACATTTAGAATTTAATAAAATGTAAATAAAAATATTTAAATTTGTTCAAAATTGTGAAAAAATCTTTTTTTTTAGGGAATGTTCTATTCAAGTGGCGCAAAATCTTAAGAACTTTTTCTTCATATTCAATAACAAAAATAATTTTTGGCTTGGTACGAGGGTATCAAATGTACTTTCAATAGTTAAAAAATAAGGTTCTATCTTTTTTAGTTTAGAAGTTATTAACGCATAAATTAATAAAAAAAGGGATGTCCTATTCATGTGGCGAGGAGTGTAACTTGAAATTTTATATTTTCAAGATCACAACTTCTATTCAATCTAAATAGTTTTATATTTTCAAATAAAAATTTATCACTAGCTTATTTTTGGTTGCCCTACTTATAACACAATTTGTTCTTGAATTATTTAAATAAAAAAACATTTCTAATAAAAAGAAAAAAAAATAAATAAACATTTCTAAAAGAAAGCAATTCTTCGCTGTAGTTTTTATGTCATAACAGTTAAATATAAAACTAATTAATTTTTTATCTTATATATATTTTTAGATATGGTACCATAGTATCGGCCAAAGCTATTTTTGATAAAACAACAAAAAAATGTAAAGGTATGTTATATTTTCCTTTAATATTCCTATTATGAATACTACAATAAAAATACAAAGTTTTTTTATAAAATATTTCATTGTTATTGTTATCTCTTTCTATTTTCTAAAATTTTCTTTAAAATTTAATATTTTATATAATTTTAGGTTATGGTTTTGTAGATTTTGAATCACCAGCATATGCTGATAATGCCGTCAAATCGTTACAGGCTAAAGGCATTAAAGCACAAATGGCAAAAGTGGGTGTTTGGGTGCTACTTAGGCCGGCCATTGTACGTTTTTCTTTTTTAAGTTTAATTATTCTTTTTTCATTTTCTTTGCGTTTTGATTATATTTTTTTTGGTTGTTTGTTGCATGCAAGTATAATTAGTGCTAAAAAAAAAGGAAGAAGAAGAAGAAAAAGAAAAAAATTTCAAACAAACGACACTTTTCTTTATTTTTCTGAAGGAGTTTTTAGTGCAAAGAAATGAAAAGAACTTTTTAGATATACATATTTTTTTTTTTTTTTTAATTTAAGAAAAAAAAAAATACGTCATTACAGGAAACTTTTTATTTTTTTTTTATATAAGAGTTTAAGAAAGAAGGAATATTTAAAGGTATATATGGAAACGTATTTTCAAGTGTACAAACAAAAAAAGGATATTTAGCTAACATATTTATCAGTATTATATTAATAATGTGATAGAGAATTTTGTTTGTTATATATTTTTTTTTTTTTTTTTGGTTTTAGTAAATATTTCATTTATTAAATCTTTAGTTTTTAGTTAATTTTTAATAGGTTTAGCTTATTTATCAGTTGGAAATGATTTAAATTTACCGCTTAAAGGCATTCAATAAAGATATTCGAATTAAAAAAAATTTAGCTGATTTGTTTAGACAAATCTTTTTGTTTACTGATTAGTTTATAAAATTGCAATTATCTGCTGTACAATATAATTTCCAACTGTATTATTAAAAATTCTTATTAGCGTAGAAAAATCCTTATAATTCGAAAATTGTATAATTATTTTTGTTTTTCAAAAGTTTTATTTAGTCTGGATTTTATAGTCATACACTCAGAATATTATGTAGTTAACTGTTTGTAGTTTAATAAAAAAGTTTTCCGTTCCATTTAAAAATAAAGGAAGATACATTTATTTTTCAAAGAAACATCTATATTAACTTTTTTATACATTTATTCGAAATAATTTACTATTATTTACCGAATTTTTTCAGTTTCATTTATTTTTTTCATTTGTTTGAAATTTAATAAAAATTTACCCACAAAACGGAAACTTGTGGTTTATTTGTGTCCGTAACAGTTATTACAAATTTAAATTTTGTTTGCTGTCTATTTCAAAAAAAAATATTCAAAAAATTTCAATTTGTTTTTTTATTTAAATTGGTTGTATATATACAAAATTTTTCAATACAATTTACAAGAACTTCATAAACACACATACATATACAAATACATTCACACAAAAAGTGTTTATAGCTTCATATGCATACATACATTTTGTATTGTACGAGTATATTAAAAAAACAAAAAATACAAAAACGGAAATAATTTCAAATAAATGAAAAAACATTTATATTTTAAGGATTGGTGGGTAAAATTTTGACATTTATTTTAACTGATTATATCAGTTGTTTCTTACGGATGTGTTAGATGATTAATCAACATTTAAAAATAAATAACAAATGGCATTTAATTTAAATGAAAATTAAGTAGACCGGTTTTTAAATGAAATATCATTTCTTTTAAATGATATTTTTAGTTATTTTAACTTACAAACTTTTTTAAGTGTATTAAATGTTCTAAAATGTGTATTACCGGACTTAAAAGTACACAAAAAAAAATTAAGTCGGATTTCAGTTCAAATTAGTTGTTTATTCAATTGAATGTTTGTGTGTGAAAAAATGCTTCATTAGCTATAAAATTTAATTAATTTGCATCCATTTAAAATCTCTCTGTGCAGTTAAAATATTAATTCCATTTCATTTAGATTTTTTATACAATTTTTTATTGTTATAATTAAACATTTAATGAATTTAATTAAAAAGTTAACTGTAGATTATTTATCATCTCACACAAGTGTTGTTATTGTGGTTACTTAATTATCAAATTCCTGGATTAATTGGCTTCATTTCCACCGATAACGATAGAAGTAATTTGCCACCCAAATAACGCGTTAAGAGGCCTCCATCTTATACCTCTAATTAATTTGTTTAAAATGGAGGTGTTAAACTTAAGTTTCTGTAAATATTATATAAACAAATCAAAGACCCATGTCAAGGTTGGACACATTTCCTTCCGGTGTTGAGGCTGCGAAGTTTTTAAGGCCCAAACATTTATAAAACTAATAAAACTTTAGTTTTATCTTTATCTTTCGCTTTCGTGTTTTATTTCATACTTGTAACAAAAGTTCGCTATGAGTCATAGTAACGCGGAAAGTAGGGGACCTCTCATGAAATTTAAATAATCTCGGTTTAAAGGTAAAAATAATTAAATTTCTGTAATTTTTGAGTTTTGAAAACGTCGGACTTTTTGTAAGTATTGTTAAGAAATTACCCATTTCAAGCTAAAAAAAAGTCCAGTTCAAGTTTAATGTTCAAACTAAAACAAACTTAAACTTTTTTTTTAATTATTTTAATTTTAATCTAAACAAAAATGGAACTAATTAATTAAATGAACCTGTCATTTCGAAAAGGACACGAGCCACACTTTTTCCAAATATCACTTTTAGACGCAATTTACAGGGTGTCCGCCTGGAAGGTTAACTACTTTGTTTTGCCGCCATTTTGGTAAACATTAGTCTTGACAGTTCATATTTTGCAGTCGTGAAGTAGACACGTGGCAAATTTATTATGGAAAATTATTCGATAAACCAACGTGTTTTAATCGTTAAAACATTTTATAAAAATCAATTATCGATTACTGTGATGTTGAGAAAGTTACGTGAAATTTTTGGGAAAATCAACGTGCCAACAAAACGCACTATTTATAGTGTAGTGAATGATTTCGAAGAAAGAGGGTCTGTGGCTGATAGGCCCAAGCATGGACCACAACGTACTGCAAGATCGGCTGAAAACATTACTGCTGCTCAAGAAAGTGTTCAAAACAATCCATCAACCTTAATTCGACGCCCTGCTCAGGAGCTTGGTCTTCAAAGAACAACTTTGGCCACAATGTTGCACAAGGATTTGCATTTGTTTCTATTTAAGATTTAGTTGACACAAGAGCTTCTTCCACAATACCATTTACACCGCCGTACATATGCCAAAAGGATGTTACAGCTCGCCCATGACAACCCCGATTTTCATGAAAAAATCATTATAAGTGACGAGGCACATTTTCATTTGAATGGATATGTGAATAAACAGAATAGTCGGTTCTGGGCAATGGAAAACCCTCAAATTATTCAGCAGTCAACTTTGCATCCATTAAAAGTGACAGTCTGGTGTGCAATTTGGTCAGGAGAAATCATTGGACCTTAATTCTTTGAAAATGAAAACGGCGTGACGGTAACTGTCAATGGGGAGCGATATCGTGATATGATTGAAAACTTTTGAACGCCACAACTACATGCTTTGGGCTTGATTAACATGTGGTATCAACAAGACGGTGCCATATCGCCTACAGCCAGGATTACACTGAAATTACTGCGAGACCTCTTTCCACAACAAGTTATTTTAAGAAATGGTGATGCTGATTGGCCTTCACGGTCGCCTGATTTGACTGCTCCGGGCTTCTTTTTGTGGGGATATCTGAAAAGCAAGGTTTATGCAAACAAACCAGATACGCTTGAGCAACTCAAACAAAATATTCGTGATGAAATTAATGAAATACCGCGTGAAATGTTTGAGAATGTAATGAAAAATGTGCTCAAAAGGGCTCGCTCGCATTTGTGAGGCTAACAGAGGCGGACATTTATCTGATATTGTATTCCATACATAATAATACATTAAATAAAACATTTATCAATATAAGATACATTCTCTTTCATTTAATCAAAAATTATAAACAAACAAAGTAGTATACCTTTCCGGCGGACACCCTGTAGTTCTTTAAGGCTTTTACATATTCTCTGTGGAAATAGTAGAGCTTCAAGTGACCTCGAAATCTAAAGTCTGCATGAGTCCTGAACTTATGCGCTTTTCAAGTGACACACAATACTGATGTATATCGACTAATTTTTAAACCGAATTAAATGATCGAACAAAAAAAAAACTTTCTCTTTCCCAAGTGTCACATTTCACTTTTTCCAAGTCTTCACCAGGTCTTGTTACAACACGTGAATCTATAGATTGTTTATTTAGTTATGAACGCCAGCTCTTACAGAGAAGGGGCACCAGCCCGCCTTTACCATAAAATAACACGAGTACTCCTGCTTATGCTGGCAAAGTGCCAATCAATGAAAAGAAAATACCAGATTTGAAAAAATTAGAAAAATGCATTCCAGAAAAGTATCAAAATTTCTATACAGAGATTTTTGCAAGGCCAACAACTTCAGCTAATAAATAATATGAATGATAATAATAACGATTAAATGTCACTTCTTTCGAAAATCTTTTGATTTGCGATTATTTCTAACAGGTCATTTCGAAAAGGGCATAAGTCCGAAAATTTCAACCACTAAAATCTGTATGATACAAGCCTTTTTAAAATAAATAAATGGCACAAAAATTATATATGTTTCTATTGATTAACTTCTTCTATATTTAGTTTCTTAACCACCATAGACTTTTTGAATACACTTAAAAAAGTTTGTAAGTTAAAATAACTGAAAATGTCATTTAAAAGAAATGATATTTCATTTAAAAACCTGTCTACTTAATTTTCATTTAAATTAAATGTCATTTGTTATTTATTTTTAAATGTTGATTAATCAACTGACACATCCGTAAGAAACAAATGATAAAATCAGTTAAAATGAATGTCAAAATTTTACCTACCAATCCTTAAAAAATAAATGTTATTTTCATTTATTTAAAATTATTTCCGTTTTTGTATTTTTTTTTTAATATACTCGTACAATACAAAATGTATGTATGCATATGAAGCTATAAACACTTTTTGTGTGAATGTATTTGTATATGTATGTGTGTTTATGAAGTTCTTGTAAATTGTATTGAAAAATTTTGTATATATACAACCAATTTAAATAAAAAAAAACAAATTGAAATTTTTTGAATATTTTTTTTGAAACAGACAGCAAACAAAATTTAAATTTGTAATAACTGTTACGGACACAAATAAACCACAAGTTTCCGTTTTGTGGGTAATTTTTTATTAAATTTCAAACAAATGAAAAAAATAAATGAAACTGAAAAAAATCGTTAAATGATAGTAAATTATTTCGAATAAATATATAAAAAAGTTAATATAGATATTTCTTTGAAAAATAAATGTATTTTCCTTTATTTTTAAATGGAACGGAAAACTCTTTTATTAAACTACAAACAGTTAACTACATAATATTCTGAGTGTACAAATACGTTTTTCTATAATCCTGAAAATTTTTAATGTATGGACTCATGCCATTTTCGAAATGACGGGATCAATTGATGGCATCATTTGATTGCATTGATATCGATTGTAATGAAAATTGTAGTAATAGGAAAAATATAATCCCCACCATATCTCCAAATTCTGAGTAATATTTACCGACTTCTTTTTCATAGATAAAGCTGTTGTGGGTGAACGGCTTTGAGCCGGACTTAGTTTTCTCCTCTGGAGTATGTCCAATACCGGCGTTCTGATAAAAGCTTATTTGTGTAACCTACCTTTAGCCGGGCTGAAATACTTGGGATATGTCCAACTTCGGCTTTGCTTACCTTACGCTTTTTTTATATAAAATATCAAAATTTAAAATAAAAATTCGGCCATAATCCAAATAGAAACAGACATAATCGTATCATGACCGCTTCGTAAACGGTCATAACCCACATTTCCATTATTGAAATGATGACCGGGCATCTTGCAAAATTCCTGTCCATTTTCATTTATTAAATTTTTTTTTATCAATTCACAATCAAACCTCAAAAGAAAATGTTTGCTTAAAAAAAAAAAATAATTTTTTATATAGAAAATATATATATTTTGTTGTTGTTCTTTTGTAAAATAATAATGCAATATTTTATAAATAAAAAGTTTAGAAAAAAGGCTTTTTAAGCCACCAAAATTGCAAGTATGAATAGTAACAACTCGGAAAATGCCAAACCATTAAGTTTCAGAAAATTTTTTCTATCATCGATTTGTAGTTTATCCAACAATATTGTAGTATTGACTATAAAATCCAGCGTTAGATTTACTAGGAATATGTAAAAAAAAAAATGGTAGATTTTAACAAAAAATTAAATACTTATTTTTATTTTAAATACTTTAAAATTCCAATTAAATATTGTTAACAAATTAAAGATTTTCAAATAGTTAATTAAAGTTTTTTTAAGAGTTCAATTAAAAAAAAAACTTCCTTTAAACGCCCTCTGAGAAGCAAGTTACTTAGAACCGGTATTATATTCAGCAGTTAGTATACATTTTCTTTAAACATTTTTTTAAGTAGGAAATTTTGTTTGAGAAGTTAATTCAGTTCTGTAATAGGGAATCCAATCGCAGGTGTGTTATTTTTAGTGCCATCTCCTTTACTTAGGTGTTAGAAAAAAAAGAGTTTTTTTCGGTCTCCAGCATGTTGAAAAATTTAAAAAAAAATCAAACAGTAAACGGTAAATTTTAAAGGAAAACAAAAGTTGAATTGATAACTTTTTTAACTATCAACAAAAACATTAAAAAATGTCAATTAAATGTCACAAAAAAATTTTCTATTTGCTATTATTAATTTATTTTTTTTTCTCAGTAACTATGAGGATTGCATATTCTTTATTTTCTGAACTTATTGATATTGTCTTTGGTTTTAGCAGATTTGCCCAATTGTGGAAAAATAAGCAAACGCGGTTCGGTACATGTTAGTTAAAATTAAAAAAAAAAAAAATAAATAAAACACGTATATTGGAAAAAAAAACAGCGTTTTCGATGAACCTTAATAAGGAATATTACACCCACAAAAAAATTGAACTTAAATTTAGAAAAATTAACTTAATTGGAGAAAAAATTTAAATGAAAACGGCGCGAAAAACACTTTCTACCAATATTTAATAAAATTTTCCTTGAAATTAAGAAACAAATTTAACTTAATATTTGGTAAAAATTTCTAAATTATAGAAAAATTTTATTTTTGAGAACAAAATTTGTATTAGAAAACAGTAAAATTTCCTCCTAATTAGTTCATACATCATCTAAAATTGTACTGTTAGGAAATGTTTCCTTGGTTTTAAGAAAAATTTTATTTTATTTAAGTTCATTAGATAATTTTTTTTTACTTAAAACTAGGACTTAACTCCCTAAAAATAAGAAAATATTTTCTAACATCAAGTAAAATAGAACTTCTTTTAAGTAAAACTCATTCTTAAATTTAATAACAATTTCTAATAACTATGATAAAAACAAGTAAAAAAAAGCTTATATTCGACTGTGCCAATATCCTAAAAAAATGTCAAAAACTTTTAAAGTAAAATTATGGAGGTGAAAAAAATTTTTTGTGGTGAAAAAAATTTTTTGAGGTGAAAAAAATTTTTTGTGGTGGAAAAAAATTTTAGTGGTGAAAAAAATTTTTGAGGTGAATACAAAATATTATTAATTTCTATACGACTGATGAAAAAAATATATTTTGTACGTGTCGCTTTTACGAAATTGTACTAATATACACCAATTTGTATGAAAAATTTGGAGGTATCTTTACATTTTCACTTAAAACTTTTTAACCGCTCGACCAATTTTGCTCATTTTCAATACCAAACTGCTCGGGAGGATGTCCAACAATCCAGGTAAAAATAGGCACCCCCGCGTCTTCGCGTCGTGATCGCCATTTCAACAGACAGACAGACAGACATCGCTAAATCGACTTAACATTGCATAAGGATCACGAATATATATATACTTTATGGGGTCTTAGACCTATATTTCGAGATGTTACAAACGGAATGACAAACTGATATATACCCTCACCATATATGGTGGAGGGTATAAATATATTTTACCATATATTTTAAAATACTTTACAGTTATTGTGTAAGCATTTGCCCACTTTCGGATTGCTTCCGCTTTTAACAAGCTTTTTGCTATACATTTTTGTCTTTAAATTCAATTAAATTATACTAAACTCATGTATTTAAAATATAAACTAAATTTCATTAGCAAAAAAGTAAACAAATTAAAAAAATTTACTGCAGGATATCGTGAAACCTAATAAATTTTTACAAAGTCGGATCCTTTTCGTAATTAATTAATGCTCCTCCTCAAGAAAACTACAAAAAGGGATGCCCTAAGTGACACACGGCATCTGTGGCTAAGGAACACTGGGGGTCCTTTGCCTTCTTAAATTGACCAATTTAAAGAAATTGTTACAAAAGTTAAAAATTTGTATGTATTGTTATGTTATTTTTTTAAATGAATTGTATTAATAGGATTTTAGATCATATAATCATATTCTTTTTTTTATAAAAAAATTGTTTTATGGCAAAGAAACATAAAAACTTTATTAGTAAATTATAGAGAATAAAAATTTTAGAAAAAAAGCCACAGAGCCGACACTCAATATAAAATAGACAATCATCAAAGCAATAAACCATTAAGAGCGTGGATACGGAGGAGGTTGTATTCCGGCAATCGAAAATACTAAATATTCTATCCTGCTGGCTCTGTGGGATTTTTTAATTTTTATTCTCTATTATTTACTAATAAAATTTTCATGTTTCTTTGCAATAAAACAATTTTTTATAAAACAAGTAAGAGCGGCTAAATTCGGCTATGCCGAATCTTATATACCCTTCACCATGGTTGGGAAAAAACTGAAGTTTATGTATGGACATATATGGAATGGACAGATTTATATATGGATGCCTTTAAGAGGAAATTAACCATTTAGTTTGGTGATAAAACTTGGACTCGGGAAGATTTATAGTTCCAGAAAATAGGTATTAAAAAAAAATATGTTTTGGGCATAACTGAACCGATATTTCCGAGTTTTTTAGCAAATATGTTATACTAAAGATTTTCGATCTTTTGCTATATAAGACGTATTTTGTTTGTATCAGAGGGTTTTTATACAAATTTTGATGTTTTTAGCCTATTTATCGATTATTTAATTATTAATATAAAATTTTAATTAATTATTCAATGTTAAAAAAAACAAAAAAAAGTTTTAAGAAAATAAAAAAAAATTGAATTGATTTGTGTAGGAATTGAACCCGCGTCTTAGAGAAAAAAAGTATTTGTGACATAGCGTTTAGACAACTGAGCTATTACGGTCAGTAGAATCATCGTTAATAGAATTAAATAAACAGTTTTGGTTTTTATTTAAATGACAAATCTTTGTATTGGTTTGTTGTGTGTGTATAAAAGGTGAAGAGGTGAAAGAAAAGAATTTCAACAAATTGATGTGTTTGTTATGCGTAATATTCAACATACATATAAAAGCAAAAGGATTTAGGTAGTACTGGTTTTTTTGCTAATATCTCAGCCATTTATCAACCGATCTGGCTGATTTTTAACATGTAACAGAAATATATAACAATCAAGTGCTCATCATGTCTGGGGTCTTCGGAAAACCCATTTAAACACACAGACGAACATCGTTAAATCAACTTCGCTCTTCATAAGGACCCAGAATATATATATACTTTATAGGAAATTACAAACGGAATGACAAACTTATATATACCCTTCCACCTGTGGTGAAGGGTAAAAAAATAATATGATTATATGATTTAAAATCCTATTAATACAATTCATTTACCAAAAATTAAAAATATCAGTTACATTTCTTGTTATTATTGGAAAATGGAAAGATGTCATAAGTTTATTTTATGACTTTTTTAGCTTAAACTTTAATTGACATATAAATTTTGACTGAAAATCATCCACTTCGTCGTTCAGTTCCATAATCGCACGTTCTTTTGGCGTATAGCGATTGATTTTTATTCACTGTAAATTTCGCATACGCCTACTTTAGAAATGTCAAAACCAAACTGACATTCGATGCCATTTACAGAAACGGTAGCACTTTGCAATAGGATGACACTTATTGGCCCACCTTGTATCTGTAATGCATAAACACTTAGTAACTGATGTACATTTTGTAATTTAGGCTTTAAATTTTAAGTACGACGAATAATTCTTTGAAAGAATTTAATTTTTGTTTATTTTAAAACCGAAAAAAATTACTGTATAGTAGTTTTTTTTTACTAATTTTTACCGATGTTTCAAAATTTTTGCATGTATTATTGATTTAACTGTCATTTTAATAGATACAACCTACAAACGTTTTTCCATTGTATGTTTGGAATAGTTTTTACCCCGTAAAATTCTAAGAGTTTACCAAGGAGAAAACTTAAATAATTTTTGAAGTCTTGCCAGTTTATTAAGATTCGCCTTTTTATATAGGTTTTTGGACACTTGCATTCTTATAAAGCGTTTATTGGAAGTTTATTTTAGAATTTGATTTTTTTTTAAATAGACCCAGATATTTAAAAAGTATTTAGTGTAGATATGGACCGGCCTTAGATAAACTTTAATTTTAAGTAGTAGTTAAGTAGTTAATTTTTTTAGAAATTAATATTTATATTTATTTTTAACCAAAGTATAATTTATAATATTGTCTTTTTTTTAACATAAACAATGTTTGTTACTAAAGCAACAAGAACAGGATCCAACAAATTTGTATATAACAAATTTGCCGCCATATTTTAAAGAGACTGATTTAGAGAAAATGTTATCCAAATATGGTCATGTGGTATCAACAAAAATTTTATGTGATGCACAAATGAATTCTAGAGGTAAATATAAATAAAATTTTTTAAACAGAGAGATATTCGGCAGTTAGTATCTGGTCTGAAAGATCAATAAAAAGTAAATATAGCTGTTCGAAGGACCAAAAAAAACAATAAGTTAATAGTTTACTTCACATAAAAAATATAAACTATAAGACTTTTCTATGTATAACAGATTTGTTTTTGGCAAAACACTCAACAGCTATAAAAATGTATGTTAACCATCAATGTGGCGGTTCGAAGGACCAATAAAATAGTCATTATGTATTGTTAATCATGTTTTATTAAAAATAACCTCTAAATAAATTGAATGCTTGGGCTGAGTTGATTTGCTTAGACTAAAAAATTATCCATTGTATATACCTTATAACATGAGTGCTAAATCTGCAGACTTTTAATCAATAAATCACTAAATATTTTACAAGCGGTTCCAAGGACCAATCATAAAATGAAAATATGACTATCAAATATTCCTGAATAATTTATAAAATATTGTCTTTTTCACATTATTGAGTAAATGCCCGTCTCTCTTTGTTACACCTTCCTGGTTGCTTTCTGTTTTTTTTTGTACTATGACATTTCTCTTTTTCTCTTCTGCTTGCTTAGGTGTTGGTTTTGCTCGCATGGAGAGTCGTGAAAAATGTGAACAAATTATACAAGTGTTAAATGGTACTACAATACCCGGTGCTAATGATCCATTGGTGGTGAAATTCGCTGATAGTTGTTCATCTGCTAAAAAGAATTTATTGAAGGCTCGAGATCCTAACAATCGTTCTCGTTTGGATATATCTGCCGGAACTACAGGTATGGAAAGTATACCTGTAACCCCTGATCCAGGGGCTCAGCAAAATGGTAGTACAGCTGGCTATACTCGTTTTGGTACACCCCAAATAGGTAGTTATCCATTGGCTAGTTCTCCCTGGATACCAGGCTATATGATGGCTGCAGCAGCTACACAACCAGCTACGGCTTTTGAAAATCAGGTGGGTTATGATGCGCAGAGCTAAAATGATAAGGGAAAAATAAATTTGAATTTTAAACTTTTTGTTTTAGTATTTACAATTGGCTTCATCGCCTCAACATTTGAGTGTTTCACCTTATAAACCAGATTTGGTTAATACCCTACAAGGTCCAGGCATGTATTTAAATGGTTCAGAGGCTGTCATGCAATACGGTGCTATGATGGGTCCACCCATGGGTCCTTTACAGGTAATTTTTTCCTTTCTATTTCAATTAACTAATTTGATAAATTCTAGAACATCAACAAAAATATTTGTATTGAAAATTTTTGCAGTATATAAGCCCTACATATCCCTATTATGCTCCAGCTCCTCCTATGATTCCTACCATGTCTTTAACAGATTCTACAGAACAAACATTAAGTACTGCAGCTTCGCCAAATGGAGCTGCCTATACGCAATTCTTGCATCCCTTAGCTCCCAAGTAGATAAAATTTAAGTTAAGGTAAGTTAAAAAATTGTGATGAATATATGTTATTTCAGAAAAAAATATTTATTTAGATATTTATACCCTCCAACCCAACATAAATTATAAATATTATGGATCCCTATTAAACTTACAAAATTACAACATACAACGGCGACTGCAAAAACTGTCATATCACACATTAAAGTGTAATGCTGCGTTTAGACTGTCAAGTACTTTGGTATAGATAGTAACATAAAATACCAACCTTTGGCCCTGCACTTTTTATTACTAGGATATAGGGGACCAAGGGTTGAATTTTGTGTGTAAATCTGCATTTAGTTCATTTGATTATCCAAAATATATATTATCCGAAAGTACCAGAAAAGGCTAACATGTGGCCCTGTACTTTTTTGCTTTTAAGATTCAGGGGGCTAAAGGTTAAAGTTTTGAGAACAAATTTGTATTCAGTTCAATTGAATATTTAAATAATATTATAGTTTGGTACATATCAGAAAAGGCATATCTTTGGCCCCCGCCGTTTTTGGTTCTTAATATTCAGCCGGCCAAATGTTAAATTTTTTATATGCAGCCTGCATTTCGATCAATTGGATAATTAAAAATTATTGTAAACCGGAAAATACCACAAAAGCCCAACATTTGGCCCCTTGAAATTTTTTTTGATATAATGCAGGAGGCCAATTTGCTGATTATTCTGTGTAAAATTTGGATAATTAAATAATATTGAAGATTGGAAAACATCAGAAAATCCCAGCATTTGGCCCCCGTAACTTTAGTTGTTATGAATCAGTGGACCAAATGATGATATTTTGTGTTTCATCTGTATTTCAATTGGCTAACTATATAATATTATGAATTGGAAAATATCAGCAAATGCCAAACTTTGGCCCCCTGCATCTTAACAATACAAAGTGTGATGTTTTGTGACATTATCTATACTAAAATACCATTTAACTAGAAACGAATCTCAAAATTTTTTAACCAAAAACTTCTAAATTTTCTAAATTGTACTAAAATAATTTGGTTTTTCATTATAGAGGGTGTAAAAAAAATTCTGCACAGCCGTTTTTAATTCTTAAACTTGTCCAATGCGTCATTGACATTCTTGCTTACGAGGACCTTGTATTTCCGAGGACTTTTTGTATCGTCGTAAACGATAAAAAATTCACTTGCCCTTCAGTGCGGCATTGCAACAAAAAAAGTTCTCGATTACTAGAAAGCACCAACAAAATACAATTACTTTTTAATTCGTCCTCGTAAGCGACAATGGAAGTATTTCCCATAAAATTTACAAACTTGAAATCTAACAAAATTTTGATATATTTCTATTCTATACAGTTATCTCCACTCATAAACAAAATATTGAAGTCTAGTTGATGGTGAAACCAAATTAAAAGTTTGTGTTGAAGATTTAAAAACGCTTTTTTGAAATAAAAAAAAAACATCAATATTTGTGTTGGCTTTT
The DNA here is from genome assembly GCA_949748255.1 of Eustalomyia histrio. Classification (NCBI taxonomy): domain Eukaryota; kingdom Metazoa; phylum Arthropoda; class Insecta; order Diptera; family Anthomyiidae; genus Eustalomyia; species Eustalomyia histrio. Next base: position 25,959,568 of record OX456524.1, on the reverse strand, counting down.
TTTATATGAAATTCCATTACGCAACTAGGAGGAAATCCTGGTCGATAAAATGATATATCGCTGATAAGTATAACCCAACAAACATTTTTTTTTTTTAATTTATAAAGAAGACAATCTCTTCGGAAAAAAAAAAAATTTAAGTAAAAAAAATTAAAGTTTTTGTAGTGTAATATTTTTTGTTTTTAATTAATTTGTAAACTACACTATCCATGGTATATTAAGCAGCCATAAATATTTTTGTTTTTAAAATAATGAGCTCTCAACTTGATATAGAAGTCATATTTTCTTTTCTTTCCTTAGTTTAAGTAGTTCAGTAATAAATGAATGTTCTTTTATTTCTTTATGTTTTTTTTTTTCTAAGCTTTTTAAACTATTTTTGTAAAATTTTCCAAAAATTTATAACAACTTATTATAAAATAAAAAAAAAAAAATAAAAAAAAAATCCAGTAGTTCTTAAAGAAAATTGTAGTAGTAAAAACAGTAATGAAAAACAAACAAAAATGTTTATTAAATTTAAGTCAACAAAAAAAAAAAACACACAACATAAAACATAATTGTGGATGTATTATTTATTTTGAATAAACGAAAAACTTTGAAAATACCCTTTTTTAGCAAAATTTTATTTTTTACTAAGTTGCAGAAAGTTGATGATAACACGTAAGTAAGATATTTATAATACTAGCATTTAAGAAAATTTATAGTTGGCCCATATGATAGCGCCTACATCAATGGATGATGGGAGTGCGATTTATTATATGGTGGTGTGATTCATGAATCATTTTATATTCACGTTTCTTATGTTGACCATTTAATGCCTTAGGCTGTAGAAAGATTAGTTTTTGCTTAAATAAAAATGTTGGCATAAGTGCACTTTATCGGGCGTTAATAAAAAAAAAAACAAAAAAAAATTTTGTTTTCCCTAAAACCCGGTACACGTAATAACATAATCACACGGTTGCTCAAATTGTAGGAAATTTTCTCAGGATTTAAAAAATGAATTTTTTTTCTGGATCCAGATCCAATAAAGAACATTTAATTGAAATTTCTTTTCTAAAAAATTGAGCAATTTTTTCTAAAAAATTTTATTTTTTTTTTTAAATACGATAGTTTTGTTTTGGTGGAAAAAATGTAAAATTATTTGTGCCGCAGGATAAACATTTTTCGAAGAAGTCGTGCGATTTTTTCTAAAAAGTTTTTATTTTTTTTTTTTGGAACTAGAATTGTTTTAAAGAAAAAATGTACTTTCATTGGGAAAATCGAGCGATTTTTAATATTTTTTATATGGACGCCATGGGGTCTTAAATAGATTTATAGGGAGCCACATATTACGGATCATGAAACATAATACTTTTGGACAATGATTTCACAGTTCTCTGGATATGAGCAAATACCCATCCATTTATCAGGTGGATATTTTCGCCATTTGTACCTGTCCCACGAAGTGCCTCCGTAGGGGCACTTAGATCTCTGACAGTCAGGTTAAATCTGTTATAGTGCTATGAACTTGGACGACAGATTGCAGTTAGGACCCTAATGGCCTTTTAGGTGTCATCTGGATTGGTCACTGCTTGCATTCGGATTCTCAATTGACTGGGTAGCAAGTTTCTTACACTTAAATGAATTCCTAGTCTTGAGTTACATGAGGATAACGAAGCCCTTACTCTGGCCATTTGCGGGGCCTCACGCAGAGAAAAAACATGGTTGCGACATAATCACTGCTAATATATTGTGGTTGCTCCAATCTGGTATGGTTGTCACAACCATGTTATTGGTTTTCGAACCATCAACATGGTCGCTACCATCATTATTATAGTAAATATTTTACTATTTTATGATTGACACCTTCTATTTTATAACATGATTGGCTGCAACCATACTATAGTAACAAAAACTCTGACTATGAAAAAAATAAGATAATTTTGCAACCATAAAATGCTGATAACGATCAATAAATAATTATACATCAAATAAAACATGACTTTGAAATTAACAGTTATAATATTGTCTTGTTTTCATAAAAACCAAAACTTTTATCAGTTCAGTCAGTTTGTTTTGACTGCAAAATGTCCTAAAAAAACAATCATATATTGTTAAATGCTGGGATTTTATATTTATAATATTTATATGAGAATCATAATATGCTTATTAATGTGCCATAACATGATATTAGATAGTCATATTATGTATATTAATAATCGTAATATAATAAGAAGGATGATACAATATAGTTATGGTGACTATAATATGATAACATTTTGAGTATACTTTGATTACAGGCGATCATATTCAAGATCATAATATTAAAATCATAATATGGTAATTTTTGAATAATAATATAACTGTAGGGACCATATTATGGTAAAATTGATAACCATATTATAGTACGACTATGGTTGGTACAATTATAAACCCAAAAATGTATGATGCTCTTGGAATATGATTGTCCCAACCATGTTTTTTCTCTGCGTGCTGCGACCCTTAATCGTGCCGGAATTATGTGGAGTACCCACGAGATGTGTAAGAGAGAAGCTCAGGTTATAGTGGGGTCCGAATTTTCTAGGTACTAAAAAATTTTAAAATATCAACATCACAATATGAGATTTATTTCTCTTTCCAGTGGTGGGTGGAGGCGACTGTTTTCCCTTGACAGGGAAGAATTGAGAACCTTAGCGGAATACTTTACTGGACACTGTATTTTCAGATACCATTGGCACAAGCAGGTTCAATCCGACACTGATATTGCAAGGTTTTGTTTGGGGCAAACTACGACGTCGGAGCATGTTCCAACGAGTTACAAAGGCTTTGTTTCTTAGATGACCGCTACATGTCACCTTCAGGCATATGGCATACTTCGGCTAACATGATAGTAGCTGGAATATTTAAGAAAACTCTAGGCTTCTCAAGAATCCTGGGTCACGGTGTGTAGTGTCACTTAATGTACAGGGTTTGGCTGACATTGAAAGTTAAAAATAGGTCAAAGATGGAATTTTAATAAATACAAAAAATTTAATGCAATTATTTTAAAATTAAACAAAAATCCAAAACCAAAAAAAAAAAAAAAAATATTGAACCTAAATGGAAGACGTTGATAATGAACACCGTATTAGTTTGATGTATCTTCTCTGAAAATAAATTATAATTTTGGTTATAGGACTCACTCATTTATTTTTGATTTTTTTTACTATAGAACCCTGTAGAGCGATTCTCTAACGATTTGACGACAAATTTTGATAATTATAATTTTCATAGTAAACTGCAACTTCCGAATTTTGTCGTTAAAAATTTATATAATTTTCCATCGGTTAGCCAATTTCGATATACCTTTTTCAATTTATAATTAATAATAATACCCAGTCAGAAAAATACAATTAGCAGAACGTTGGCAAAGCATTGGAAATGGCAGTGCATACTATAAATATAAAAAATTGAATTAAAAAAAAAATCTTTATATTTCCAGTACATAAAATTTTAAAATGTTAGTATTTTTGTAATAAATTTAAAATAAGTCATACAAAAACCCAATTCGCTTATTGAACGTAAATGAATTACTAAGATTCTGACTCACAAATCGCATTAAAACCTAAAAAAGAAAGTATTGCAAAGTAAGAACTTTTATTCTTATAATACTTGTATAAGTTGTAGAAAATAAAAATTTAATATCGGCCTGCGTCGGCTTTTTGGCGGCCTAAGCAAGGTAAAATTAGCACTTTTTCTTATAATTAAATCATGGATAAGGTTGATCAAATGTACTGTAGGAAATTAAAATTGGCAAAAAAAATTTGTTCATCCTATTTAGAAAATAAAAGTTAAAAGTTGAACTGAAACGATTTAGGTCCTCATTTCAAATCTGTTTTCAAAATTTGTACATCACGTACCGGTTTTTAGAAAATTGCAATTGAAAATAAAAAATCGCTTTTGTTAATATTTGGAAAACTACAACAACTCACACTCACGAAAAAAGTCTGTAATGACAGCTAAATATTTTGCTGTTATTACGAGAAAGTTTGCTTATTTGAGCCCAGCGGTTTTTATTTGCTAATCTTAGCAACACATGTCTGCTGACGTATACTACAATGAAATTTGTAGAAAAAATTAGCTGCCGCTACTAAATTTTCGTAAACTTTTTGTAGTGTTTGCTAAAATCAGCAATAAAAAAATTTCAAATTTATTTTTTTTATCGACCATCAAAATTTTATTTTATTTATTTTTTTCAAAAAATATTTTAGACAAAATTAAAAAGAAAAATTCAAAGGCTTAAAAATTGTAAAAATAAACGAATTTATAATTTTGTTTTCATTTGGTAATTTCTGTTTTGAAAAATATTTTAGTAAATTTTTTTTACTTTTAAGGTCAAATTTTAATTGTTTTTAGGGCTGATTCTAAGAACTAAAAAAACTTTTTAGTGCTGTTTTAAGTGGATGTCCTATTTTTGGACATGAGTCGATATATTTACTTCCGATCCATTGTTTTAAAATCTATGTAACATTTTAAAGCAATTAAAGTTTGTAGGTGTAAGTTTTAATTAGAAATAAGATTTCCTTCAATATCCACTTTTTTGAAATTAGTTAATTTATTTTTGCTAATTTTAGCAAATCGGTTTTAAAATTTTTTTACATAATTTCTGAAAATAGCAACACAAATTTGTAAATATTCTGTAATTTGTAAAATGTAAATAGCAAAAATATTTGCTAATTAATAATTTTTTTACTAAAAATCAGTAAAAAAAATACTAAAGTGGGATTGAAAACCGTTTACAAATTTTTCTACTAACTTTTTGTTCTATACTGTTAAAGTTATGATAAAAATAAAATTCATAATTGTAAGTATAATTTAAAGTGAAGGTTATTTTTAAAAACAAATAAATTTATTTTCATAATCACATGAAAAATAAAAGTGATCCAGAAAATAAATTTTTGAAGTTTGCGAGTCCACATTACCTAAAACTGAAACCACTCCACAGGGTGGTTTATCTTATTTTACGTGATGTAAAACAGATTTGAAATCCGGAAGTCAAAATATTTCAAGTCAACTATTTTTATTAGGACGAATTTTTTCAATTTTTATTATCTATAATTTACTAATAAAATTTTCATATTTCTTTGCAATAAAAGAATTTATAAAAAAAATAATATGATTATATGATCTAAAATCCTATTAACACTATTTATTTACTAAAATAACAGATCAACAATACTTAAAAACTTCTTCTCAAAAAAAAACAAAACTATAAAGTTATACTAGTTAAGGCCCGTTCACAATACTTGAGTAATCTGTACTGCAGCGTGCTTTATGTTCCCTTATCCTTCGCACTTACTATTATTAAACGTGTTTCATAACATTTAAATCTTTCATAATTTTTGTCACATAATTCTGTTTCACAAAATAGTATGTCTTTTTTTTAGTGTAGTAGATTACACTATTTGCCAAGAGATAATATTTAAAAAAGAATATTTCAATCTATTTTACAAATTCCGTAATATTTTTCTATATTAAGTTTAATATAACCACAATTTAATATATTTTTGTGATTTTATAGTTAGCTGGTTTTGTATGATATTATGTTTTTAAACAAAAAAAAAAATCAATAACATAAATGCTTTCAATATTGAGTTTTAATATTACGTAGTGTCCCATACTTTGCAGATTTTAACAGTAACAATTTTTAAGATAACAGCAAAATAACATTCAAAATTTTCAAGGTAACTTTAGTAGATAGAAATGTTAAATAATGTTACAGCATACTTTACATGTGTACTAACATGACACTGTTAATATCATATTAACCTCTCACTGGTAGTATGTATGTATCTCTCTATGCTAAACCGCTAAACTAACTAAAACAACAACAACAACAATACTCATTTAGTTAAGCTCTAATATAAAGTTAGGCGCATGTGTTGTTATTTAATTTTTCTTATTTTTTTTTGTTACTTATTTTGTTTTGTTCATTTTCTTCTTTTCTTTTATTACATTTTACATTGCAAATTCTCTTGCTCTTATGGTGTAATAATAAAAATCCCATTAAAATAGTGATGCGCTTTTTAGTGTGTGCTTTTGTTTAAATTTTACTGTAAAAGTAATAAACAAATTAAAAAAAATATATATATACATATAAACATTACATTCTACAAAACAAGTGCAATATTCATTCTAATTAAGTAAAGTAATTAAATAATCAAAGTTTAAGTTGTTTGTGAAAGAAGTTTTTAAGAAGAAAGTAAAATAAATTTTGTGCAAATTAAAGAACAGACAAGCTAAAATAATAGACAGACATACAGGTGCAATAAAATCCCACCACCACCACCACCTCAACAACAACAACAAGAGACAACAACCATTAATAAAAGATATATAGTGCCTAGCAGTGTTGCCAGACACAATTTTTTTAAATGTTTTTGTCCATCCATGTTTAAAAAAAGAAAAGGCCATAAATTATAGTACACCGATAAAATTAAAAAAGTTTTGTTTAAATTATTAAATACTTTTCACATACCTATGTTGTAAATATAAATAAGAATTATTTTTTTAAAGGCATCAACAATGGAGTTTTACAAATACAATAACCATTTTTGTACACTAACAATATATTTTCCGTTACCGACTGTAGTTTATTTAAAAAGTAATTCATAGAGTTTTTTTTTTTTAATGAAATATCAATAAAAATTCACAGAAATATATTTTATTTAAATCAGTCATTCAAAAAACAAACTATACAAATTTACAGACATTCAGTAGGAGTTGATATTTTCTGTTAAATATAATATTTTATGTTTTCTATTTCGAAAATTAGAAATTTATATAATTTCTTTTTGTTTTTTTTTTTTACCAAAATAGTTTGTTTATATAAAAAGTTATTTCAATACAAATTACAAGAAATTATTCAAATATTGATGCACACATAGAAAATAAAATTATATACATCTGTATGTGTTGTGTTTTGTAAAATTTCATCCAAATAAAAAAATTTTCAATTTGAAAAACAAACCACAAAAATCGCTTTTTTCTACTTTTTGTCTGTTAAAAATTGATGGTTATTTTAAACGACTTTCGATTGCTTTTACTAATTTTGTCGGTTATTAAAAATAAACAACAAAATGGGCTGAAAAATCAGTAGTCCTGTTTTGTATTGTATTTTCGATTACTTTAATATGTATTTTAGATTATTTTTAACGAAATAATATTGTGAGTGTAGCTTTTTATTTTTCTATAAGTTTTTTTTTTTGTATAAAAAATTACCCCATACAAACCTTTTAACAAAAAAAAAAATTGTTAGAAATCAAATTTGAATTTTTTCTGCGTACATATTCATACTCTGTAGGAAAGCTGACTAGTCCTAGGTGACATGGAGGATAGGTTTCAAGGTGGCAGCGAGCGTTATTAGAAGCGGTAACTGTATCATCGCTGCTGTCCTAGTAAAATATAAGGTGTTGAGTCTAACAAATAGGGTTTTAAATAATTATTTGAATCAGTATATTTAGACGTTTAATTGTAATCAACAAAAAAACTAAGAATTAAAAAATCTACTTGACGTCAGTCACAGAACGTGCTGACTACAAGGCAAATGTTATACGGCCTGAGCTAATGTTGTCTATGCCTACTGGCTGGCAAGTTATCTTATATTTCCTTTAGTTGAAGAAAAAAAAAAAAAAAAGAAAATAGAAACAACGGAAACATTACAAGAAAATAGAAGAATTAAAAACCAAAAAAACACTAACACTACAAAATAAATGTAGTTGAAGTGCAGTGATATACCCTCAGTTGGATTTAAATTCAAAATTAAGTTAAATGATATTACAACTGCTAACAATAAGCTATTATAATTATAAATTCCGACTACATGATACCCTACACCAATTTATATTTGGGTATCGAAGGGCGGTTCGAATTCCGGGAAGTGTTCATATCCTTCTTTATGAGCAAAACGCAAAAAGTTAATTAAAGCAAACACGGAGAAGGTGGGTTTGTTTGGGGACTAGGTTTAAATATGTACCGATTTTCTTTGAATTTGGAGTCTTGATTTATGCTCCCATAGAAAAGTCACAATCCACTAGATGTCTATGATTCTGAGGCGATCATTAATAAAAAGTGGAACGTTGAAGGGGAAATGGAATACTTACAAGGAAATATTCAACACGTTGTAGAGGGCAAAAAATGTAATAGACACGTATTTCTTAAAGGTGCGAAATTTCACATAAAGGGGGTAAATTTTATGTATATGGCTCTAGAAAAAATACCAATTTTGTATTAAAACATCTTCAAAAATCAGGAATTTCCCAATTTTTTTTTAAATGGTACATACATAGTTGTAATTATGAATGGCGAAATTTTAAAACCAAACAATGTTAATTTGCTTTAACATACCATTCTTTAATATGGAGGCGTATGAGTAACATATTTAATAAAAACTATATTACGTATACGTAAAAAAAATTGAAACAAAATTAACAAATTGAATTGAGAAACTAACTGTGCGGTTTAAAAAAATTAATAAAATTTATATATAAATAATTCTACAAAGTGTTTTAAGTGCTCGAAAACAAGAACAACATTGATACTTACACTCAGAAAAAAAAGTTAGTAGAAAAATTTGTAATCCCACTACTATTATAGTATGATTTTTAGTAAAAAAATTATTATTATTTAGCAAATCTTTTTGCTATTTACATTTTACATATTACAGAATTTTTACAGGATATTTACAAATTTTTGTTGCTAATTTCAAAAATCATTTTACAAATTTTTGAAAACCGATTTGCTAAAATTAGCAAAAAAAAAATTTTTTTTATAAGTGGATATTGAAGGAAATGTTATTTCTAATTAAAACTTACACCTGCAAACTTAAATTGCCTTAAAATGTTACATAGATTAAAAAAGGGGATGGGAAGTGAAGATACCGACTCATGTCTGAAAATAGGACATCCACTTAAAATAGCACTAAAAAGTTTTTTTATTTCTAAAAATCAGCCCTAAAAACAATTATAATTTAACATTAAAATAAAAAAAAAAAATTACGAAATTATTTTTCTAAATAATATGATAAATTCGTTTATGTTTTTATAATTTTTAAGCCCTTGATTTTTTTTTTTTAATTTTCTCTAAAATATTTTTTGAAAAAAAAAGAAAATATAATAAAAAAATTTTGATGCTCAATAAAAAACGACTAATTTGTACTAATATTAATAATATCTAGTAAATTTTTTTGCTAATTTTAGCAAACACATTTTAAATTCCATTTTACAAAAAGTTTACTAAATTTTAGTAGCGGCAGCTAATTTTACAAATTTCATTATACCAAACGTCATTAGAAAAATTTCCCGAAATTTTCAGTTGCCATTACAAACTTTTTTTGGTGAGTGTATATTTGGAGTTGCCATTAATTTAAAATATAATTAAGTAAAAATATATTTGAAGCTGAAATCTCCTTCACACCATAAGATGATTTGGGAAGGGGGCTTATTGCGGGACGGCATTTGATTTGTACCACATTAAAGATGTAAATCAATGGAATAGGAAATGTTTATAAATGAAAAAATTTATTTTACCCTATATCCAGAGCCTTCAAAGAGTGAGATTAACTCTGAATGATTTCCTTAGATATCGAATTTAAATTTAATTTTAAGTCGAATAAATTAATTCTTAAAAAGTCGCAGAGAATTCATTCATTCGATCGGATTCACTTGTAGGCAATTCAAACAACTTATCGTATTCGTTTTATTCAATCTTTAAATTCGTTTATAAGGAGCTCATTAGATTTCTTATTCATTCGATTTAGAAAAAAAAAATTATACAAAGAACTGTAGATAAGCTTCATTAAAAATGTATATTTTTTAAGAAATTGTGCAATTTCCTATTATACAATAAAAACCGAAAATTCTTAATGAAGAAAAATTAAATGAATAAGAAATTCAAAGATTTCTACAAATCGAAATCCTTGCGTGGTTTAATATATGGCCATACATGATTTTATATATGACCTTATATCTTCGGATCCGAAATTTGAGTGTATATGGCCATATATGGTAAGATATGATCGTACATAAATAATATGTGAGCATATATAACTATGTACGACCATTGGTCATACCCATGAATAGTCATATACAAGCCCATGTATAATCATATATCTTTATATATATTGCAATATTTCCATGGTATGTATGCATTCAATGATTGATAATAATGAATAATGAATTAGTTAATTTTGAAACACATAAATCAAATGAAATCTATTAATTACTTGTTCTAATCTTAGAAATTTTAGAAAAGTTTAGAAATTCAAGCATTCCCTCAAAACTGCATATCAAATTAGGAATAGTATTCGTTGATAGCTCTGAAGGTTTTCATAAATGCAATGACGCTTGCCGTTTGAGTGTACTACAATTTGAATCGATCAGCATAAATCAGTGATTGGCACTCAGGCGCCGAACACAATCGTCAATTTACACGTACACTACACGAATGTCAACAAATCTCACAGCTAAGGAAACAAAAAATACAATTATTTCATTCAGTAGTACCAAAAAGTATATAATTTTCTATAGAGTATTTTTCCCGCTCTACCAGAAATTCAACATGGTACAGAGTTCAGCGGCAACATTTTTAAATGAGAGGGCAACATTTTCAAAGTTGCTAAAGTGTTGAAATACATTAAATTTGGTGTATGCAGTGCTGCCACATAAAAAGTGTAATTTTTTATACCTGTTTTTGGGATTCTTAACTGTTTACCAGTTTTTTCATGAAAACAATTTTTTTTCAAATTATCGCATTTTTTTATAGGTTTTTAGTTATATGTTGCAACAATTAATAGCATATTTATTCTCTTTATTATATATTTTTACCATAGAAATGGGAAATAATGAATATGAGTAGACATAGTTGGTCAATGTGTGTGTACACACTTTAATACTTTTCATGTCACAATGTTATGTTTGAATTCGTAACTATTTTTTAACACAATTGCAATTTTTTTTTTTTATTTTTTTACTTTATTAGACATGTCTAATTTTAGTAAAAATAAATAGTATATTTAACAAATATTATATTTTTATATGAAAAATCAGAAAAATACATGAATAAAATAATAAAACATTTTTTTTATTAAAAAATCTGAAAAATCTTTAGCATCCCAAAAAACGGCAAAAACATAGTTAAAATTGGTTATATGACAGCACCGCTAAACACTCCTAAAAGTTGCCGACCAAAACTCACCTTTGTTGCCGCCAAACTATGTTCGTGTTCTAAGAGAGTACTAAAAAGTTCGTGAGGGAGAAACATACTCTATAGAAAATTATATACTTTTTGGTAGTACGCTAACTTTCAACAGAGCAAGTATATGCCGCTTTGTTGAAGACATAAAGTACACTCTAAAAATTTGTTTTCTTTTTTTATTATAGGTTTTTTTTTTAAATTATATAACTTTATTCGATCTTATTTTAATATTAATATTCAATTTTTTAAGCTAAAGATCTTTTTCTTTTTTTTTATATAAAATTTCTTATTTTATTTTCGATATTTCGCTAACAATTTGTTAGCATCTTCAGGAAAACAAAATTTTAATAATTATTAAAATATATTAATTATTAAAATTTTGTTTTCCTGAAGATGCTAACAAATTGTTAGCGAAATATCGAAAATAAAATAAGAAATTTTATATAAAAAAAAGAAAAAGATCTTTAGCTTAAAAAATTTAATATTAATATAGGTTTTTTTTTTAAATTGTAGGTATTTATTTTGTTTTTCGTTTACATTTTAAATTAAAAATGTGGAACGTTGATGGGAAGATTTTTTTTTTTTATTTTCCTTAAATATATTAAATGAGGCAGAGTGCCTTGTATGCAATCAAAAAAATTATTATTATCATTATTATGAATTATTTTTATTTTTTATAGTGGAGAAAACATAAACATAAACTATTTTAATTCAATGAATATGAATATTCTCTTATCGATTAATTCATTTCTTAAGTAATTCATTAATCTAGAAAGATAAAATAATTTCTTACGGTGTAAAACACCAATACATTCATATTATCTCTTTCTGCCGATCACTGGCATAAATAGAATCTAAGAACAATATCTTTTGGTGCTAGCAAATTGGTATAAATTATTTTTTTAATTCTCTAAAATATCCAAAGCTCATTTCAATCAGTGAGGCACCACAGCGATGCCTTCCTTTTCAAAACGTAATTATCCCAGCCTAAACTCGACGTTATTAATAAAATATAGATATAAGAAAAAAAAAAAGAAAATACCTGTCTCAGCTTTTGCACCACTTCGGAATTTTAAGGTGTTAAAAAGGGTTTCCAATTGGTATTATTCCGTTTTTTTTAGCTTTTGCAGTTTTTTAGCCTTGCAAGTGTGATATTGTTGAAAAAATTTTTTCAAGGGCTTTTTACTGGTGCCTCGTTTTTTGGTATTTTTTTTGTGATATTCTAAATTTGCTGTTATAAAAATTTCATAAATTTTTGAGTACTTTATATGGAACAGTAAACTCCAATTACTGAAAAATTCACATGTTTTATTTCTTATTAAATTTAAGCGAACACATATTTCTTTTTTTTTCATGAATATCAATGCTATTTTAGATTTTAACAAATTTTTCGCTAAGTTCTTTTATACGCCTTTTCTGAAATGACTGCAATACTTTAATTATATATGTTACATTCTTTATTTCATGAAAACAAAAACCAATCCAAGATCCATAAGGTGGGCGGAAACGTGAAGCAGTTTTTATCGAAATCGTAGTGCTAAAGTTGGGGTACTCGATAAATGTTCAAATATAAGTTTCATATCTGTTATAGATTTAAATAAAAAGTACCTTTTTAAAATCCAATTTTATTTTTCACACAATTCCCTTTATGTATGCATCTGGCAACACTGTTTGCAGGGCTACATTTGTAATTGTTTTGCATTGAAAACAAAAGGGGAGTGCTAGCGCAAAGTACTCGTAGTGTGTTTTACTCAGTGTTTTGATATTGTTGTTGTTTATTTCAGTTTCTTGTGATGCTAATTATAATTATGCAAGTGGAAACCAATAGAATGCAAAATAATACAAAAAAAAAATATTCAAATAAAAACACACCACAAACAAACAAACAAACAGCAACAGCAGTAATATAGAAACAAATAAATCACCAAAAGTCGTTGAACTAAAAAGTAATAGAAAAAAATTAACAAAATTATGTTAAAAAAATATTTAAAAAAATTGCAAAATCAAGTGTGAAATTATTTTTAAATTTATACAGCTACAAAAAGTGCAACAAAATAGCAAACAATGTTATTAGAAAATTTTAAAGAAAGTGTCTGGTATTTTACATCTTTTGGTGTTTTTTTTTTCAACTACAACATTTGTGGACCCTAGACATTTACAATTGTCAAACTTTGTTTTGCTCTCTATTTTTGTAATATTTACTCTTAGTGCAGTACTTTGGTTTATTTTTATTTCGTTCTGTCTAACTAGTAGTAGTAAGTTATGTTGCCATATACTTTTGTAATCATTTTACTACAGGCGTACAAATATCTCAATAAATTTTATTAACTATTGCATATTGGAGGAGACTCCATAAGATGCTTAGATTTTCAGCCGTCCAATGACACAAATTTTATAAAAGTATTTAAAGTTTTAATATTTTTCCTAAAATCAATTTGTTATGCGTTCCAAAGAAAATACAAATATTAAAAAAAAAAAAAATCGAAATTTCGTTAATTCATAAATAGCGGTTAACAACACTGTTCAACACGACAATCCTTGCCGTAAAAATAACACTAGCTTACAGATATTTAGGGAAAAAGTTTCATCTTATTTATTATAAACTTTATAAATAAGATAGAAATATATGTAAACATAATATGATGCAACTGTTTCATACAAAATTGAGATTGATGACATATTTCCTTATATTTATGAAACCCTTCTTAAATATTAAAAAATTTAAAATATATTTTTATAGAATTTGTATACCCTTCATCACAGGTGGAAGGGTATATATAAGTTTGTCATTCCGTTTGTAATTTCTACAATATTGATCTTAGACCTATAATTAGACCTTGATATTAGTCTATAACCCAGAATATAGGTCCTTATGAAGAGCGAAGTTGATTTAACGATGTCCGTCTGTCCGTCTGTGTGTTGAAACGGGTTTTCCGAAGAACCCAGACATGATGAGGACTTGATTGTTTTTTATTTCTGTTAAATGTGATCCATTTCTGTTTGCTATTAAAAATTAGACAGATCGGTTAATAAATGGCTGAAATATTAGCAAAAAACCAGGACTACCTCTAATTTTTTCGGTAAAATCCCTTTGTTTAATATGTATGTAGAATATTAAGCATAACAAACACATCCATATGTTAAAATTCTTTTCTTTCATCTCCACCTTTTATACACAAACAACACACATACATAGATTTGTCATTTAAATAAAAACTAAACAAATCTCTAATGAACGAAGTCTTTTATATATGTACCTCTATTGACGATGATTTTGTGTGAGCTTCAATAGCTCAGTTGTCTAAAAGCTATGTCACAAATACTTTTTTTTCTCTAAGGCCGCGGGTTCGAATCCCGGTCAATTTACTTTTTTTATTTTTTTCTTTAAGACTTTTTATTTTTGTTTATTTTTGGTTTTTTTTTTAACATTTAATAATCAATTTATATAAACTTTTATATTAATAATTAAATAATCCATAAATTGGCTAAAAACATAAAAATTTTTTATAAAAACCCTCTGATACAAACAAAATACAAACGTTTTTATACACTTCACCACAGGTGGAAGGGTCGCGGGTTCGAATCCCGGTCAATTCACTTTTTTTTGTACATTTTTTTTTTATTTTCTTAAGATTTTTTTTTTGTTTTTTTTTTTTTAACATTTAATAATTAATTTAAATAAAATTTTATATTAATAATTAAATAATCCATAAATAGGCTAAAAACATCAAAATTTTTATAAAAACCCTCTGATACAAACAAAATACAAACGTTTTTATTTCTATTTTTTGCTTCGATTTAAAAGAATTTATAAACAGATTTTTAAACCATTTTATTTCTTATATATCAAGAAAATTTTATACATAATTTCCCTTTGAGTGCAACTATTTTAGGTCATAACTTATAATAAAACTTATAATAAATTATAAACTATTTTCCTTCAAATTTTTAAAATTAAGCTAAAGAAATTAAAAATATTTTTAATAAAAAAGCAAAATAAAATCCTAAATGCAAATTTGCCAGCTAAATCAAACGTTTTTGTAGAAATAAAACACATGCAGTTCTAGTGATTTCTTTTAACGATTTGTTGAAATTCTTTTCTTTCACCTCTTCACCTTTTATACACAAACAACAAACACTATTCTAGAGCTATGGATAAGTCTTAATATCGGTTCAGATACAAAAAAGTTATGGCCAAAACATAATTTTTTTTTAAATACCTATTTTCTGGAACCATAAATCTTCCCGAGTCCAAGTTTTATCACCAAACAAAATGGTTAATTTCCTCTTAAAGGCGTCCGTATATAAATCTGTCCATTCCATATATGTCCATTCAGTTTTTTCCCAACCATGGTGAAGGGTATATAAGATTCGGCATAGCCGAATTTAGCCGCTCTTACTTGTTTTTTTTTTACCAATGAAAAAATTTTTCTTATTTTTATTCAGTAATTACACTTATAAATTTTTTGTTGAAAACTACTCCACTTAAAAATTCAGCAAAAATTTGCACAATGTTTAAAATATATAGACACATTGTGTTTAAAATTAATTTTAATAAAAAAGTTCAGAAACATTAGAGTTTTATTTAATTTTTTTTTAATGTGTTTAAAAAAGTCATATTAAATGAATGAACCTCTACATTTAATATGTTTAAAAACAAGCTTGTTAATGTATATATACAGTCAAGGAAAAAAGTCTACGTACACCCTACAATTTTGAAGTTTTAGAGAATTAGTAGCGATAATTTAAAATATTTTATAGCAATATAGACTATTTAAAGAAAAAAAGATATGAAAATAATATAAGATAGAAACTAATAGGAAAAAACATAATAATTAGCTGGAAAAAAGTCTACATACAGCGTGGCAGCTACTAACATCAAATTGAAAATTAAAAACCAAGAAAAAGAAATAATCGTCAACTTTGTCAATTTATTAAATTTACAAGCTTTACAATCGTTTACGTTGACAAAGTGATAACTAAAGGAGATATTATTTAAATTTTTATCCTTGAAAATGGAAAATCGGAAAGAGATTCATATCGATTCATTATCTAGAAATTGCTAAGATTAATAAATTAAGTCGTGGTACTGTGCAGACGGTCATTGCAAATTGTGATAGTACCAATAGTACTGAAAATAAGCCACGATCCAAAAACTTTCGAGACTCGATGTTAGCAGTACTGTTAAAGTAGTCAACCAGGATCCGAAAATAAGTGTCCCGAAATTGGCGGAACACATCGCCACGAATAATAATAAACGTTTTGCATGACAATGGTTTTAAAATCAGATTAGCACACAAAAAAAAACACTAATTTAAGCGATGATTCGTAAACTTCGCCTTGAGTTTGCTAAAGCACATCTGGACAAGTGTATGGATTTTTGATAGCGTGCTATATTTACCGACGAAAGTAAGTATAACATTTTCGGAAGTGATGGCCGATCCAAAGTTTTGATAAAACCAAACACTGCACTTGACCCAAAGAATATTATACCTACAGTTAAACATGGTGGCGTTTGGTTTTTGTCGAAGGTAATATGAGGACCGCTATCAATAAAAAAACATATTGGTACAAAATCTAATGGCATCTGTTGATAGCTTGGGTCTAGGAAATCAATGGATTTTCCAACAAGATAACAACCCTAAGCATACTGCACACGTAATTCGAGACTGGCTTATTTACTATGCCCCAAGACAGCTGAATTCACCACCCCAGTCACCGGACTTAAAGCCAATAGAGCACATATGGGACGTTTTGGAAAAATCGCTACGAGAATTCGACATTAGTAGCCGTGAAACATTAAAAACGGCCCTTATTCGTGCATGGGCCGAAATAACACCCATATCGGACAGAGAATTTGGTGACATCAATGCCCCGTCGTCTTCAAGTAGTAATTAATGCAAAATTTTCAAATAATATTAATTATTGTGGCTGTATGTAAACTTTTTTCCTATGAATTTTTCATGTTTTTGTTATTATTGTTTTTTTATTTTTATTTAATTAAATAAACTTATTTAACAATGCCTTAAATATTTGTATAAACATTTCTTTTATTTTCTTCGCAAACTGTAAAACCCATAAATCAAATGGTGGGTGTATGTAGACTTTTTTCCGTGACTGTATACATATAGACAAGAAAGGTTTTTTTTAAGTAGTGCACCTAAAATCCATAAAACGAAACAAAATTTGCAAAAAAAGAAAACCACAATAGTAAACATAAAAATTAAAATCAAATATCTCAGTTATCACAAAAAGAGACGGAAAAAATCTATTTTCCTTCAGGTAAAAACCTAACGTATTTCATTTAGAAAGAGTTTTCAAAATCTAATGGTTGTTCTAAAACTTTTCTTCAAAAAACTACCAGATTCTAAGGAAATTTCTATAGATAGAAATACTCAGCATCTTATAATTTTCTTCATACAAAATAATTCATAGAATTTGAGAGTGTTCTTAAAGTCATCAGAATCCTATATAAACCCCTTCATATTCTAAAAATTTTTTTGTATAGGAAGACACTAAGGTTCTGGGGCGATTTTTATATAGGAAGAAGTCCTCGGAATATAAGCATTATTAAAAAGAAACTCCTTTGAATTAAGGGTGTTTCCATGAAAAAGAAAAAATATTGAAGATAAACGAATTTTCTACAAGAAAAAGTCCTCAGTATATGGCCTATACAAAATTTCAGATTCTGAGGTAGTTTTTTTTTATTAAAAAACACTCAAATTTCTCGAATTGTTTCATTATAATTTTTTTTGTGTTTATATAAACTGTAATATTTCGCGAATTTTTTGTTTTTGAAAAGCTTGTAGACTCTAAAGAATTTTTGCTATAAAAACCTTAGATTCTAAGAAGTTTTTTCCTAATAAAGATCCTCATATTACGAGAGCTTTTGCATATGGAAAAACGCTAGGATTCGGAGAATTATTTATTAAGAAAACTTTCAAATGCCAAGTAATTTTTTCTAAAAACTGCTTAGATCTGAAGAATTTTTCTAACAAAACCCTCAGATTTTGAGGATTTTTTCATATAGAAGAATTTGAGAATCTCAGAAAACTTTTATATTTAAAAATGATTATAAGATAAATGTCCTTAGAATCAAAGAGCTTTTCTATCGGAATAATTCCTTAGAAAAAAAATCCCTGAAGAAGCTATCCATTGAGATAGCGAAATATTGGATAACAAATAAATAATTTTGTATAAAATAGACCTTAAGCTTGAATACTTATTACCTGAAATTTGTATTAAAAAGGTCGAAGAAATTAAACTGAATAATTAATTATAATTTTTTTTATTTTTTTTTGCGAAAAAAATCCGTCAATCAAACCAAGGAAAAGCTTGATAAATACTATGGGGACTAGTACCATCGATTTTAATGGTAAAAATGGTTTACTGACTTTCTTTGTGGCATTACAAGCACCGAAGATGCCGACCGTTCTGGATGGCCAGTTAAGGTCTCTACAACAAAACAAAATGCCTATTTTATGGACCTCAAAAATCTTGCTGTTAAACGCAAACTGACGGAACTTGCTCAAAATTTGACAGTAGTCTATTAACAGATGGTACTTGATGGGAACAGTCTTGCATTTCATATAACTACAAGGGAAGTTCGAAAAATCACGGAAAAATAATCAATAGATAATAAAAAATTCAAAGATTCAACATTACCTTTAATTTTTAAAAAGATTTGGCCGAAAATATTAAGGAAAAGATATATGATATTTAAGTTTTCTGGTTGACAGGGTTTGGTCACAACGTTAAAGGGCAGACTTTGTCCCTTTTTAACCGCAACAACAATTCAAGAAAGTACTTTATTGGCAAATTATTCCATTCCTCAGGGAAAAAGTATTTAAATTTGTAAACAAAGTGATTACGGTTGACCAATATATTCTTCTTTAAAGGCCTCAGTTATACCAAGTTTCTGACGAAAATTTCAAAATGTTTTTTATCATTGAAATAATCCATCCGTCAAAGTGGATTAAGCAGGACGTTAAGTTAGCGTATTTTTCGCTTTTTAATACCAAGAACACCCCTCCCCAAGCCCCTTGCACTATTAATGTCGGCATGCTCGACTTAAACTTTTTTAATCGTGTATTCAAAAAAAAAATACCATTTTAGGAGGTTCTTCTTAAAACTCTTAACATCACTGGTTATTATCGATAGAGCCGAAATATATGGGCAATCATTATTTTTACAGGAAGGAATGGTTTGCATGACCCTAAAAATGAGTCACTATAAAGTCTTTAAATATATATTTATTAAGAAAATTCAGGGATAAATTTTAAAGTTGTATTAAACAAAATGTGAGCAATATTTTATTAAATTAAAACAAAATGTGTACTCTTAGTCGTATGAGTAATATTAATTAAATAGCAAAAATATTACTTATACGACTTGTAGTACCCATTTGTTGGGTGAAAAATTTAAGACAATTTTGGTAACAACTAAAAAAGTGTTTTTCGTCAAGAAGTCTATGACAAAAATTAAAATTAAAAAGTTACGCATAAAAAATCAATTTATGTGATTTTCAAGTTCAGCTGGTAAAAATACTTTGTGCGTAAAAAAATTCAGATATATGGCAGGGGTGGGCACGTATTTAACACCAAGGGCCACCATGAGGTTTTCCATAAATCATAAAGGGCCGCATCATATTTAGAAAAGTCACAATATGTATCACCATCGAAGCTACAATAAAAGCTGACATACCTTTTTTTATTTTAATTTGTGAACATTTTTTTTATTTTCGGTTACTTCAACTGAATATTAATTTTTACAACAACATTCGGTTAATACAATCGACTTATAGCTGCAACATCCAAAATTATAAGGACTCATATTTGAATATGGTTATACTAACTGTATTTATTTAATGCAGTGTCTAAAATATGCTTCGGCTGGCATTTTATATTTATTTGCGTAGAAACAGAAAATGTTTTTTCTCATTCATAATTAAAAAAAGTTTAATAAAACTATCATTTTTGAAATTTTAAAATTTAAGAATTTAAGGTAAAACAAATAATTTCCCTTATTATGATTTCTCCAAGAAAAAAAAAGTGACCAACTATCGTTTTTTGGCTGAACTGTTTGATTGGACACAATCAGCACTACAAAATATGATTTAGGCTGGATTACTCAATGTTCAGTTAAAATTAAAATTTTTCATGGGAAAAAAACAAAAAATGTTACAGTTAAGTTCCCAATTAGTAGCTGATGGGTTATTGAGATTAAGTATAGTAAATCGTTCTTCCAGTGATAAAATTTCACTAAAACTTTAGTAACCTCAAATCGTAATTAAAATTCGAAAAATTAATAGCGTTTATATTAAACCGAAAAAAATACATTCACTATTGACCTAAAATGTAATGGTATTGTACGTACAATACATACTATAGAATCATATATAGTATTGTATATTGTAATAATATTGTATATTAAATTTGCCTGAAAACAAATTATACTAAATTTACACTAAAACTCTTTATAGTGAAATACAATATTTGTATATGGAGTGTAACAGTTTTTCCACGTTAAACCCGAACAACTTACTATGCTTTAGCGTAAAATGTCCCAGCAAAACCACACATTACCAAATAATGGGTAAAGTAATGTATTGGCTATACAGTATTTTACCCGATGGATTACTTAACACCTTACTTCATTGATGAATTTTACAGGCGATGAGCCTCAAAGTAATGTATATACCCATTACTTAAGAGGTGATAATGTAAGGGGTTACTTATATGGTTACGAGAATGGAAAAAGTAATGTGTCTAAAAATAGATTTTTAAAAAAGAGGAATTTTTATTAAAAAAAAATTATTACAAATATTTTATTTAAATTATTTGTAATTAAAAATAATGTGGTCAAGATGGGAATCGAACAAGGGAAATCTGGTTGCCAGCCAAGAACTCTACCCACTGAGCTATCGACGCATATAGCATTTGATTGCTTTAAACTTAAATGAATTGTTGCGCTTCGTTTTTCGCTAGTGTTGTCAAAACAAAAATACATTACCCTTTTGATTACGAAAAAACACAAAGTAATGTATCTAAAAAAAATGTTCAAAAATATTTCAATTATTACTTTACGGTTATAAATCATATATTACGTAATCAATAATGAGTAACTTATTACTTTATGCTTGCAAATAATGAAAAAGGTAACGAGCTATCATTACAAGGTAATGCATGATAATATCGCACCCATTACCAAAGTTTTGCTGGGGTAGCTATAATTTGTAAGGCGGTCTTCTTGTTTTAAGCATTTTTAATAATTTATTTCTTTGGAAATATTTTTCATTATTATTATTCTAAAATTTGCCAATTTTTCGGAAAATTTAAAAAAAAACTGTTTGTAATTTTTCAATAGAAACTTTTTAATTTTAAGAAATTTATTGCAAAATTATTTAATTTTTAATAATTTATCTATTTTTTTTTTTTTAGAAATTTTAGATTTAAACATAATTTTAACGGCCAAAAATAATTAAATCAACTCATTTAACGACACGAGAAAGTTTTTGTTTGTAAAAGTGTTGATCAACACTTAGTAAGAGATTTTGGCAGTACATAAGTGCTGTTTGTTCAATAAAAACTTCAATTTTTTTTACATAATTCTAAATTAAAAAACAAAAGCTTGATCTAATGGGTCTGTTTGTTTACATTTCCAGCAAAACAATATAAAACTTAGAACAAAATAATTGTCAAAAATTAAAGACAACTGCATTAAACAGTTAAAAATTTCACGTCCAAACGTATATAAGAGATAAAACTAGTATACTGTATATGTTAACAAAAAAAAAAAGAGAAATCATTTTGTGAATAATAAATTTTGGCAATAAATATTTTATAAAAATATATTACCAAAAGAATTGTTAAAAAATCTATTGGAATGAGAATATTCAAATTTCGTCGAGGGTCGCACTAAACTCGTTGAAGGGCCGCACTTGCACACAGTTGATATATACACATATAAATGGTCATATGTTGAGCGTTGAATTGCCTTATATGATCATAGACAAGCCCTTGTATATTTCAAAATTATCGCTCGTATTCGCGATATTTGCGGTATAACATTTCAATACTGAAGTACCATAAAACGATATTTTTTCTACTTTTGGAATCATTTTTCAATTTAAATCAATCCAACTCTGTTAAATAAAATTCCTCGGTATTTTTTTTTTTGCGGGAAAATTTTTTTTAGCAATATTTTTTTTTTGGAAACAAATTTTTCCTCTTAACTCTATTGAATATTTTTCTAAACCATACTGAAAAAACATAGGATTGTAGTTTTTATTTGCAGAAAACAATGTTTTTGATAATTTTTTTATTTAAATAAATTTTATCAAAATGTGTGCTTTAATATCATTTTCTTTAATAATTTATAGATTTATTCATCTTTTTCGAACATTTCTTCTTGTAAGTTCCGATAAATGTTACCTAAGAGGGAATCCAACTTTTTACCACTGTACCAGTGTTCAATTCCAGGCATCGATGGAATCTCCCTCCATGCTTGTCAGACTTAGCTAGTGATTGTTAAAAAATGATTCGCAAAAAAAAAAAAAAACTTTTTTCGTGGAAAAAAATAGCAAAAACTTGTATTTTACAATGTTGGATTGATTTAAGTTCAAAAATGATCCCAAAAGTTAAATTGCGTATCAAAAACGGATATCACCATTGAATTTGATGAATGATTATTATATACATAATTTAAATAAATGTAACGGGGATTCAAGGAAAACATGGCAATTTTGAAACAAAACACTTGGAAAAAAAGAAAAATCAATTAAGGATATTATAACTGCTAATAATGACGTTGTATATTTGGATGCCGAAAAAGCTTTAGCGTTCAATAACTTTTTTTACAGTTCGGTTCAAAATATAAGAGATAGTATACGGCAGGATTTTGATGATGATATTAATATGTTTGGTACGTTGGTTCACGTTTCTACCCGGTTTAAATTGGAAACTATTGATAACACAAAAGTTGAGTTTATTTTGGACAACTTGCAAACTAATAAAAGTTCTGGTTATGATGACATCACACCTAAGATGCTGTTGGTCCGTAAATCAGCTGTAGCAGAAATAATAGCATTAATATTTAATAAAATGATTGATGATGCCAGGTATCCAAACGTTTTAAAAACACACAAAATCATCCCTATACCTAAATCTGTGGGTTCAAATAAAATTGAAAATTTTCGTCCAATTTCCATTCTCCCCATTATTGATAAAATTTTTGAGAAAGTTATGTTTGAACAACTAACAAATTATCTTGAGGTTAACCAAATTCTATTTGATCGTCAATATGGTTTCAGGAAAGGTAGTGGAGCTGAGGAAGCTGTCATAAATGTAATTGAAAATATTTGTAGCGGCCTTGATGCAGGATACAAAGGAGTTGCTGGCGTGTTTTTTGACTTATCAAAAGCATTTGACTTGGTAGATCACAACATACTTATAGAAAAACTGAGTTATATTGGTTTCCATGAAAAATCTCTTAAGATTTTTAAAGACTATTTAAGTAACAGGAAACAATTTGTTCAAATAGCAGAATCAAGAAGTAGTGAGCGTGATGTTACTTGTGGGGTTCCACAGGGTAGTGTTCTTGGTCCTTTGTTATTTAAAATTTTTATTAATGATTTGAAAAACATACAGTTTAATGGAAAACTTTTTATGTTTGCAGACGATATTTGCCTGTTTTACAATTATAAATACGAAAAAGTTCTTCAAACACAAGTAGAATATGATGCTGCAATTTTATCGGAATTTATGAGAATAAACAAATTAATTTTGATTGCTAACAAAACAAAATTCATAAGATTTAAGCCATATGTTTCAAAAAATGAAGAGCCTGCATGTGTCCATATTGATGGTCAATTAATAAATGAATCCAAAAGTGTTAAATACCTTGGCATAAACTTAAACCATAATCTTCTATGGGATAATCACATTAGCCGTCTCAAATCCAAATTATCATCTGGAATTGGTATACTTTATAAATTTAAAAATAAACTCAATGTTGATACGAAAATGTTGATTTACCAATCCTTAATTCACTCGCATTTGACTTATCTTCCAGTAATTTATGGTAGTAAAGCTAACTCAGTCCTGGGATCACTGCAATCAGCACAAAATAAGGCGTTGAAAGTTGTGTTTAACCTTCCATTACAATTTGGAACAACCAAATTGTTTAAAAATTATGCAAAAACGATACTTCCGGTGAAAGGTCTTTATAAACAACAGCTATTAGTTTATGTTTATAAATGTATTAGAGGTATTGGCTCTCACACCATACAATTCAGTAGTAATATATCACACACACAACGAGTCACAAGACAGGCGATGGACCTTAATTTAGTACAATGTAGACTTGAGTGAACTAAACAGCGAATTTCTTTTGCTGGACCTAATGAATACAACAGCTTACCTAACCGCTTAAAAGATATCTCAGTTTTGTCAACTTTTAAAAGTAGTTTAAAAGAATTCTTATTGCAAAATGTTGAAGTATTTCTTGCATCTTGAAAGCTTAAAAACTTTTTATTTTTTATAGAAAATTGTATAAAGTAAAATTAGTTAATTTTTCATTTGTAGATTAAATGTAAATATTTATGATGCCTACTGGCCTCTATAAAGCCTTATTTGGCGCTGAGGCAAAAATATAATTTTTTGTTAAAATGAAAATGAAATAAAGATACAAAATTAAAAAAAAAAAAAAAAAATTTGCGTACACGAATAAAATGTATCAGTAGTGTGCCCAGCTTGTTAAAATTTGCGACTAGCACAGTGTAATTATTAATATTTTAAATAGTTGTAAACCTTTTTAAGTCAAAGTCATTTTGTTAAAAGGATTTTTTTTTTGAATTTGATAATTTAAAATAAATAAAAAAAATACTTAAAAACAGGTGTACTAACCTTTAATTTAAATCAAAAGAAATTTTAATTTATTTTTAAATGTTAGTTAATTAACTTACATTATTCATAAAAAATATCTAATTTTTCTACAAATTTTTGTAAGTGTAACAACCATTTTGTAATAAAGTTGAAGTTCTAAAACAACTTCCCTACAAAATGGTTGTCACACTTACAAAAATTATTAAAGCAGCTTTAAAATTACAATATGTACCCAGTTATTGGAAAGTGTCTACCATTATATTGATACCGAAACCCAGTAAAAGTCCATATGAAGTTAGCTCATACCGACCGATTTCCCTCCTACCTATAGTGTCGACAATATTTGAAAAATACTGCAAAAAAGACTAAACAAAATTCTAGAATCGAATAGCACAATACCAAACCATCAATATGGATTTCGAAAAAAAAAAAAAACACTCTACAACTGAACAGCTTCATAAAATAACCAATGAAATTGAAAATGCGTTTGAAGCCAGAAAAGTATGTTCGGCTATTTTTCTCGACGTTGCCCAAGCATTTGATATGGTAGGGCACCCGACGCTCTTAATTAAACTTTCGAAAGTTTTTCCAACAAGCTACTATATAATATTTTACAATCCTATATCGAAGACAGATATTTGCAAGTCAAATATGATAATGTTTATACCACACTAATAAACATAAATGCAGGAGTCCCTCAAGGTAGCATCCTTGGACCCTTGCTCTATCTCATTTACACTAAAGATCTTCCTATTACGGAAAATACGAAAGTTGCTACATTCGCAGATGACACTGCAATAATAGCAGTTGGAAACTCTACCACCGAAACATTAAAAAACCTACAGATTGCTATAAATAAAATTTCTTTTTGGGCATCCAAATTCAAAATAAAAATTAACAATTCAAAATCAATTCACGTAAACTTTTCAATAAATATGCAACAATATGTTCCAGTAACAATGAACAATGTAGAAGTTCCGCACTCAAAAACAAGAAAATATCTTGGCATGACATTACATTCCAAATTAAAATGGGGGCATCACATCCAAAAATAGAAAAATTAACTAGAATTTAGGTATAGAAAACTGTATTTCCTAATAGGAAATTATTTTTAAATATCAACACCAAATAAATTATTAATTTATCAATAAATTCTTAAACCAGTATGGAATTATGGTATCCAGTTATGGGGATGTGCAAAAAATACCCACATAAACAAAATAGAAGTTTTTCAAAATAAAGTACTTCGTAATATTGTAAACGCACCATGGTATATAAGGAACCAATATCTTCACCGGGATTTAAAAGTATCAACTATTAAAGCCGTGATACAACAAAATGCCGAAAATCATCTAAAACGATTAACCGACCACGTGAACCCTGAAGCTCGAATTTTGGTACAAATTTCTCATCCTAGACAACTAAGGCGTAAAAAAAACTCACGATTTAGTGGAACCGAATTATTTTTAAAGATATTTTTAGTTTAATATCTTTAAGTATTTAAATTTTGTATGTAGTAGAATTAAGCTGCAGTTAAAATTTTTTTCCACAAATACGTAAAAACAAATGATATTTCAGATATTTGTTTTTTTTTAACTACAAAATCCGTAAAATAAATAATTTTT
The DNA here is from genome assembly GCA_949748255.1 of Eustalomyia histrio. Classification (NCBI taxonomy): domain Eukaryota; kingdom Metazoa; phylum Arthropoda; class Insecta; order Diptera; family Anthomyiidae; genus Eustalomyia; species Eustalomyia histrio. The sequence continues at coordinate 25,932,852 of OX456524.1, read as the reverse complement.
CTTTTATTTCAATTTTTTTTTTTTGACTGTTAACAAATTGACCACAAGCTCCGTAAAAATTAATGATATTTCGTTTTTTCGCTTTTTTAAATGTCAAAAAAATATACTACAGTCTCTAAAAATACATGACTTTTCATATATTTTGTATATTTTAACTATAACAGAATTAAATAAAAAAAAATTATTTTAATAATTGTAAAGAAAATCCTTAATTATACCGTAATTTATTTTTTACATAAATATAAAAAAATATTAAAAAAATATATAAATATTTTTTTTTTTGTTTTTTAGATTTTTAATCATTTAAAATCTTAAAAATAAATTACAGTTAGTTACTGTCAAAATATTGTGAGTGTACAAAAGTATTTAATGGCAACACTGCTAGTAAGAAATATTATTTATGTTATTAACTTTTGCTGCAATTAGTCCTTACCTGGTGTCTTCGAATGCAATAAAATATGTCATGCAACAAACAAAATTGCTTTGGTTGTTTATTTTTGTGTGTAATTTAAAAAATTTATAACATATTTAATTACATTCGAAGACACAGGCTTATATTGAATATTACAGAAAATATATTGTGATTTCATAAGAAATACCAGAAACTTATAAAAATTTTAATTTACAAAAAATACTAAAACTAATACAAAAAATCTCCATTAAAAAATATTTTATATTTTCTAACAGACTGTCTGCGAGTGCCTCTTAAAAATTAAAAATAAAGAGAAAAATTTAAAAATCTCAACAAGTAACTATTCTACAAATAAAATATACATCTTCCAAATTTTAAACAGCAACAAAACCTTTATAAAATATCTTACACTCTTAAATAATATTGATAACAAAAAAATCTACAACAAATCTCTAAAAGCAAACAAAAACAACGCCCGTTATTTAGCTCTTACTACATTTTGTATTTATAAAAAAAAAAGTTTTACTAAATATTTAATGTTCTCTTAAATCGCTCATACGTTTAGTAGACTCTTTTTGCATAAAAATTGCCGGTTAACGTTTGACATTAAAATTTATTCGCATACACGAGTGTAAAAACAAATAATTTTTTTTATTGTTGTTGTTATTGTTTAATAATTATTTACAAAAAAGTGTAAAGTGTATTTAAACTCTCTTTCATCCCAAACGTCTGCCAAACAGTTGTGTTAATAAGTTAATTGGTTTAAGTTTCTAATCACTTACTGGTAAGTGTTATTACAAAATATTATAAATTTGTATGTGCTGTTGTTATATATTGTTGTTTAAACTTATTAATAAATACTTGGCAATTTAGAAGGTGTCAGTCTGTTAATAATACTTATTAAGATATTATTTACTAAAAATTATTATAAAATAAATTAGATTTATGAAAATGGTATAACACATACAAAATATTTTAAAAATTAGTTTAACCTACAAAACGTATATTCGTAACAAAAACTCTGTGGAGGACAGGGATGATAAAGTTGGTACTATAGTACCGTTTTGTGGTACTATTAGAGCCTTAAAGATACTATGGCAATCTTTTTATTAATTACAACTTTTTCGGGATATGCATAATTTCTGGTGGCCTTAAATTATACCAGCGGACATTATCCCAATATTCGCTTTTAAGATTAGGTCCAAATAAAATTTTATCGTAATCCTAACAATGGAAATGGGCTGGTAGTGGGGACGGGGAGTTAGGACCGTTTTTATTAGGATTATGACCAACATATTACGTCTTATATTGAATTTACCTCTGTCAAATAATACTGTTCAACACAAAAAAAAAATATTACGGAGTTCCGATGATTGACTCATGTTAAGGAGACCAAAAAAATATACGTGTGTCGGCGTTTTGATAGTTTACATCGGAATTTCATTTTAGAGGCGGTTTAAGTTTCCCAGCTCTGACCTATTCTTGCAGCATTTCGTTATATAAAACTATGTTTTCTTTACATCTGAGGTGTAGGATATGTTCAGCAACTTTGTAGATAACGGCATGAAAAATATTTTTGAAGAACATATTAATCCTCTAACTCCCCCTCATAGCGGCATTTTTTGGCTTTATTCTAACAAATTGTAAAATCATCCCGAAAAAGGGGAAGGGCGGGGATGAAATGTTCTACAAAAATGTTGTCCATAAATTCTACTATATATGTCAGAACACACCAAAACCTAAAACTTAGCACAAAAACCAAAAACCAATCAAATTCAAGATTGCTCATCAGATTTCTATTCAAATTTTGGGATGACCGACATATTATTAGTCAGATTTTGGGATCACCTACATAATATTTAGGTCATCCCAAAATCTGACTAGAAATTTGATTAGCAATCTTAAATTTGTCTGGTTTTTGGTATTTGTGTTAAGTTTTGGGCTTTGGTGTGCTCTGACATATATAGTATAATTTCATGGCGAACATTTTTGTAGAACATTTCATCTCCGCCCTTCCCCGTTTTCGGGATGTTTTTTACAATTTGTTAGAACAAAGTCAAAGCCAAAGCTATGAGAGGGAGTTAGAGGGTTAATATGTTCTACAAAAATATTTGTCATACCGTTATCTACAAAGTTGCTGAACTTACCCTGCACCTGAGATGTAAAGAAAACATAGTATTATATACTGATATGCTGCAAAAACAGGCCAGGGCTGGGAAATTTAAACCGATGTAAACTATCAAAACGCGGCCACATGTATATTTTTTTTGGTCTTCTTAACAAGAATCAATCGTCGGAACCCCGTTATTTTGAAAAAAGTTTGAAATTGTTGTGCAGTGTAATTATAAAGGGTGGTTAAATTTTAAGGGCCGATGTTGATTTTGTATAAAACACAAATTATTTAGGAAATTATTGTCATTTCTTTTTATTATGATAATATGGTATTGTTCAATTATGTATGGTATAAAATATCGGCTAAATGGCCGCCGCGACCTTGGCGGCACACCTCCATCCGATGGTCCAAATTTTCGATGAAGCTGAGGCATAATTGAGTTTCTATGCCGTTAATGTGCCGAATTATCCCTTAGTTCTTGAATTGTTGATGGCTTATCGACGTACACCTTTTTTTTCAAATAACCCCAAAGAAAGAAGTCCAACGGTGTCAAATCACTTGATCTTGGCGGCCAATTGACATCGACACCACGTGAGATAACACGGCCATTAAATTTGTCGCGCAAAAGAGTCATTGTTTCGTTAGCTGTGTGGCAAGTGGCACCGTCCTGTTGAAACCACTTATCGTCCAGGGTCATATCCTCAATTCCTGGCCACAATAAGTTCGTTATCATCTCGCGATAGTGAACACCATTCACGGTAAATGCTTGGCCGACCTCATGACACACTATCGCGAACAACATCAATGTTTTCCGCAGAACGAACTGGGCGAGCATACACAGGTGTTTTCACAGACCCGGTTGGCTGAAATTTGCCCACAATTCTCCCGACTGTGGACACATTTGGCCGATTATGCTGACTAAAAAAATCATGAAGTGCACGAAATGGCTTTGTGATTTGAACGCCCGTTTTCATAATAAGCCTGAATAACTTTAACGCTTTGCTCGATTGTGTATCTTTCCATGGTTCAAATTGAGTAAGTCTGAAATTGAAAAATGTCAAATGAAATGCAGAAAACGACTTTACGTTTAGGTGTGGTTCACATTCAACATCGGTCCTTAAAATTTAACCACCCTTTATAACGTATTTAGCATCATAATTGACAAAAAAACAAAATCTAAAATATTATTTTATTGATTAAAAATGTTATTAATCTGAATAAGATCCATATTAAAACATGAATCAATAACATTAAATTCAAAATCTTTGTTAACATAAGATGGTAAAAAAGTGTCATTCAAGTGTCATTAAAATAGGACCAAATAATATCACTAAAATTGCAATCACCAAGAACAACAAAACGAGTGTTGCCAGCCATGTTCTCATAAAGATGCAAAATATTATTAACATTTTAAAAAAATTAGAAAATCAAGTATTTCGCAATAAAATCTTGTTTAAAATATCACACATGTCTTAATATTCATCAGTGTCCAATTTAATATTTATTAGAACTAATGCGGTGTTTTTTTGTAGAAAATGTATATGAAAATAAATGAAAGAACTTAATTGAAAAAATTAGGAAATGTGCCGAATTAACTATTATTTGTAATAAACCTTGTGCTGTGTACTGTGCTTCCAGAGTTAAAAATATGTAATTCAAAATTTTACTTCATTTATACGAGTATTATATTTACTTACAGACTTCTTCTAAAATGATGCATCAACCACGTTATAGTCCAGCTCCGGCATTACCACCGCAAGCAGTTATGAGGCCACCATTACAACATCCCCCACGTCCTCAAATATTTGCCAATGTAAGTAAAATATAAAATAAATATTTTTACTTAAATACTGCTGATAATATCCGGAAAGACTAACAAGGAAGGAACCTCAAACTAAACACTCTGATTTTGATGAAATTTTGATATGTGAAGGAAGAAAAAGAAATCTACGAATAACCTGTGACCTGTCAGTGTAAAATAGAGAGAAGAAATTTGTTAATTCTATCACATATCCAAAATTCATCAAAATCAGAGATGTTAAGGTTTGGTACTTTCCTTGCAACTTTTTGGTAGACAGCTAAGACATAAAGATTGTCCCTAAATAATAAGTTTTGTCCTAAAATTATAACTTTGGATTTTGTTTTTTGTAGATCTTGGTTAAAATGAGACAAATATATTTTTAATACAGATTACATCAAATCAAAAAATTTATCAAAACAAATAAAATTTTATTGAAAACTATATAAATTTTATTTACTTTTTCGTCATCTGTTCTTGTTCAGCGGTCTGTTCAGAAAAATAGCTCGAGATATAGCAAAAAATAAGTCTGGATAGCTGTATTTGAACACTTAAAGTCATTCCAAATTTTTCTTTACTCTTATATATTATTTTTACAAATAAGTTTAGAGCTGTTCCACTATTTCCTCAAAAAGTAGAATAATTTCTTGCGACTTTAAAGAAATCGATAATCCATCCATTTTGATGTAACTATTTGCCAAGTTGTGTGATATATTTATATAAAATGTTTTTTTTTTATAATCCTTCATTAAACTTTAAGCAATTTTATTTTTTATTATTAATTATTTGAAATACATAGAAAAACTTATAGAAAATATTTTTCCAAAGAATATTTCCCAAGCACCACAAAACTATTTATATTTTTTCATTGCAAAAATTTAACAGTAATTTTCTTTTATATGCACGTGTATGAATTTATTTAAATATGTGCGTATAAATGTTCATTAGGGTGGATCAGTTGTTATATTCTGCTTTAGATTTGAAAATTCAATCTTTTAAATTTTTTTATATATCAAGCCTAAATTTATTTTAAAAGTAAATATATACCAACTAATTTGAAAGAATTACACTTAATTATTTGAAAGAATTTTCAATTTTGATACAAACTTAAAGGCATAGGGCCTTCATTTAAATACACACAGAATATTATGTAAATTACTGTTTGCAATTTATTAAAAAAAAGGTTTTCAATTCATTTAAAAATAACTGTCAAAATATTATTTTGTCTGCCGATGTCGAACGACTCTTAAATGAAAAAAGAAGAGCTCGAAGAAAGTGGCAACAGCACAGATCTCCTCAACTTAAGGAACGGTTGAAAGAATGCACTAAAAAAATTAGGAAAGCTACTTGAATATAAGAGAACTGCTTTATTAAACAGATATCTTGAAAATTTAGATCCAACATTAAGAACTGATTACTCATTATGGCGTGCAACGAAAAATTTAAAAAGACCTGTCTTATGTAAGCCTCCTTTGAGAAAATCAGACGGAGGTTGGGCTAGAAATGATACTGAAAAAGGAGATCTGTATGTAGAACATTTAAGAAAAGTATTCACGCCAAATATAACAAGTTCTGTAACAGAGTTGCCACCGATTTTATCCCAGAGGTCGAAAAGTCTATTTTTGAACTAAACCCCAAAAAAATCTCCTGGTATCGATGGAATCAGTAACAAGATGCTTTTGGAGTACCCCGTATAGCATTAAAGATAATTCTCATTATTTTTAATGCTATTATATGCCTTAAATACTATCCCCCAAAATGGAAAGTTTCACTCGTTAAAATGATGCCCAAGCCAGGTAAAGATCACACAAAAATGGAATCGTATAGGCCTGTTCGAGAAAATCCTAATGGAAAAGATAATTGTTTTTATAAAACAAAGCAACTGTATTCCAGCACACTAATTTGAATTCAGGAGAAAGCAAAGCACCATTGAGCAAGCCCACAGGCTAGATACCGTTGTCAGAAAAACGTTCGAGGAGAAAAAATACTGCTCTGCCCTTTTTATCGATGTTTCACAGGCTTTCGATAAGGTTTGGCATGAAGGTTTCCTGTTTAAAATAAAGCTTTTGTTACCATCAAATACTCACAAGCTACTCGAAAGCTATATAACAAACCTGAAATTCACTCTTGGTGAAAAAATTTTTGTCAGCTCTCCTCAAGATATACAAGCCGCAGTTCCACAAGGCAGCATTTTGTTATATATCCTTTATACTTCAGACATGCCATTTGATATTAATACTCACACCTCGACTTTCGCTTTTTTAAGCGTCTATGATGACTCAAAAATAGCGTCTAGAATGTTACAGACTCACATTTCACAATTGGAAGCTTGGTTGGATAAGTGAAAAATTAAGGTGAATTAACAGAAATGTATCCACATTACTTTCACACTGAGAAAAGAGACCTGTCCACCCATTAAAATTAATAGTCTGAATATACCTCAACACACATGTGTGAAATATCTCGGTATTTACCTTTACGGTCGAAAAATCATATAGATGCGAAAATAACTGAGATGGAGCTAAAAACTGCCTGGACTGGACTGCAAATTACTCATTTGCAATTCGATCATGAAACCCATATGGTGCTACGGAATTCAGCTCTGGGGTACTGCCTCTTCGTCCAATATAGGGACAATTCAGAGAATGCAAAATAAATTCTTGAGGAAGATCACGAACGCACCCTGTTATGTTAGGAATTACAACATACATAAAGATCTTAATGTACCCCTGGTCAAAGATGAAATTATTAGACACTGTCAACGCTATTTAACAAAACTGGAAACACATCCCAACATACTAGCCCGTAACTTTACTAATAATCACGTCCACCAGCGTCTTAAAAGGAGGGTCACTGCGGATCTGGTCCGCTAATAATAAGGAGCAATAATAATCTCTATTAAACCACATAACATGAGTCTGGCACTTAATAATTAATATTTAGATTTAAGATTTGAATAATTTTTGTTAGTTCACAGTTTTTAAAAGTGCAGATCCAATAAATTATATGAAATATGAAAAAAATGTATAAATAAAGAATCATACATTTATTTTTCAAAGGAATATTTATTTTAGCTTTTTTATACATTTATTCAAAAAGATTTACTGTCATTTGCCGATTTTTTTCAGTTTCATTTATTTTTCTCATTTGTTTGAAATTTAATAAAAATGTACCCACAAAACGGAATCTTGTGGTTTATTTATTTCCCTTACAGTTACTAAAAATTTAAATTTTGTTTGCTGTCTGATTCAAAAAGAAAAAAATATTCAAAAAAATCCAATTTGATTTTTTTTTAAATCATTTGTTTATACACAAAATTATTTCAATTCAAATTAGAAGAACTTCATAAACACACACACACATATCGTCATTTACACAAAATGCTTCTATAGACTGTTTGAGTATATATTTTGTGAATACAGAAAAAAAACAAAAATCAAAAAAATGGAAACGATTTCATATAAATGAATAATCAGTTATTTTTTTACTGAATTAGTAGGTAAGACTTTAACATTTATTTTTAACTGATGTTTAAACAACATTTAAAAATGAATAAGAAATACTATTTAATTAAAGGGAATATTAAGTAGACCGGTTTTTAAAAAAAAATATTATTTCTTTTAAATGGTATTTCCTGTTATTTTAACTTACAAACTATTTTATTTGTACCTTTATATATGCGAGCTTTGGTCTGATTAAATCGACTCAGAAAGTGATACTAGGGTGATTTTTTTTAACTGTTTGGGATTTGAAAATAAAAAAAAACAGAAAATTTGCAAAAGTCAATAAAATATTTATTTGGGACCATAAATAATTGCCTGTCATTTACTTTTTAAAGATTATTTCTTGAAAATGATGCCCGCGGCTACGCCGTAGGTGGTCCATCTATGAGCTCCAATTTTGGCAAACTTTTTCCAGCATTTCGGCCGGTATCTCACCAAGGCAGCTGTAATGTTGTCTTGTGCTGGAATTGTGGCTAGCTTGTCCCTGTACACGAGACAATTCACGTATCCCTACAAAAAATAGTCTGGTGGGGTCAAATCGCATGATCTTGGCGGCCAGTGGACTGCTCCAAAACGTGAGACAATTCACTTAACTCGCCTATTAATTGGTTAATGGTATCGCGTGGCGTGTGGCATATGCCACCTTCTTGTTGAAACCACTTGAGCAAACAAAAGTCGGTTATCATCGCACGGTACTTTTAGTCTATTCATGGTGAAATGGCAAACCTTAGGAAGCATTTTTGGCATTACCACATGCCACGAATCTTTTTTTACACTGAAAAAATTTGCACTGAAAACCCAAATAGCAAAGATATTACTCTTTATAACTCAACACCGGCCAGGACATTTTTTTTTCGAATTTTATGCTGAATTTTGGTGAAGGAGGTTGATAAAAATTTCGGCATCCAAATTCCGTGGAAAATAAAATTTTTAGGTGTTTTTGGTTGGGGCGGGCATTATTTCCGCCCCTTGTGGTTCAAAAGATCGATATGGATCGCAGTGCTAGCCTTGGGGCCAGATATATTACATATATGTATTATTAGATATATTATTATACATATATATTTTCAAAAATTTTTTTTAAAGCTGGCAATTTGAAAACATATTTTTTTTACCTTTTTGAAGCATTTAAAATAAAATTTACAGCTTTTAAATTCATAAACAATTTTTATTTAAAACGCGCGATTTTTGATAAATTATTTTTATTTTGGTTTTCGTATATTAATAGTTGTAGAAGTTGCAGTTGCAGGCGATAAGATCGTCGGGTGCTGCAAAAATTACATATTGGAAATTGTAAGTTTGCATTATATTTTTAGTGTTAATTTTCATAATGAAAATTTGCCCAAATTTTACTCAAATTTAAAAATCATTTCAAAATGATTAGATTGTTTCAAACTCTTTTCGAATGACTCCAAATATAATTTATAAAGCATCAATTGAAATTCAAAAACACTAAATTAAATTAAATAAATATTTGTTGAATTCAATAATATTTTTAATTACGTTTTGTATTTTTTTAATTTTAATTGATCTCTTTGAGTATCGATTGCGAATTTTTGAAGTTAAATTGTATTCTTTTATTTCGGATTTTTTTTTTTAATTTCAATTATCTTTTTTGGACAATTTTGTCTATATTTTATTGTATAAAAAAGCTTTATTTATATATATCTTATCTATAACTAGTACTGCTATGCATTTACTAACAAACTCATAATTTATTTCTTAGCCTTTGTTATTTTTAATATTTTATCAAATTACAAATAGAAAAATTTCAAATATTTTTCTTTACATTTAAAGGAAAGAAGCCAAGAATTTCTAAAACTTGGCAGCATTTTTATAAAATTTTACTTTTTAACTACTTTGAAAGTTTATATAAGTGTTGTTTATTAAATATTTTTAATTTTAAATACATATATTTTGTTATAAAAATCAACTCATAAATCAGAAATTTTTGAATCCCAGTTAAGACTTAATGTGGTATTTGAATCTCAGATTTTTATACCCTTCACCATATATGGTGAGGGTATATATCAGTTTTTCATTCCGTTTGTAACATGTCGAAATATAGGTCTAAGACCCCATAAAGTATATATATTCGTGATCCTTATGCAATTTTAAGTCGATTTAGCGATGTCCGTCTGTCCGTCTGTTTGTCTGTTGAGATGGCGATCACGAAGCGAATACGCAAGCGGGGGTGCCTTTTTACACAGATTATTGAACATCCGCCCTAGCAGTTTGGTATTGAAAATGAGCAAAATCGGTACAGCGGTTTAAAAGTTATGGGTGAAAATGTGAAGGTATCTTTAAATTTTCCATATAAATGGGTGTATTTTATTTAGTACAATTCCATAGTAGCGACTTTTATATTACATATTTTCTCAAAATTGTTCATTAGTCGCTTAGTAATTAATAATATTTTGTATTCACCTCAAAAAACTTTTTTCAGCACTAAAATTCTTTTTCACAAAAAATTTTTTTTTGACCACATAAAAAAAATTTTTCACCTCAAAATTTTTTTTTCACTTCCATAATTTTACTTCTAATTTTTTTTTTACATTATTTATCTCGAGTTTGAAAATAATTATTAATAGAGGAAGGATGAGTATAGAGATTTCATTGAAAGAAGCTGCCAAATAAAATTTTGTACATAATTCATTTCTGCACAAATTTCCCTGAAATCTGGTAAGACCTAATTGGACTTGCAAAACAGTAAAAAAAAAACAATTGGAAACAAAAAAATACAAGCTATTTTGCTTATATGTATACTAGTAAAAAATTGTATTTTGGAAATAATTTGGGGGAGGGAGGCTGGGTCCCCCTAGGCACGCCACTGCCCCTAGGTTTTTCTGCATATTTCCTATGTATAATATTTAACAAATATTTTCTCTTAAACGATGACGAGTAACAAGTTCAGACTTTCTGAATCGTTATGAAAACATCTAGACTTTTTGTAGAAATAAAAAAATAAAGAAAAATTTTCTGATTTTTAAATAATAAAATATACGAAAATCAAGCAATAGTTCTGAGTTTTTTTTTTCAATTATAATAAACAACATACACATATGAAATCTGGTTATATATGAACATGCATTATCATACATGGGCACATATGGTAATATACGTCAATGCATAGTTTAATATTTCACCATACATGACATCATATAAAGGGTGTCCCAAGAAGAATGCAAATTTTAAATTTTAAATAAAACACAGATAAATAAAAAAAAAATCGTGAAACTTTATTATATCGTAAAGTAGACAGAATGAGGTTATGTATGGAACAATATATCGTGCAGATGGCCGCCGCGGCTTTGCCGGCATGCACGCGATCTTTTAATGAAATTTTCAATGACCGTTTTGCATGAATGCTGCGGTATTTCATTAATGCAGCGTCCAATTTCCTCTTTTAAGGCTTGAGTCGTCGTCGGATTATTCGCGTAAACCATCGACTTCAAAAAACCCCAAAGAAAAAAATCGAATGGTGTTAAATCGCACGATCTAGGCGGCCAATTCTGATCTCCAAAACGCGAAATAACACGACCGGGAAATGACTGATGCAGCAATTGAATTGTTTCTCTGGCTGTATGACATGTGGCGCCATCTTGTTGGAACCACATGCCCTCCACATTAATTTCTTCAATTCTAGGCAAGAAAAAACTGGTTATCATTTCACGATACCGAACACCATTGACTGTTTGCGCTTGACCTGCCTCATTTTCATAAAAAAAAGGTCCAATGATTCCTCCAGCCCAAAAACCACACCACACAGTGACACGTTGAGGATGCATTTGCTTCTCGTGAATCACTCGAGGATTTTCCTCACCTCAAATGCGACAATTCTGCCTATTGACGAAGCCATCAAGATGAAAATGGGCCTCGTCACTGAAGATGATTTTATCTGCAAAATCAGCATTTTCATGTTGTCTCTCCAATACCCAATTAACGAACTCCCTTCGCTGTCCATGGTCAGCTGGCTTCAGTTCCTGAGTCAATTGAACTTTGTATGCATGAAGATGCAAATCTTTCGTCAAAATTCGCTGCAAAGTGGATTTGGAGACACCAATTTGCTGAGCTCGGTGTCGAATTGAGGTGGATGGAGTTTGAGCGACATCATCACGTACAGCTGCGACATTTTCGGTCGATCGACCTGGTCGATGGCGCGTTGTTGTCTTTACATCACTAACAGACCCAGTTTCGGCAAATTTATCCATTAATCTCTTTACAGTTGACTCTTTTGGAGCATTATTGTGACCCCAAATTGATCGCAATTTGCGAACTGTAGCCGCAAAACTTTCACCATTTTGGTAAAACAATTTCACATTGAGAATGCGTTGTTCATTCGTGTAGCGCTCCATTTTTACTAACCTCGTACCTTCTACTAGCAAACAATAACAATTGTTCAAATGTCAAACAATGACACTGCGAATGTTGCCAGATTTAAAAATTGCGTTCTTCTTGGGACACCCTTTACAACGATCCAAATTTTGTATGATATATTGAAGCATATAGGAATTATATATGAATATATAAGATCATATTTCCTTTAAATTTAGTATATGATATCATGTATGTTCATATATATTTAAATTTTTACATGGGTACATGCTGGAAAAAAAAAACGACGTGCTGGAAATATAATATTGCTGGTAATATACATATATTTGGAAACGCTGTAAGTTGTATTTGCCGCATTTATAATACAATATGCTTGTCTGCAAATATAATATGTTTGCTTGTAAGCATATATATATTTGGATCCTTTGAAATGCATCCACCAGCAAATATATATATGTTTGCCTGCAAATATATTTATATCTTTATTATAATTATGTTAAAATTATGATAAAATTAGAATTGCAAATATATGTTTATTTAGTTGAGAAAGTACAAATATTACATTGTTTGCCGGGAAACATAAATAAAAAATACTTGGAAAACTACATCAAATATATATGGTAGTTTCTAAACAAATATATATTTGCCTATAAACATATTTAAAAATGTCTTTTTTTTGCGTGTAGTCAAAATAATCTCATAATAAATAATAAAACTAATTGCCAATGCCTACTGTGCCCACTTTTGGAGAAATTTAAAAAGTTGTTACGTGTTTTAGTCGTTTAATGTTTGACATTAATCCAACATAATTTTTCCTGCAGTGTGACAGTTGGTATGGAAAGCCTCGTAAGTATTATTTTTTGTGTGCTATTGATAAATTTGCTTTATAGCAAAAGCAGTAACAAATAAGCAGTATTAGGATGGTTCAAAGTTAAGTTTCAGCAAATACTATCATGTCGACTTATGAAAGTATGATTTAAAACTTGTTCTGATTTATTCGACATATGTTTGTTAAATTACAATTTTGACTTTGATCACCCCTTTTGAAAAAAAAAAAAAAATATGCATTTCTGCGAATTATAAGTGGGCGCTGAAAGAGTGATTATTCAAGTGCGTACTCTATAGTATGTGGAAGTTTTTAATTATGTTTTAAATTATTATTAATTGTAGATATTGTTCTGTTTATACAAGGAGATATGAACGTAAATATAAATTACTAGTAGTAGCTTGTTTATTTCATGTCTGTGTAGGAAGTTTCATGGAATACTTATTAAAAAAATGAAGGAACTTAATAATAATAGTTCTATAACAATATATGTATCTATGAAAAGGAAGTTTTGTAATAAGTACTTGAAAAGTGTTTACAATTTAACATTACAGCAAACACACGCTTTATGCTGGAACGATATTAAGGGGAATGTTCTTAAAAAAAAAAATAAATAAATATGCAGATTTATATAAAATGCAGATATAAATAAAAAATTTTGCTTTACGAGGTTACCATATAAAAAATGTAGGCAAATTATGTAAAGAAAAACAAATTTTAAAACTTTAAAATTGGACTCAACATGAGGTACCAATTCGTAGCCCAATTCATGGAATTTTGCCATTGAGACTACACACGTCACACGATTACGTTTATGGTCAATTAAGAGCAAACGCGGCACCCATCTTGCAGACAGCTTTCTTAAATCCAACTGATCATTTAAAATAGAAACCACACTGCCTATGGCATCAACAATCTCACGCACTTTTACTCTTTCATCGGCCTACACCATATCGTGGATTTTTTCGGCATTTTTGTGTGTATTGACCTCAATTGGCCGCCCAGAACATTCAACGTCATTTATACTTGTGCGACCATAACGAAATTCAGTAAACCACTTTTTAACCATTGAAATCAATGGTGAAGAGTCCCCTTAGTATTTATCAAGCTTTTCCTTTGTTTGATTGACGGGTTTTTTTTCGCAAAAAAATAATACTTAATGAGCACTCGAAATCCACGAGATTGTATGTTTTGAACATCTGTTAAATGCAAAGTAAATGACCGAACTTGCTCGAAATTTGACGGTGATGCATTATATATATATAACTATGAGGGAAGTTCGAAGTCACGGACTTATTGATTCGCCCTCGTATACTCTGAGTAGTAGTTCATATCTTTCCTAAGTAATATCTGCTGATTTTAGGAAAAAAAAACAAGTATATTATATTAAATTTATCAATTTTTAAGAAAAATATCTAAGTTTTAAGAAAATTGCATACTAAAATTTAATAAAAATAAGTCTAGTTAAAAAAAAAAAAAAAAACATAACTTAAACTGAGAAAGTACGTGAGCTAAGCCATTTCAAAATTCAGTTTTTATGTCTACGACTTTCTAATTTTTAAAAACAAAAAGGAATAAATTTTTTTCCTATGTAATAATAAAAATTTATTTCTTTTAAGAAACTGATTAACTATTTCTAGGGAAAATTTTCATGGAACTTAGTTCAGACTAATTTTAATACACTCACAATAGATTTTCCGTTACAGACTGTAGTTTATTTAAGAAGTAATACGTAAAGTTTATTTTTAAATGAAGAATCAGTTGAAATTCATAGAAATATATTTTTTAACTATTTGAATCAGTCATTCAAAAAACAAACTATTAAAATTTACAGACATTCAGTAGGAGTTGATATTTTCAGTTAAATGTAAAATTTTGTGTTTTCTGTTTCAAAATATATAAATTCATATAATTACTTTTTGTTTTTCTTACCAAATAGTTTGTATATATACAAAATTATTTCAATAAAAATTACAAGAAATTATTCAAATATACATACACACAAAGCCAATAAAAATATATATATCTGGGTGCGTTGTCTTCTGTTTTGTAATTACACACAAATAAAAAAACTTTCAATTTGAAAAACAAACCACAAAAGTAGTTTTTTTTTTAACTTTTTGTCAGTAAAAATTTGATGGTTATTTTAAACGACTTTCTATTGTTTTTATTTTTTGTCGATTATTAAACAATGATTGAAAATAAACAACAAAATGGGTTGAATATAATGAAAAATCAGTAGTCCTCTTTTTGATTGTATTTTCGATTAATTTAATATGTATTTTAAGTTGTTTTTATCGAAATAATATTGTGAGTGTCTTAGAAAATTTTTATTTAAAGATAATTTTCACTTAAAAGAAGTGCTATTTACCTTGATGTTAGAAAATATTTTCTTATTTTTAGGGAGTTAACTCCTAGTTTTTAATCAAAAAAAAAAAATTATCTAATAAACTTAAATAAAATACAATTTTTCTTAAAAACAGTAAAATTTCAGATGATATATGAACTCATTAGGAGGCAATTATACTGTTTCCTACTAAAAATTTAGTGCTCAATAGTAGAATTTTTCTATAAATTAGGAATTTTTACCATATTTTAAGTTAAATTTGTTTCTTAATTTCAAGGAAAATTTTATTTAATATTGGTAGAAAGTGTTTTTGGCGCCGTATTCATTTCAATTTTTCCTCCAAATAAGTTAACTTTTCTAAATTCTAGTTCAGTTTTTTCTTTTTGGGTGTAGTCTATATAATTCCAAATAATATGATTCGAGATATGATTTCATCGTTGGGCTCAAATCTCTCCGCAGAGTCATTTCTAGAGGTTTGGAAAAAAGAAATAGTCACTAGGGGCTGAATCCAGAGAACACGACGAATGAGGGAGCAATTCATGCATTTTTGTCATGGAAATTGTCATTTTCCATTTTCTCCTCAATCCTTAAACCAAATCACCCTTCAATGGCTGTTGACAGGCGTCAACTGACAGATGCCCTGTCACGCATTTATTGATCTGTTCTCATAATTGCATACCACTTCATTGATATGTACCGGATTTTTCCAATTTTCTCCAGTTAAGGGGTAGAGTTTTGCAAACCAGACTTTTTTTTACAGGTCACTATACAGGTTACAGATTAAGAGCTTTCAGATTGGTCCTATTTAACCATTTCAAACCGTCCTTATTTTTATCGGTCACGGGACACGTTATAGGATAGGTCCTTTCAGAACGGTTCTGCTTGCACCGGTCACGGGTAAAGTGATCAAACTTAAACAGAATTTCTTTTTCCCTCAGAGTACCCTTTTTGAGCAGAAATCTTTGTCACCCAGTGTAATTCTTAATGAAATAATTATAACTTTTTCTATAAACTTGACTTATTTCTTTTTTATTTCATCTCATTAAAAGAAAATCTTAAATAAAGTCATATATTTTCTGTTTCTATAGTGTAATGGGTAAATACAAAATAATTATGAAGAATTTGCTGACTTATAAATATGTTTGTATTTATGTAGAAAATATTCATATGAATTCACTTAAATAAAACTTCAATTCGTTTATAAATTCTTGTTGAGGTTCAATGGGAAACGTTTATTTTATGACTTTCGTTGCCATAAGGATACACTCATTAAAATGCGTAACACATTATTAAATGTTCTATTGACTTTATATATATGTGTATATTAGCCCTTTACTGCATGTAACTGCAGAAAATAGTTTATTCTTACAGTAAATTGGAAAAAAGTAGGCACTAATGTGGCTCTTGAATTACGAATTGTCAAAATTCAATGCCATGAGCGAATTAAAAATTTTTTTTTTTTGGAAAAAGTTAAACCGTGCTGAATCACATTTAAAGTTCTCGACTCTTTGAAAATTTCCAAATTTTTAATTTGTATCTATATAAATTTTAATATGCTGGTCATGAAAATATTAAAGCTTTTTATGGTAAATTATTTTAAATTGTTGCTACTTGATTTTAAATAAAAACCGCATTTTTTTTTATATTCCTGGAGTTTTGTTTATTGTTTTTTTTTTTAAATGGTTTGTTTGTTTGTTTCTTTAGTATTATTTTAGTCAAGTTATTTGTAACATTTATATATTACACCATATGCAGTAAAGGGTTTAATATGAACTATGAAGTAGGCATGTTTGTTTAAGGGTCGAATTTAAACAAAAACTCAAAATTTACTCAAAATTCTGGCGTAGAAACAATGTTAATACTGCATTTCAAAATGGTGAAAATCAGAGGAATATCATCCTCTTGATGACCCCTCTTTGGCTCGAAACCTGAAACTTTTTCCTTGGATTATTGGCTAACAGACTGATATGACGAGATTTTTCAAAATTTCTAAGGGGATGGTAAAAAGTCTACTCCCACGACAGCCTACCCAAATCCCATTGGATAAAAATTTGGAATCTTAAATATATATTTTTTTTTTTGATTTCTGCCAGGAGCTTGCTAAATATATAAATTCAAAGGGGAAAAGTTTTTCCGTTAACGGTTTACCCAAACCGATTCGGTTACAGGCATGCCAATGTCATGATAATAGTTTGGCATGATAATAGAACGCCAAAAAAGTGGAATTGAAACACTAGACAATGGGAACGAAATGGAATAAAACAGGAAACCACTAGGCTGGGAATGGTATGGAACGGCCAACGAGTGGAATTGAAACACTAGACATGGGAAACGAAATAAAAATAAACAGAGTGAAATTGAAACACTAGACAGTTGAACGAAGTGTAATAGAACGAGGAACGAGTGGAATTGAAACAATAGACAGGGGATAGAAATGGAACGGCCAACGAGTGGAATTGAAACACTAGACATGGGAAACGAAATAAAAATAAACAGAGTGAAATTGAAACACTAGACAGTTAAAAGAAGTGTAATAGAACGAGGAACGAGTGGAATTGAAACAATAGACAGGGGATAGAAATGGAACGGGAAATGAGAGAATTTGAAACACCAGACAGTTGAACGAAGTGTAATAGAACGAGGAACGAGTGGAATTGAAACAATAGACAGGGGATAGAAATGGAACGGGAAATGAGAGGAATTGAAACACAAGACAAAGGGAACGAAATAAAAAATAAACAGAGTGGAATTGAAACACTAGACAGTTAAAAGAAGTGTAATAGAACAAGGAACGAGTGGAATTGAAATAATAGACAGGGGATAGAAATGGAACGGGAAATGAGAGGAATTGAAACACTAGACAGTTGAACGAAGTGTAATAGAACGAGGAACGAGTGGAATTGAAACAATAGACAGGGGATAGAAATGGAACGGGAAATGAGAGGAATTGAAACACTAGACAAGGGGAACGAAATAAAAAATAAACAGAGTGGAATTGAAACACTAGACAGTTAAAAGAAGTGTAATAGAACGAGTGAAATTGAAACAATAGACAGGGTATAGAAATGGAACGGGAATTGAGAGGAATTGAAACACTAGACAGGGGAACGAAGTGTAATGGAGAATGAGTGAAAGTAAAATAATACACAGGGAACGCATTTAAATGAAACTAAGGACAAATGGAGTCGAAACAGTAGACAAGGGTAAAGAAATGGAATGGAACCAGTAACGAACGGAATTTAGACTTCAGACAAGGTGAACGGAATTAAATGAAAGGAGGAACGAGCGGAGTTGAAACACTTAATAGGGGTAGGAAATGGAATTTAGTGAAAAACAAGTGGAATTGACACACGTAGACAATGGAAAAGAAATGAAATGAAAGAAATGGTTTCAATTCCTTCATGCTGTATCTTAAAATATATATTTTCGTTTTTTTTTTCAAATCGATTCGAATTGAAATTTGTATGAATTTTGAAAATCACAATGCATTCAGCTTTATTTGCCTTCAAATTCTAATCCAAGGTTAAAGATATAAATGTCACATTTATAATTAATTTCAATAGACAATTTCAAAGAGAGCGGAAATAAAATTGCAGTAATAATCGTAAGAAAATCATAGTACAACAATCATAACTGGTGGTCAAACATTTTGGACACAAAATACATGAAATGATGTTGTTGTTGACTCAGACATAAATGAAAATAAGTACATACTATAAATCTCCCTAAAATAGGCCAGCAAAATCATTATGTTTATATATGAGAGTTCCAATAAAATATATAAAGTCAACTTGACGACATTTTGGCCATCGCACAAAGTACACATGTAGTCATAAAGACGTGATGTGGTTATTAAGAATTAGATATACTTAATAATTATTGAATATAAAAGTATTATTATTTTTTTCTGTTTTGATTTTGGTAAAGAAGATTATTTATGTATGTATGAGAGAATGTTCAATTAAAATATTTTAATCCTTGACAACAGAAGGATTTTGTAACAGGAAAAGTTTTTTTTTTTTTTTTGTTATTTTCTAGAAGGGGAAATTGTTGCTGATAACAGTAGGTTTTATCTTCGTAGATAATGTAACGAGTAGAATTATAAATCCAAAGATTTTTCAAGTAATTCCTTATTATTTGTGACATTAAGCTGTTACTTTAGTTTTTGATAAAAATCTTTGACTTTTTAAAAATCTGCAAACGGTGAGATGAATTGTTATTTTTTTTTTGTCATACTTAAACTGCTTTTACCTCATCTTTAAATGCATTTACTTATCATCATTTAAATTCACCTGGCTTATTGTTTTCAACTTATGAATAGATTATTTTAAGCATGAACTAAACTTTCTTTAGTTTTATCTAAAGGATTTTTGTTGTTTGTTTTAATTTTCCATTTGTATGAGTTTTTTTATGCATAAAATATATTTTTCTTCTGGTTTTTGTTTAGTTATGAAAGTTTAAACAACACAGCATTAGCACCTTTGTTCAGAGTACATTTTAATGTGTTGTATTCTTAATGTTTTTTTTTTATTATTTGCCAGAAGAAATAACTTTTATGAAAAATTATTTTAAAACTTAATAAAATGAAAATTTTACACTCTAAGAAAAGGTTTAATCATATTCAAACTCAATTGAAATTTTTATTGTTTACCACATCCATCGCACATAGTTTTCGAGATATTCACAAATTATTCAAATTTTTTTTTACAACAATCCAATCCTTTAATGGACGCTAACGTGTATACACGTCATCCGGCTGGTTTCTGTTGGGACATGACGTGTATAGACGGCAAAAATTGTTTTAATAATAAAATGATGCCGTGTAAAGTCGTCATGGAATATATGAGTTTATATGGATTATGTGTATTTAGTGTCCCACAAGAACTACAAGGAATTAATGTAGTGTACATTCTTGTAATTCCCCGATTTGTGCATCACATGCATTAACGTCATTGTCTATGAAATTTTGTTCAGTATATCTTAACAAAAAGTGTCCTGTCCCACTGAAAAGTTGTATTTGTTTTTCTGCTAGAAAAATTATATTGAGTGTTTATGCTACTAAAATTATATTCTGATTTCTGGAAATAAATTTATATGTATTTGGTTTTTCTGGTAATAATAAGATAATGATATTTATTTGTAGATTCTTTAAAATTAACCAAAATTTTCACAATAGGAAATGCCATATGAAAAGCAGAAACAAAAAAAAAAGAATTATTCGCTGAAATTTCTGATGTGGATGATGAGGATTTTGATATTGATGGTTCGAATGAAAGTAGATTAAATGCTACAGATCCCTATTTGATGGTGATCCAGATTTTCAAACAGAGTTGGTCTGGCGCTGAACTTTGTTTTGAAAAAAAATTAAATTTGCAATTTATTTAGCTGTTACTATAATAACATTGTTTTTGTTTTGTTTCCTTGTTTTATAATTGAACTGTTTTTTATGCTAATAGTAATATCATACTTTTATATGAATAAACCCAAGAAATATTTTTACGGACTCTCTGACTCGTACGGTTCTACTGCACGTTTACGGACCGTAAATACGTATCCGTAAAAGCATGTACGTAAACGGATCATTAACGGACCGTATAATTGAATTTTAAAAAACAGTACGTTTTGACTCCGTTTTGGAGCATCCGTTTCTGTATCGTCAAATACGGACTTCCTTGAATTTCATTAGTTTTTCTTACGTTGCTTTTGAATTTGTTTTGGTGTCAAAAACGAATAATTGAAACATGTCTGTGATCATTATACGGGTCGCGCGCTAAAATTTAAAAAAACAGATACACCGAAAATACATTAAATAAATTTAATTTGAGGTAAATATTCATGAAATTTAAAAAAAGGTTTACGGTGATGTGCACAAAATTATGCAATTTTGCAAATAAAAATATTGTCTGCCAATTATTGTTATATTTTGTTAAAAAAATGTGCAAATTTACGTTGTATGCTACATCATTTCGTAAACGTCACTAATTAAACAAAAATTAAAAATTTGTTTTATTTTGTCATAATATTCAATGAGCCATGCTGGAGATGAATATTTCATTTAATTAAATTTGTAAAAGTTTTATTTTATTTTGTTATTTTATTTTATTACATATCTATATAAATAAATTTAAAAAAAAACTATAATTTGTTATTTAAAAATAAAAAATTTAGGCATTTACATTAATCCGTTTTTTGTTAATAAAACGGTGGGAATACGGATCCGTAAACGGTCCACCATTGACGGACTTTTGACGGACAACTCCGTTTTTCATCCGATATATCCGGTCCGTAAACGGTCCGTCATGGACGAACGGATTCGAATCAGTTTCGATGTTCCTTAAAATCCGTTTTCTGGTCCGTATACGGATACAGATAATGGTAAGTTTATGACGCACCGAAAACGGTGCGTTAACGGAACGTATTGTTTGTTGGGAACAATGGATTTTTTTGAAAATAATTTGAAAATGGTATTTTTTTAATTTTTTCCTCAGAACTGTTTCGGCACAAAGCTGAAAAATATTTAACCCGTAGTAAGGATGGCGTGTATTGGCGTCATGCGTCTAAGCACAAATTTTCACTTGTCGTTAGTGTCATGACGGCATAACACATCAAAATTTACTTCGTCATTTTATGATTATATTATTATAAATACTGAATTTCTTTCAGTTTACTGTTTTTAAAACTTTATTATCTTGAAAAATGTAAAAGATATGGCATGTGACGGTCTGCGAACTGGAACTGAAAAAGTGCGTCCGCGAAAGGGTTAAACAAGATAAATATTTTTTTTTTCAACAGGAACAACTTTCATACAGGGATTTAATTACTAACAAGGAAAGTTTATTGAAATTTTGTTGTATTGCTCTCAGCTCATGTGAAAATCAAAATATATATGAACATATATGATCATACATGATCATATACGTTTATGCATTGTTCAATAATATAGCATACATCATTTCATATATTTCCATATATGTATACCTTTGGATCCAAAATTTGAGGGTATATATCCATATATGTTTATATACATTTCATATGGCTATATATTTAACTATACATGCATGTATATGATAATTTGTGATCATGTTTAATCACATACCATCCAATATATAATCATCTAAGTATATAAGTATATAATATATAACGATTTGTATATGACAAATTAAAATATATATTAGTCCGTTTATTGTTTTATAAAGTTTAACAAAATTTTCACATAAAGGAAATAATTTTTCAGTGTAATACACTTAACTAAGCTCTTGAAAAGTTTTAAAAATGTATACATATATAAATGGATAAAGAATTAAAAAAAAAGTCATCATAGAAAAATTGACATCTGCTTTTGAGTTTGAAATTTCATTTGAGAAAGTTATAAATTTGCTGTTAAAATGTTCGTTTATAAAAGAAGATTTATCATAGAAAAATTTCATACGAGTTCCTCAAAAAATATTCTTTAAAATTTGCCGGCATAATTATACTCAAACGAAAGGTATTTTTATCTAGAATTCAAATGTGTAAAAAAAAAGATTTCAATCTACTTATAACCAATTTTGCGGCCGCTCAATGGATAATGAATGCTCTTCACGAGGTTCTGAAGGTAGTGGTGAGATCCTTGGAATTTGGATACTATATGAGTGCCTGCGATGCTTTGTTAGATATAGAAGAAACTTGCAATAATGCCAGGAATTATGCAATTAAGAACGCTGTAAATGTTAAGACTTTTATCAGCGACTGGATAGTGACCATTAGACCGTACCACCTTATAGGCAAAAAAAAAAGTTCACCGTACACCCTCAAATATAAAGTATTTTTAAATATTTTTTTTATTTTTTTTGGCCGAACGTAGGGGTCGCCATTTTATATTTTTCGTTATATATTCGCCATTTACCGTCGGATCTTAAAGTGTTGTATATCAATGTTTTTTGCCTCGCGGAGACCGATGTTTTCCTCGAAGGAGCCATTGACCTCAAGTAACCCGTTCTAGTATTAACCCACCAGATCTCAGTTGCTACCACCTTAATGTAGTACCCTAATATTTTAAAATGAAAGCTCGCAAAAAAGCCATAAACTTTTGCTAGGAAAGTATTCCAATAATTCCAGCGGAACTATTATTTTTTTTTTAATTTTTTTTGTTGCCGAATGTAGGGCATTTTTAATTTTTTTGTCATATCTTCTGTATTTACAGTCGGATCTTAAAGGGTTATATATATATTTGTCCCAATGATACCAATTTGTTACATGAAAAATCATTGACCTCAAGCACCCTTTTATACTACTTAAGGGGTAACACCTATGTAAAAAGCCTATATATAAAAACTTCCTTTTTTTAACAAAAATTGGTTTTCAAAAATATTTGTTTTACACAAAGTTTTACAAAATGATAGTATATTTACAATAGAGGTCCACGGCACGCAGCATTACTTAATCAATTTTTGGTGGATTTTTCTGAAATTTATAATGCATATGGAAAACTAAATTATCTATGAACACCGAGCGTTTTGTTCATGTAGAACATGAATCTTCTATGGCGGTCACCGATGAGCAACGAATGGGGCACATTTGTTCTAAACTTGACAGCCGCCAAAAATACAGCCAACTTGAATCACTTCAAAATATGATCGATTAAAATTTGTGTTATTTTATAAGTGATCCACGGCACTCAGCATAATTTAACCAATTTTAGGTGGATCGCTCTGAAACATACACTTTATATAGAAAACTAAATTATCTAGAGAAAAGCGTATGAGTTTTTGGGTACATTAATTTTTGACAAAACAGCGAAGTGTTAAAGTCAAAGTATCTATTTTTTATAGTCGTAAAGAAACAGCTCTAAGGTAAAAAGTATTTGACCTATCAAAAACTCCTACGCGCATCCATAGATAATTTAGTTTTCCATATGCATTATAAATTTCAGAGAAATCCACCAAAAAATGCGTGCCGTGGACCTCTGTTGTAAATATACTATCATTTTGTAAAACTTTGTGTAAAACAAATATTTTTTTGTACTGTTCATAAATCTTGTGAAAACCAACCTTTGTGAACACATCTAAAGAAAATAAAAAAAGAAGTTTTTATATAGGCTTTTTACATAGGTGTTACCCCTTAAGAAGTATAAGAGGGTGCTTAAGGTCAATGATTTTTGATGTAACAAATTGGTATCATTGCGACAAAAACACTGATATATAACCCTTTAAGATCCCACTGTAAATACAGAAGATATGACAAAAAAATTTAAAATGCCCTACATTCGGCAACAAAAAAAATTTAAAATAAATAAAATAATAGTTCCGCTCGAATTATTGGAATACTTTCCTAGCAAAAGTTTATTGCTTTTTTGCGAGCTTTCATTTTAAAATATTAGGGCAGTACATTAAGGTGGTAGCAACTGAGATCTGGTAGGTTAATACTAGAACGGGTTACTTGAGGTCAATGGCTCCTTCGAGGAAAACATCGGTCTCCGCGAGACAAAAAACATTGATATACAATACTTTAAGATCCGACGGTAAATGGCGAAGATATAACGAAAAATATAAAATGGCGACCCCTACGTTCGGCCAAAAAAAAATAAAAAAAACATTTTCGAAATTTTCTTGTTAAAATACTTTATATTTGAGGGTGTACGGTGAACTTTTTTTTTGAGGTACGACCTAGTGACCATGCTTAACTTTGTCTATGCATGTCTGGGTAATAGCGAGAGTTCACAACAAGTTAGGACAGGAACACCCCAAGGTTTAGTGATTTCACCCCTATTGTGGCTTTTCTCATAAAGTTCGAAAATCTTTGTTTTAAAAGTCGTTGCTTATAGAAACGATATGGTGATGGATGTTTCTGGATATGATAAGTGACAACATGACTAGCGCTCTGGATACTCTCAGCAACTGGATGTGATCTGAGAGTTTAATTCGAGTAAAACAGAACTGATACTATGCCCAAATCAAGCTTCAGACTGCAAAATCACCCACTCGGAACATGCTAAATCGTTGAGCATTGTAGTGGAATCTTAAAACCGAGCCCAGGGTAAGAAAGGCTACGTTTTCTTTATACTCTTGCACGAAAATGTTTGCTTCAAGATGATGGTTGAGTGGAAAAATTATGCTGTAGATGTACGTACGCGGCCATTGCACACCCAAAACTCCCCTGTGGCTCTATTCTATGGTGGACGGCAACGACAGTGCAGGTGGTTACGAAACTACTGTGTAGAGTTCATCGCTCGGCTTATGTTGGAGTTACTGCTGCGATGTTATGCACACATATTAGACTTATCAACCAGCTACCTTCCTAACTCAGACTACAATCTGACTGCTCTACAACACTCAGAAAAAAAAGTTAGTAGAACAATTTGTAAGCAGTTTTCCATCCAACTTTAATAATTTTATACTGTTTTTTAGTAAAAAAATTATTATGTAGCAAATCTTTTTGCTATTTACATTTTGCAAATTACTGAATTTTTACAGAATATTTAAAAATTTTTGTTGCTAACTTCAGAAATCATTTTACAAATTTTTGAAAACCGATTTGCTAAAATTAGCATAAAAAAAAAATACTAATTTTAAAAAAGTGGATATTAAATTGCCTTAATATGTTACATAGATTAAAAAAGGGATCGGAAGTTGAAGATACCGACTCAAGTCTAAAAAGAGGACATCCACTTAACATAGCACTAAAAAGTAGTTTTTTAGTTCTAAAAATCAGCCCCTAAAAACAATTAAAATTTGACCTTAAAAGTAAAAAAAAAATTACTAAAATATTTTTTAAAACAGAAATTAAAACAAAATGATAAATTCGTTTATGTTTTAGCAATTTTTAAGATTTTTAAGCCTTTGATTTTTTTTTTTTTAATTTCGTATAAAATATTTTTTGAAAAAAATAAATAAAATAAAAAAATTTTGATGTTCGATAAAAAAAATAATTTTGAAATTTTGTACTAATAATATTTAGTATATTTTTTTTGCTGATTTTAGCAAACAGATTTTAAATTCCACTTTACAAAAAGTAGACTAAAATTAAGTAGCGGCTAGTAATTTTTCTACTAATTTCATTGTGCTACACGTCAGCAGACATGTGTTGCTAAGACTAGCAAAAAATACCGCTGGGCTGAAATTAGCAAAATTTTCCGTAATAACAGCAAAATTTTCAGTTGCCATTACAGACTTTTTTTGGTGAGTGTACTAAGATATAACTACTCCCTTACTATAATAGGCCTTTTAGAGTCAGCTTCCTTCTAGAGAGGAAGGGGATATAAGGGACCAAAGAACTGTAACTGGAGCCGAAGCTCTCAATGTTATGCTTCATATTATTCCTTCTGATTTATATGTGAAAGCTTTTTCTATTAGCAGTGCGGCACGATTTGCTGCTTCTGTAGCTTGGAAGATCCAAACATACGCACATACTAGGTCTTTCAACCAGCACATACTAGGTCTCTACTACTATGATACTCTACTACTATGATACATCTTTTCAGGTCAGCTTCCTTCTACACTCAAAAAAAAGACACACTAAAAAAAAAATGAACTAGAATTTAAAAAAATTAACTTATTAAGAGGAAAAATTTAAATAAAACCGGCGTCAAAGATACTTTTTACCAATATTTAAAAAAATTTTCCTTGAAATTAAGAAACAAGTTTAACTTAAAATTTGGTCAAAATTTCTAAATGATACAAAAATTTTACTACTGAGAAGTAAATTTTTATTAAAAAATAGAAAATTTCCTCCTAATTAGTTCATATATCATCTAAAATTTTACTGTTAGTTAGGATATGTTTCCTTAGTTTTAAGAAAAATGTTATTTTATTTAAGTTCATTAAAATTTTTTCTTTACTAAAAACTGGGACTTAACTCCCTAAAAATAAGAAAATATTTTCTAACATCAAGTTAAATAGCACTTCTTTTAAGTGAAAATTATCCTTATTCTGCTTCTATGGTAAAGGTACTTTACATTCATTGAGTAAGTATTTTTCCACTTCCGAAGGACTTCCGCTTTGTGAGGACACTGCTCATTACAAGCATTTTGCTATAAATTTTTAAATGTACTGCAGTATATCCTGAAACGTAATAAATTGTGACAAAGTCAGATCCTTTTCGTAGTTAATTAACGGTTCTGCTCGATAGAACTTCAAGAAGGGATGCCCTAAGTGGCACACGGCATCTATGGCTAAGTAACACTGGGGTCCTTTGTCTTCTTAAATTTACTAATTTAAGGAAATTGTTGCAAAAACAAAAAATATCACAGTTACATTTCTTGTTTTAATTGAAAAAATGTCATAAGTTTATTTAATAGGATTTGTAGCTTAAACTATATTTGACCTATACAAATTTAAACTTTTTTAATCATTAAGTGAAAAAGATCGTTCGATAAATATAAAGTTTTATAAGCGCTACGTCAATTATAGGGAAGCCAATATACCGTAATGTATAAAATGTGCATGCGATATTTTGTATTGTAGTCAGCAAACAAAATTATTACATAAAAGTGCAAATTCGAAATTTTTCATCTTTTGCTAAGAAAATTTAAAAAAATATTTTAAGCTACTTTAAGTTCAATGTTAAAGATTGTTAAGATTAGAGATGGATCACGCACCAAAAGTTACAATCATGGACGATAATTTTTTTAAATGGTTACTTTAATTTGTTTCCTTTAATAATATTTTTTCTTTGAAATTAGGCAAACTAAATAGTTTGTTTTAATTTATTGTTTTTTTTTTTTTTTTTAATAGAATATTGAAAATAATTTAAAAGATTTCCAACAAAAAAATTCTATACCAAATTTTATAATTTTTTAAAATTTAGAAAACTTTTACTTGAACAAAAGAATATTTTATTAAAATTTTTAAAATTTATCTGAACTAAGTTGCATGCAAATTTTCCTTAGAAATAGTTCATCAGTTTCGAAAATCAAGTAAATTTTTATTATTACATAGAAACAAATTTATTACTTTTTGTTTTTAATTGTCTGAACTAATTTTTAGAAAACAATTCTTAAATGTTAGAAAGTGGTAGACTTAAAAACTGAATTTAGAAATTACTTTCTAAAATTTAGTTGATTTTACTATTCGCGAAAAAAAAAGAAAGAAACACATATTAAGTTCAAATACTTTCTCATTTAGGCACATTTTTTAAACTGAATAAGAGTAAATTATGTTCTAATTTTTTTTTTTGAACCAAACTTAGTTTAATTACATTTAAGTATGCAAATTTCTTAAAACTGAGATGTATTTCTTAAAAATTGATAAATTTTTTATTTAATTTACTTGTTTTTTTTTCTAAAATCAAGAAATATTAGTTAAGAAAAGATATGAACTATTTCTGAGTAAATAAACTATTTCGTTTTTACCCAAATATAGAAATTATTATTCATTTTAAGAAAAGTTTTCCAAGTTTTAATAAAATTTTATTTAAGTTGAGGAAAATTTTTAAACTATTTTAAAGGAAGTTTTGGATTAATTTTTAGTTCATGTCTTTTTTTTTTTTTTTTTTTTTTTTGAGTGTGATTTTATCCGTTATCTCAATATTTTGGGTTTGTTTTAGTTCTCTGTTTTAGTTAAAGCGGAGTCTCTTTTTGAATCTACATGATGTTAACAATGGCGTGGGCTGCTACTTGAACCAACCCCAATATTGAGTCATCAATTATTTTTTCCTGGGTCAGGCGTCAAAAAAGTCTTATATTTGGAAAAAAAATGATTTGGTGTACATTTTTTGACTTCAAAAGTACAAAATACTTTAAAAAAAAATTTTTGTCTGTCCAAAAATGGCAATTTTTGTTAAGAAGTATTTTACAAAATGCCCCACTGTATAAGGTGGATTTTGTAGTAGATTATTTCTAGAAAATAAGTGATCACTTTCAATTAAACTTGCACATTAGGAGCCACAAAATTGTGAGTTATAATAACTCTTAAACCTTAATTCTCTTATAAAAGATAACATGTATCTATGAGATAAACATCTAACACAGTGGGAGGTTTTTGCAAACAGTTAAATCATTAACATCATCAGCATCATCACAATGCTATTGTCTGCAACAGCTGGGCTATCTATTAAGCAGTAAGTGAGTAAATTTGCTGCTTTAAATTATTTGTATTGTATCGTATGTTAAACGATAACTTCCGGTTTTAATAATATCGTAGCATGCGCGTGCTTTAAAATTTCAATTTCAATACTCAACAAACATGCGCCTTAATAAAACTGAACTCACATTTAAATGCCGGCTTATGTGCAGATTTCTATAGAGTGTCTATGAGCGAATTATACATAAGACACATTATGTTTGAGCTGTTGCTGCAAAACAACTTGGGACTCTAAAGACAATTGCTGCGTTTGCTGCTGGGAAAATTTGTTGTTCAAAATTCATAATATCATTATATTGTCTGTTTTTGTTGGCATTTGGTGTCTGCATAAATCTCCAAAGAAGAAAAAAAAAAAGAAGTAAAATACGAATAACTACAATAAAGGAAAAAATTCCCTCATGTAATGAAACGAAATCATACAGAATCTTAATAATAGAACACATCATCATTGTAATTCTGTTAAACGGCGGCAAACCTTACTCAATATAAAATTCAGAATTCCATTCGCCTAACGATTGTCAAGTTAAAATAAACGCTAAAGGCAAACGAACAAATGTTAAATTGAATTAAAAAAAAAATTTAAAATAACAAAATTAACGCCGCCTTTTCCAATATTAAATTATAAATAAATAAACAAACAAAATAACAAAAGACGCCTGTTTTAAATAAGATTTATTACAAATAAATCCATTTAAATATTGACAAATTGTTGGGAAAATATTTTAAAGAATTTATACAAACGGAAATTAAATTATAATAAAAGAAAGAAAATTTATAAAAATTTATATGTGTGTTGATGAAACTCAACTAAAACGTATCACACAAAGAATAGAAAAATAACAACTGAACGTGCTTAATTTAAAAAGTGTGGCATTATACATAAATGATATTGAATAATTTTACTAAACAATAAAATAAAATAAAATAACTCAGTCAGTCCATTAAATAAATCCGTCATTTTTTCTTAACACACAAATATGAACATTTAAATTTTGTTGAAAAATAAAAAAAACTAAACGAAATTGCAATAATTGTTGGAAACAGTATTTTATTTGAAAGAAAAATCTCAATTTATAAAATAGTTTTAAAATAAAAACAAATTAATGTTACGATTTTAAAAAACAAATAAAATTAATATAAAAAAAAATTAAATAGTGGAATTTTATAAATATTAATTTATTCTGATATATAACTAAAATTAAAAAAAATATATATATAAAAACTTAATTAAATAATTGTTGTTAGAAAAAATAATTACTATAATAAAAAAAACAAAATAAATGTTTAATGTTTTAAATGCATTTTAGTATTAAACAAAACCAAAAATTTAGCTTAATTTTTAAATCAAAATAGTTTGTCGTGTCAAATAGTTGGGCTTTAGCAAAAATAAATATTAAACTAATTTAATAAAAATAAAACTTAGTCTGCTTTAATAATAAACAAAAAATATATAAAAAGTCTTTAAATTGAAAAATTGAACAAATTAAAATAAATAAATTTAAAAAAAAAATATTCAAGTGAATTTACCAAAACATACTTAAAATATAAAAAAAAATATAATATTCAAGTGAAACAAAGTATAAGTCCTGAAAAAACAGGTATTAATTTAGAAAAGTCCTGAAAATACATTTAAAGTAAAATAATTTTAAAATTTTAACTATAATATTCTGATCAAAATTCTACACCTTAAATATTCCATCAAAGGAGGTTTTTATTTATCCAAGTCCAGCACTAATTCAGTCTTTATGTACGGTAAATTCCCGTAACAGAGGACAGATGCGGTCACAGTTAAAAACTGAACGTGCATCGGTCATGAGAGAGATTTTAAAAATATTTCACCTTTTGAAATATTCGTAAATTAACTTATTCTTTAAAAATTCTTATTAATTTACCTACCTTGATAAGCTACCCGATGAAAAAAGTTCCGATATAATTATATCTAATCATATAAAGGGTGTTTTATTTAAAGGTTGAGAAGCTTTATTTAAAATAAAAAACATAAAGACTTATGATATGATTTATTTTAAATTAATATGTGATAGCTTATTATTTGACATTTAGTATTAAAACAAAATTGGACACACGTGTACCGAAACCACCTTTTCTAAAGCGCATACCGAAGGACCAATTTTCAATTTTTTTTTTTTGGCTAATAGTCACAGCTAAAAATTTATTTTTTCCATCATGATAAAATAACCTTTCCCTAATGATTTTTCAGATAATTTTGAACAAAAAAAAAATTACCTTTATAAGAAATTACTTCCACTTGACAGTTTATTCGTATTGCAAATGTAGGGCAGTCTAAAAAATATAAAAATTTTCATCACTTTTGCTTATAAATTGGTCCATACAAGAGAATGAATTTTAAATAATTAATTCCCATTAAATATACTTTCAATTGGAAAAAAAGGTTTTTTTCTTTCTTAAGTTTGAATTTTATTTTAAATATCTCTAAAAAAACACCCTATTTATATAATTCCATATTACATTATAATGCTATATGAAATAAATAATTTGATCCAATGTTATAAATAATTTCATCCAATGGGATTCCGTTATACAATAAAATTTGATAAAACTTGGTATAATTAAAAAATCTAGTCTATACCTTCTCCAATTGTATTTCAGAATAGTCAGTTGTATTTCAGAATAGTCAATTGTATTTCAGAAATTGTCTATTGTATTTCAGAAATTGTCTATTGTATTTCAGAAATATTCAATTATATTTCAAAAATAGTCAATTGTAAATAATCAATTGTACACTCAAAAAAAAAAAGACATGAACTAAAATGTTATCAAAAACTTCCTTCAAAATAGTTTATAAATTGTACTTAATTTAAGTAAAATATGTTCTTAAAAAGAATAAATATTCCTAAATTTGAGGAAAAACGAAATAGTTTATATACTCGATATAGTTTATATTTTTCCTAACTAATATTTCTTGATTTTAGAAAAAAAAAACAAGTCAATTTAATAAAAATTTATTAATTTTAAGAAAAAACATCTTAGTTTTAAGAAAATTTTATACTCAAATGTAATAAAATTAAGTTTAGTTCTTTTTTTTCCATTGTTTATTACACCTGTCTAATATAGACAATAAGTATTTTTCTTACGGCTAATTGGGTGTTAAATTATCCTAAATCATTACTTAGAATAATTATATCTAATGATTAGTGTATTAAAAAAAAAATATATGATACATAGAAATATCCTTTATCCATTTTTACGTTAAGAGAAGTGGTCAAGTAGTCCCGTGGGCGTAATACGCTTTAGTCTTCTGGGCACCAAAATTTCGTTTACCGGCAGTTGTCTAAGTTGAGTGTTCGCATGTGAAGTGAGGCGACTTGTATGTTTTAAGCTGCTGTTTCGAATAACTTCGTTTATAGTTTTAACGCCTAGATCGCGGTGAAGGTCCTCATCTGTGATATACCATTCAGCATTGACGATAGTTCTTAGTATTTTAGACTGTATACGCTGTATAATTTTTATGTTTGAGTTGCTGGCAGTTCCCCATATTTCAACTCCGTACTTCTAAATGGGGGATATTATTGTATTGTATATTAGTAATTTGTTTTGAATCGATAGTTTTGACTCTCTGCCTAGTAGCCTGAATTTATTTTTTAATTCATTTCTCTTTTGAATAATATGATCTTTCCAGATAAGTTTAGAGTCCAGCAACATCCCAAGATATTTAGCTTTTGTATCTATAGGTATTGGCGAATTGTTAATGTAAATCGGTTGGTGGTCAGTTATTTTTCTATTGGTATATATGACTTGTATTGTTTTATCACTGTTAACCTGAATGCCCCAGGTTTTGAACCAGTTTAGTGCGCTGTTCAGCAATTACTGTAGATTTGTAACAGCCATTGTGAGATTCGTGTTAGCTGACAAAAGCACAGTGTCATCGGCGAATGTAGCAATCATATCATGGTTTGCTCTAGGTGTTGGAATATGGGCGGTATACAGAAGATAAAGCACAGGGCCAAGTGCGCTCCCCTGGGGGACTCCAGCTTTCATTATCATTATGTTGGAACACTGATCTTTGTATTTGACATAAAATTGTCAGTTCTCCAGGTAACTTTGTAATATATTATACAAGTTTTGTGGAAGTAATTTTTCAAGTTTATGTAGTAGCCCTCTATGCCAAACACTATCAAATGCTTTGGCCACATCGAGGTAAATACCCACACAAAAGTTCTTTCTATCAATGTCGTTTAAAATTTTATTTGTTACTCTATGTATTTGTTGAATATTGAGTGCATACGTCTGAATCCAAAGATTTCTGGCTTTAAGAATAGGTTCTAGGCGAACAAAAAGAAGTTTTTCGAAAAGTTTTGAAAGTATCGCTAGCAGACTTATTGGCCTGTACGATGTTGCTTTCGTAGCATCTTAATTGGGCTTAGGAATTGCTATTATTTCAGCTACTTTCCATACTTTGGGAAAATATTTAATGTTAATTAATACATTAAAAATATTTCTTTCTAATATAGATCAATGCTTTTGTAGGAAGTTCCTTTAAAAGTTTGCCAGTGATTTGGAGATTTCTTATTATCTATACTCGATTTGATTGCATTTTTAATTTCATTGACCGTAACTTTTTTAACTTGACAATTGGGTATATTAAAATTATTCGGCAGTAATAGGGTGTTCTCGTCCATAGTATTTGAGAAGGTTTTACAGAAATGTTCCGTGAGAACACTAGCTTAATCTAAGTTTTCCCTTGCCCAAGAGCCATCATCTTTTTGTATGGGCGGATTATGAATTATAATGTTATTGATTTTTTTTTTGTAGCTTTATATAAAGAATAATTTGTTGCCGAAGATGCACCCAGGTTTTTAAGATATCTTTCAAGTTTGTCTTCTCTGTCTTTCTTGAGCAGATCCTTAAGCTCTTTTATTACTTTGTTAAGAACTGTTTTGTAATGGGGTGATCTGGTAATTTGCCATTTCTTTCTTAATTTTCTTTTTAATTTAATTTTTTTCTTAAACGTGTGTTGGGATGCTGTAATTATTTATTTTTGGTACAATTAATGGAGTAGAGTTATCGGCTGCAAGTATCATTGAATTGTTAAAATATGCTATTGAATTATCTATTTCGTCTTCTGTTTTAAGCGATATATTCGTACAAAGATTCGATTCCAAAATTTCCCTGTAGCAATCCCAATCAGTTGTTTTGTTGTAAATAAATTTGTTTTGTGTTTTAATCAGAAAATTAGAATAATACGTAAGTAGAATTGGCGAATGGTCAGAGGAGAGTTCAAAACACGATTCAATTTTTAGATTTATATGGTTTATATTTTTAGTTATAAAAAAAGTCTATAAGGTCTGGTTTTTTACTCTTATTTGTTGGCCTAAACGTAGGTTCAAAAAAAAAAAACTATAGAACATAATTTAATACCATTTAGATCAAAAAATGTGTCTTACTTAAATCGAGAAAGTACTTGAACTTAATGTGTGTTTATTTTTTGTTCGCGAGTAGTAAAATTAACTAAATTTTAGAAAGTAATTTCCAAATTCAGTTTTTAGGTATACCACTTGCTAATTTTGAAGAATTGTTTTCTAAAAATTAGTTTAGACAATTAAAAACAAAAAGTAATACATTTTTTCCTATGTAATAATAAAAATTTATTTAATTTTAGAAACTAATGAACTATTTTTAAGGAAAATTCTCATGCAACTTAGTTCAGATAAATTTTAAAAAATTTTATAAAATATTCTTTTTTTTTTCAAGTAAAAGTTTTCTAATTTTTGAAAAATGATAAAATTTGTTATAGAATTTTTTTTGTTGAAAAACGTTTAGATTATTTTTAATATTCTATTACAAAAAACAATTAATTAAAAACAAACTTCTAAGTTTTTCTAATTTTCAAGAAAAAATATTATTAAATAGAAGAAATTAAAGTAACCATTTAAAAACACTATCGTGCATGATTGTAATTTTTGGTTCGCGATCGTGCGTGAGCGTGAGCCAAAAATCTCGTGCCCATCTCTAATCTTAACAGTCTTAAATATTGAAGTTAAAGTAGCTTAAGATATACAGTCAGCGTCAAAAAAAAGTGTGAGCTGTTTCAACATTCACAAGTTTATAAATCGTTAAAGGGAGGTAGTACAACAATACAGTTTTAATTTTTTTTAAGTGTATTTAGTAGTTGTTTATTAATCATTTATTTCTTATTCTCTTTCTAATAAATATTAAACTCAAAAAAGTCCTTACTATACACATCAAAAAAAAGTGTACACTCTCACATTTTTTCATGATTATTTATTGTAACGGTAAATTTACCGTTATTTTTGGTTTTGTTTCTATTTGCATTTATATTAATGATGTTTAATAATTTTGATGCAATTGATCTGTTAACTAATTTTTAGTATTTTGATAACGTTCAACATGGGCAAACAAACTACATTAGAAGTGCGTAATTTAGTGGTCAAATTTGCATCTGAAGGTAAATCTTTGCGAGAAATTGGCAATATTGTTGGCAGATGTCATAATACAATTAAAAAAATATTAGATAAATACAAAAAGTGGAAAAATGTTAAAGACCTTTCGCGCTCTGGCAGACCGCAAATTTTGTCTGGCGTGGCTAAGAGGACGATAGTACGTAGGGTTAAGGCTGATCCATCGGAAAGTGCTGTCAAAATAGCGGAGGAACTCACAACAACATCAGGAGTAAATGTAAGTGCCAGTACTATTCGCCGTGCACTGCATGAGAATGGGCTGTATGGTAGAGTTCCTCGAAAAAAGCCTCTTATATCACTAAAAAACCAAAAAAAGCGTCTGGAATATGCAAAAAAACATCAACACAAAGATAATTCTTTTTGGAAAAACTGTTTGTTCAGCGATGAATGCAAAATTGAAATTTTTGGAAGGAAAAAATTACAAAAAATATGGAGAGAAAAGAACAAAGCATACGAGGAAAAGAATGTTGCTAAGACCGTAAAGCACGGTGGCGGCTCAGTTATGGTATGGGGGTGTATGGCTGCAAGTGGTGTTGGAAATCTTGTATTCATAGATAGTACTATGAATAGCAAAGATTAAGCTTAGGATCGACTTGGGTCTTTCAGCAAGACAACGATCCTAAGCATACTGCTCGAAATGTGAAAGAGTGGTTGCTTTATAGAACGCCAAAACAGCTTGACCACCCTCCCCAATCACCAGACTTGAATCCCATCGAGCATTTATGGGAACATCTAGACCGACAGATCCGAAAACGCAGCTTAAGTGACAAAGAGTCCCTAATACGAGCCATCACAGAGGAATGAAATAATATTTCTTCAGAGGTAACCAAAAATCTAGTTGATTCCATGCCCAGGCGACTTGCTGCAGTCATAAAAGCAAAAGACAAGCAAACGAAGTATTAACCTTGCTGAAACTACTTGATTTTAAAACAATTTTTTTAAGTGTACACTTTTTTTTGATGCGTAATATAAGGTCTTATTTTGAGTTTAATATTAATTTGAGAATAAAAGAGAAATAAATGTTTTTTTTTTTTACTTTTAATAAACTACTATTAAATATAAAACAAATATATGAAAACTGTTTTATTGTACAATCCCCCTTTTAGAATCTATGAAGATGTGAATGTGGAACTTTTCGCTGTACACTTTGTTTTGACGCTGACTGTATTTTAAAATGAATAGTATGAATAGTAGTATTAGTAGGATTTAAGATCATATAATCACTTTTTTTTAAAAAATTATTTTATTGCAAAGAAACATGAAAATGTTTATTAGTAAATTATAGAGAATAAAAATTGATAAATTCCACAGATCCAGCAGGATAAAATATTTAGTATTTTCGGTTGACGCTACCCAATCTTATCAATATCCACGCTCTTCTTACTCCGCTTTGGACATTGCTTGTGGATGAATGTCTATTTTATATTGAACGTTTGGAAACAAATTAACAAACTCGAAAACAACACACAATTAGACTAACATCAACGAAATTTAACAATTTATATTTATCCTCTATGTTTTACAGTTTTTGTTGTGAACTTTAATTCTAAAAGTATCCAACAATATTTTTGAATTATATTTTGCACTGTATCCTTGTGCTTAAAGTTTAATAAAAAAAAAGAATATGATTATATGCGTTTTACACACACACAAAAAAAACATAGATTCTTGCTGAAACCCGCATTTGTAGCCAATGGAATGATTCATTTGGGTGGAGCGTGTAGCTAAGACTTTGTTTTACTGACCCAACAACAATAACAAATACATATTTAATTTAAATTTTTTTTATTATTGTTGTTGGACCGATAAAACATAGTCCTGGCCAAATTGTAGTAACCGAATTGTTCAGTTGTGTTAACTGAAATTCATTAAGACAACAGTAATTATAAAATACTTTTTTGAAGCTTTTATGATTAATTTTATGAACACCGTCTGGAGGTGGTCTGGCGGATTAGAAGGTTAAAGAATTTCGTTTGTATTGATTTAAAATTATTAAGAAATAATACTAATGCATGTGTTTCTGATTAAACGAATATATAATTGGAGTCTCATTAAATATCAATCAAATATTCAGAGTTGAGGTCGAACATCGCTGCGACAAGTTTATGTTATCGCAACAAGTTTATGACTTCTGCCTTCTGGGGAGTTAGTGAGTCATTGGGTACGCGGAGGACAACAATTTTGGTTTGATTATTGGCCGTGACTCTGCAACTTCAAGTGTATCGAATTGTTTATCTTCGAATTTGGCAATACAAAATGTTAGTAATAAACCGACATTATGATATCACAGTACTTAACACACGCAGAGAAAAAACATGGTTGGGACAATCATATTCGAAGAGCATCATACATTTTTGGGTTTATGCTTGTGCCAACCATAGCCGTACTATAACATGGTTATCATATTATGATAATAAAATAACTTTAATTTTACCATAATATGATCCCTACAGTTATATTATGATTCAAAAATTACCATATTATGACTCTAAATAAACATGTTATGATCTTGAATTTATCATAATATCATCGCATGTAATCATAGTATGCTCAAAATGTTATCATATTATTGTCCCCACAACTATACTATGATTCCTGGACTATCATTAAATGATCCCTACAATAATATATTTATATATATAATCCTTCTTATTATATCATGATTATTAATATACAATATCATATTATTGCATATAAATAATTAATTAATTTATAATTAATATAAAATCCCAGCATTAAACAATATATGATTGTTTTTTTAAGACATTTTGTAGTAAAAACAAACTGACTGAACTGATAAAATTTTGGTTATTATGACAACAAGGCAATATTATGACTGTAAATATCAAAGTCATGTTTTATTTGATGTATAATTATTTATTGATTGTTGCCAGCATTTTGTGATTGCATAATTATCATATTTTTGTCATAGTCAGAGTTTTTGTTACCACAGTATGGTTACAGCCAATCATGTTATGAAATAGAATGAGCCAATCATAAAATAATGAAATATTCACTAAACAATGATGGTAGCGACCATGTTGATGGTTAGAAAACCAATAACATGGTTGTGTCAACCATACCCGATTGCAGCAAGCACAATATATTAGCATTGATCATGTTGCAACCATGTTTTTTCTCTGCGTGCAGTAAGGTTGACTCGTTGGTCAAGGGATAGTGCGTTCTAGATGATACGTGGGCGGGTCAATAAGTCTGTGACTTTTTGGGTTTCCCGCCTCTTAACTGAAAGGGCAATGCCTGTTAACAGGCATCTGTCAGTTGACTCCTGTCAAGGTTTCAACATGCTGCCATTTCGTTTGTACTGGCAACCATTGATAGCAGACCACCGCGTCATTTGGGGAGAAAACAGAAGAAAGTGAAATAAAAAAATTGAAGAAGACTATGTTGAAAAATAACATGTATTATTCAAAAACCTGCCCGCCCTCGTATAACTCCAACATTATACCGATTTCAGGCTTGAAATCTAAATCTGGCCTATTTAAAGCACAAGAAATTGAGTAAAACTCTCATTGATTGCCTTAAGGCTGTATATCCATTGAGGAAAAGAAGACTGGGCCCCTCCTTGATGTGGTAGAATGTGGAATTTAAGAAGCTTGGATAAAGTTCCAGGAAACTTCAAAATAGATCCCTAAAATTTTGAAAGGACGTTGACTGGAACAAATAACATCTTATACAAAAAATGGATGGATTTTTAAAAGACTTTTTGTGAGGAGGTAAATAGCCAGAATCTGCAAGATCTCTCAGAAAGATAATATAGCGAAGCTTGACACTCCTAAGAAAACTGATAGTAGCTTTACAAACAACCAACAGGGTATAATTTCTTATTGCATTATGGACGGCGATCAGGTACGCCTTTTCTTTCTTAAGTGACTTTAAATATTCTGGCTCTGATGAAATATATCCTATATGGCGTATATATCCTGGTTAAGACTCTAAAGACAGTCATTTTAACCAGCATTGCCCATGGATATGTTACGCCTTCCTGGTGTGACGTCAAGGTTTTTTTATTCCCAAACTTGGTAAGGAAGCTTATACTTTAGCAAAGGTTTTTAGATCGATCAGTTTATAATTCTTCTTAGTGAAAAAACTCTAACTAATTTTGGAGAAACTCTTTTGGTTGGAGACATTGCTCCAAAACCCTCTTAATTGTCAGCAACATTAGTACCAAAGTTATTTTCAAGATCAAAAAAGATCAAAAAAGGAATACACGTTATTTATTTTTTTTTTTTTGGATCGATGATGTCCTCGGCTGAGGCGCATTTCATGTTAAATAGATTCAGCTAATGCTATCTTAAAGGCTGTTGACCGCTAAAAGTCAATGGGGCACAAAGCTCAATATTGAGGTCAGTAGATAATACCCTCAATTGAATGTTTCGTGGCCGAATCACTTTTTGTGGATATTTATGGTTTAAGTGTGCAAATTCAAGCTTATGAGGATGTTGTTTGCCCTTTGGTGTCTGGCAGGTCACTCAGAATAATTTGTAAGAAAATGCGGGCTGCTATGAACCTGATGTACAGCTGGTACTTCAGGCATAGGCTATATATTATTTCGAATAGGACTATGCATGCTTTTTTATGCGTAGGGCCGAATATTAGGGTCTCAGACTTCTGGCGTTAAAAGGGGAAAACTCTCCAACTGTCTACAGAGATTAAATATCTAGAGTTAGCTTTTTATTGTATACTGATATGGGCAAAGCCTTTTGAAGTGAAGGTGCCTGAAGATGTCAGCGGTATATCTGGTTGAAGAGATTTTGGCAATACTTGAGGTATGAAATCCACAGGTTTATGTTACACTGGATGTACGTGTAATACGCATCTGTGGTCTGGTATGGTGAAAACCATTCGGCCTAAGCTGAGCGGATTTCACAGAGCTGCTGCTGTAGGTGATACAGTTGCTAGTGATACTCTTGATGTAATGTTTGGTATGCTACCTCTAGATCTTTATGTATAGGTCAGGGCTATGAAATCGATATGCAGACTTCAAAAAATAAATTTTGACATATGGATTAAAACACATGGCATGGAAATTTTACCGATGTTTTTAATGCCTGTATGGAGTTTGGCAGGACCGCAGCAACCAAACTGAACTACTTGTGGATTATTCTGAAATTTTTTATACTGGATCCGGTATCTGGACAATATGATTAGGTACTCTTATGATATGGCA
The DNA here is from genome assembly GCA_949748255.1 of Eustalomyia histrio. Lineage (NCBI taxonomy): Eukaryota > Metazoa > Arthropoda > Insecta > Diptera > Anthomyiidae > Eustalomyia > Eustalomyia histrio. The sequence goes on along the minus strand of OX456524.1, from coordinate 25,891,815 downwards.
ATAGTTTTCCACACTCCGATTTTTGCTATTTTGGATGTAACGAATTGGACAATCGATAAAGAAGAAAGGGACAGGAGTAAAAGTATCTGTAATGACAGTCAGGCTGCGCTGTAGGCACTGGAATCTCTGATCACTTCATCCAGAATTTTTCACGAGTGCAGGCTCAACGAGGTTTCTTTGGGCGAGCCATGTGGCTATTTCGGGCAGTGAAATTACCTAATTACTGCCAGTGCCAAGAATCGGGATCCGCAGCTGGGTATCTGCATAACATGATTAGTAAGCAAACCAAATAGGAATGTGTCAAGATACCTGAGAGGTGACTGCCGTAGACTTACTGACATTGGATAGGAATTATCAATTGTATGTATGTATCATATCTAGAGGACATTGTGTCTGTGACTATCCAGCTTTCTTCAAAACAAGTTGAAAGATTTTAGGTAGTGACAACTTATTAATGGGTTCTGTTCATCAACTACTCCTGACGGATTTTCGCAAGTTTATAAGGAAGACTTGGAAATTCCAGGCTCGTATTCCTTTCTTCTTCTTCTTTTCTAATTTCAATTACATTTCTCCTTTCTTTTTTTTTCTTTTTCTTCTCAAACCCACCCGAACTCAACTTCACTCAACTGGTGAGAAAAAGTGGAAAACTCATATTGCTTCGTCAGATATTAGACATGAGTCGTGCTTGGACATGTTCACACGTGAGTCTAGAAAAAATTTGTATGCGTGATTAATGCGTAAGATTGCGGGAATAGAATTTTCTTCAATTTTTTTTTCATTTTACTCATTTTGCATGTTTGTTTTCTACATTTTTTTTAATGAAGAATTCTCAGCTCTTTAAAATTTAGTAAACATTTTCCTGTCAAAATATTCTTCCATTGTATAACATTTTTTTGAAACATTCTTAGATTTGAATCGAATATATCGAGTGGAAAAAAATTCTTTGAACTTCATCCTATCCTATTCTAACGGCTTGGATTATAAAACCTTCTTTTAAGCTAGAATCATAATTAGACTAAGCGACTAAAGCTTTGGGTGGATGATATTAACTGAAAATTTAAATATATTTTAATTATATATTAGTTTTGATTTTCATTTATTACCACCAACTAACTTTAAACACTTAAGTTCATTACAGTTCTGACTTAAATTTAAAATTTCATCATATGAATAAAAAGTTTTGATTGCAATTGTTTATAGTTTCACATAAATATTTATTTATTTGAAAAGTGCTTATTTATGTTGACAAAAACTTTGCAGGTAATAAAAATAGTAGAAATACTCATGTGTTAAATAATAAATCAATAAAGTTTTCAAATAAAAAATAACAAATAACTGCAATATAATAAAAAAAAAATAATTTAAAAACACACACACACACACCAATAAAACACTCCAAAAATAAAATCTTAAATAAATATATAATTCATTTGTGAAGAAGTGCCAATAAAAACCATTAAAATTGCGCCACTAAAAAGAAAAATATCCATAGAAATAAAATCAACCCATACTGAGACTACCAATAGCAGCAACAACAACAACAACAACACCAGCAACAACAACAACAAAAAAGGCCGCACTGATCCAACAGCAGATATAATCACACCAACAGTACCAGCAACTATAACGACAGATTCCATATTGGCCCCTGCTGATGCTGCTGCTGCAGATAAAACATCTATAAACTTTAAAATACCAAAGGCAACAGTTGTTAAAACATTAACTGAAACATCAGAAAAAGTGACACCTTCAACCTTTAAAACCACCATAACAGCAACATCATCAACAGCATCACCATCATCATCATTACAAACACCATTAACATTGTCCACATCGTCACCAACCACAATTGTAACAACTGTTTCAAATATTGATACAACAAATACAGAACAAGAAGAGACCTTTAAAAATATTCAGTCTTTAGAATTGTCTAAAGAAACCACAAAAACAAATTTAACAACAAGCACGCCAACAACGAATACCAGCAACACCAATAACATCGACATTGACTGCGATTCAGATAGCGATAATAACGTTAGTCTTAAAAATAATTCGGAACTCTTAAGCACTTGCCGATCCACATCTGCTGCTGCTGCTGCTACTGTTGTTTGTTCAAACATCATTAACACAACATTGGCCTCCTCCCCGTCGTTGTTGTCATCCTTGTCGGTGACCTCTTCAACTGTAACCACGCAGCAACAACAGCAACCTTTATTTTATACTTGCACAGCAGCTTCATCATCTTTGTTGGCCCAACCACCACCAACGAAAATTTTTAAAACGGATCATTTGTGTGTGAACGCCTACGGTTTGCCCCCGGTTGCTGCTGCCACCGCTGCTGCTGCTACTGTTGGGCATCCTTGCGTTTATTGTGTTTTTCCTGTTGTGGTGAGTCTTCTATTTTTTGTGAAATTTTTAATATTTTACTCCCAAATAGTCAATGTAAGGCTGTTAAGTAGTTACACATTTTGTGGCCTTTTATGGAATTTATAAGCTGCTTTCGTTTTTGTATATCTTTGTTTTGTAGGATTTTTTAATTTTTTGTAGCAATTAAAGAGTTTCCTTAATTTGCATGATAAGGAAATAATTTTTGTGACTTTTTTAATGGAAATACGAAGGCTTCATAATAGCCCAGCAAAACCACACATTACCAAATAATGGATAAAGTAATGTATAGCCATAGGGGCCGATAGATTACTTTACACCTTACTTCATTGATGAATTTTACAGGCAATGAGCCTCAAAGTAATATATATACCCATTACTTTATAGGTGATAATGTAAGGCGTTACTTATATGGTTACTAGAATGGTAAAAGTAATGTGTCTAAAAATAGATTTTTGAAAAAGGGGAATTTTTATTAAAACAAAATTATTACAAATATTTTAATTAAAAATAATGTCGTCATGATGGGAATCGAACCAGGGAATTCTGGATGCCAGCCAAGAATTCTACCCACTGAGCTATCGACGCATATATTATTTGATTGCTTTAAACTTAAATGAATTGTTGCGCTTCGTTTTTTTTGCTAGTGTTATCAAAACAAACGTACATTACCCTTTTGCTTACAAAAAAACACAAAGTAATGTAGATTTTCAAAAATATTTCAATTATTACTTTACATTTATAATTCATATATTACTTAATCAATAATGAGTAACTTATTATTTTATGCTTGCAAATAATGAAAAAGGTAACGAGCTATCATTACTAGGTAACGCATGAGAATATCGCACCCATTACCAAAATTTTTTCTGGGAGCTGTAAATTATAGTCTTTTCTTTAACAAATTGCCAAAAATCATTGATATCGGTATATGAGTAGATGTTGATCTACTTTGGCACCCCCTGTTAGAACAGGGTGACTGTTCATAGATCGTTTGTGGAATTTTCGTCAGGAACGTTGTAAAAACTGTGGTTTTGCTAGAAATCTTAAATTTAAAATGTGTATTCCTTGATGTATGTATATGGTAACTCACGTATAAACCAAGATGAGATTTTAAGAATTTCCTTTATAATTGTTTAAGAATTTTTCTCCATTGAAGACAAATTTTATTCAAACTTAGAAAAATTCTCTTAAAATGAATAAAAATTCCTATTTTTTGGTAAACACGATAAAGTTTGTATACTCAGTAATAGTTCATATTGCCTGATTTTAGGGAAAAATAAACAAACAAATATATTAAATAAAAATTTATAAATTTTTTAGAAAAACATTTCAGTTCTAAAAAATTTGCATACTAAAATATAATTAAACCAAGTTTAGTTAAAAAAAAAAAATAGAACATAATTTAATCCCATTTAGTTCAAAAAAATGTGCCTCTCTAAATGAACTAAATGTGTGTTAATTTTTTCTTCGGGTAAAATTAACTAAATTTTGGAAAGTCATTTCTAAATTCTATTTTTAAGTCTAATATTTTCTAATTTTTGAGAATTATTTTCTAAAAACCAGTTCAGGCAATTAAAAACAAAAAGTAATTAATTTTTTTTTGTAATAATAAAAATTTATTTGGTTTTAGAAACTGATGAACTATTTCTAAGGAAAATTTTCATACAACTTAGTTCAGATAAATTTTACAAATTTTAATAAAATATTCTTTTGTTCAAGTAAAAGTTTTCTAATTTTTAAAAAATAATAAAATTTGGTACAGGTTTTTTTTTGTTTTAAAACGCTTAAATTATTTTCTAAATTCTATTCCAAAAAAAAAAAACAATAAATTTAAAACTTATTAAAGGAACAAATTAAAGTAACCATATAAAAAAATTATCGGGCATGATTGTAATTTTTGATTCGTGATCGTGGGTAAGCGTCAGTCAGAAATTGCTCACGTGCCTGTATCTAATCTTAAAAGTCTTCAGCTGACTACAAAACAAAGCACATTTTATACATTACGGCATAATGGCTTTTTTATTATTGACGTTGCTCCTATTAAGCTTTATATTTATAGAAGGCACTGAATCAATATTTTTCAATTAATAAAAAAGTAAAAATTTGTGCATGTCAATTAAAGTTTAAGCTAAAAATGCCATAAAATAAGTTTATGACATTTTGACATTTTCCAATAATAACAGGAAATGTATTAGTGAAATTTTGAATTTTTGTAATAATTTCCTTAAATTAGTTAATTTAAAAATGCAAATGACCCCCAGTGTTCCTTATCCATAGATGCCGTTTGTCACTTAAGGCACGCTCTTTTTGTAGTTCTTTCAAGCAGAACCGTTAATTAACTACGAAAAGGATCTGACTTTGTCACAATTTATTACGTTTCAGGATATCCTGCAGTACATTTATTTTACCTTTTTGCCAATGAAATTTAATTTATATTTTAAATACATGATTTCAGTATAATTCAATTAAATTTAAAGAAAAAAATGTCTATCAAAAAGCAGAATTCCTTCGAAAGTGAAAAAATACTTACACAATGAGTGTAAAGTATTTTAAAATATATGGTAAAATAGAAATCATAGAAACAGTTTCATATTTATTAGAAATTTTTTATCAAGTTTAAGGATAATTTTCACTTAAAAGAAGTGCTATTTAACTTGATGTTAGAAAATATTTTCTTATTTTTAGGGAGTTAAGTCCTAGTTTTTGGTAAAAAAAAATATCTAATGAACTTAAATAAAATAAAATTTTTCTTAAAACCAAGGAAACATTTCCTAACTAACAGTAAAATTTAAGATGAACTAATTAGAAGGAAATTTCACTGTTTTTGTAATAAAAAATTAAAGGGTGTCCCAAGAAGAACGCAATTTTTAAATTTTAAATAAAACACAATATTTAAAAAAAATCGTGAAACTTTATTATATCGTAAAGTAGACAGAATGAGGTTATGTATGGAACAATATATCGTGCAGATGGCCGCCGCGGCTTTGCTGGCATGCACGCGATCTTTTAATGAAATTTTCAATGACCGTTTTGCATGAATGCTGCGGTATTTCATTAATGCAGCGTCCAATTTCCTCTTTTAAGGCTTGAGTCGTCGTCGGCTTATTCGCGTAAACCATCGACTTCAAAAAACCCCAAAGAAAAAATCTAATGGTGTTAAATCGCACGATCTAGGCGGCCAATTCTGATCTCCAAATCGCGAAATAACACGACCGGGAAATGACTGATGCATCAATTGAATTGTTTCTCTGGCTGTATGACATGTGGCGCCGTCTTGTTGGAACCACATGCCCTCCACATTCATTTCTTCAATTTTAGGCAAGAAAAAACTGGTTATCATTTCACGATACCGAACACGATTGACTGTTTTTCGCTTGACCTGCCTCATTTTCATAAAAAAAAGGTCCAATGATTCCTCCAGCCCAAAAACCACACCACACAGTGACACGTTGAGGATGCATTTGCTTCTCGTGAATCACTCGAGGATTTTCCTCACCCCAAATGCGACAATTCTGCCTATTGACGAAGCCATCAAGATGAAAATGGCCTCGTCACTGAAGATGATTTTATCGGCAAAATCAGCATTTTCATGTTGTTTCTCCAATACCCAATTAACGAACTCCCTTCGCTGTCCATGGTCAGCTGGCTTCAGTTCCTGAGTCAATTGAACTTTGTATGCATGAAGATGCAAATCTTTCGTCAAAATTCGCTGCAAAGTGGATTTGGAGACACTAATTTGCTGAGCTCGGTGTCGAATTGAGGTGGATGGAGTTTGAGCGACATCATTGCTGCGACATTTTCGGTCGATCGACCTGGTCGATGGCGCGTTGTTGTCTTTACATCACTAACAGACCCAGTTTCGGCAAATTTATCCATTAATCTCTTTACAGTTGACTCTTTTGGAGCATTATTGTGACCACAAATTGATCGCAATTTGCGAACTGTAGCCGCAAAACTTTCACCATTTTGGTAAAACAATTTCACAATGAGAATGCGTTGTGCATTCGTGTAGCGCTCCATTTTTACTAACCTCGTACCTTCTACTAGAAAACAATAACAATTGTTCAAATGTCAAACAATGACACTTCGAATGTTGCCAGATTTAAAAATTGCGTTCTTCTTGGGACACCCTTTAGTTCTCAATAGGAAAAATTTTCTATAACTTAGAAATTTTTACCAAATTTGAAGTAAAATTTGTTTCTTAATTTCAAGGAAAATTTTATTAAATATTGGTAAGAAAGTGTCTTTGGCGCCGTTTTCATTTAAATTTTTCCTCCAAATAAGTTAATTTTTCTAAATTCTAGTTCATTATTTTTTTTTTTTAAGTGTACAACTCTGTGGTACACTGTTTATTATATTTAAGCTAACGATATTGAAGATGCCAGCAAATAAAAGGGTAAGGACATATCATTACTTTGTACATTACTTTGTAATGAGTACTCCTTACCTACAACATTATTTTCAAATATAAGATAATGTATTACCTATAATATATTTCCCTTTTATCATTTTCAATTAAATAATAAATAATAAGTTACCTGTAATGGCATACCTTCCTATTATTTTTATAGAAATAATAATGAGTCATATTTAGTAGTTTGAATTACTTTATTTATTTATGTATATTTTATTTATTAATCTTTAGTTTGAGTTAAGGCCTGTATCAAACAGGAAAAGCAAACAAATTAAGTTTATAGTGCTAAGTGCTTTTTTGGATTTACCAGTTTCTAGCTTTTAAGCAGCTTTTTCTTAAGATTTTCGAGCTTCAAATAGATTTTTCACATTTTTTTTTTTGCCGTAAAGTGCTTTTTTCTTTTAACAAAAAATATTTTTTCGACTAGTTTTATTCTTTTTTTAAGAAAAGTGTTTTTTCACAACTTCTAAATTTTGCTTGTTTAAAAAATATTTGTATGCTAGTTTTGTTCTTTTTTTAAAGTGTTTTTTCCCAACTTGAAGTATTTTTTCCCAAAATAATGAGTTTTACTTTTTTGTCCTCTTTGGTTCTGACACACATTTTTGTTTAATTTTGATACTCGAATCACGAATATGACAAAAATTTGAAAACAAATTATGGTAAAAATCGAATTTTGACTGTAGTCCCGAAAAAGCCTTTATCAAACAAATCTTCGAAATTGTGAAGAGATATAAAATTTCACATTTTAAAAATCAAATCGAATATAAATGATATGCATATGTCCCAAATTGTATAAGCATCTTGTAAAAAATGGAGTCAATTCTTAATATCTTGACGTTTCTGATATCTTAAAGGAATGGACCATGTCTTACCAAAATTTTAGAAGAAAAATTGGTTAGGAAATGGGTCAAACATGACAAAAATTAAAAATGGGACATTTATCAGCCATTGGCCGTCAAAAGGGTTAATTTATATACATAGTTTGAAAAAAAAAGAAAAATGGACTAGAGTTTTGGATTTACAACACAAGGTTGTCGCTTACGAAGTAAAAAGTAATATTTTACCCTATTTCTTACTGAAAGTTAAAAAATAATTGGTTATTAGTAACCAATTATTCATATGCATACGCGTAACCCATTATTTTTTATTTTTTCGTTAGCTTGCACGTAAGCATAACACCTTACCTTTTGGGACATTACATATAAAAAAAAAAGAAATAATTATAATATAAAGGGTAATACGTGAAAACATTAGAGTTTAGATTAGTTTTTTGGTAAGGTGTGTTTTTGCTGGGTGTACCGAAAATTACAAAAATATGCATACTCAAGTGTGAACGTCACTGCCACGTATACGGAATTATTAGAAACTTTACAAAAGATTTTTATTTAAAAATATAAAAACTTTTTTTTTTACTATTTTCCCGCATTTTTTAAATATTCCTAAATATAATAATAACATTTATTTTTATCTGTGTACTGTATAGTCAAAGAAGATACTCATTAATACATCAAATCAATAGGAAAAAACTAAACTAACAAAACAATATACGTGAAGAGGAAGAAGACTCTTAATAGTCAGTCATTTTTTTTAGTTTTATTTTTCGTTCTGCCTTCAATATTAATTAAAACAACCAATGTTCTATTTTTTAACACTCTATTGTTTTTACATTTTTTCCTTTCTATGTTTTTGTCGTTTTTAAGAAACAACATCTCATTGTAGAATTTTGTATTGTTTTATACATTTTTTTTTTGAGTTGTTCATGTATTTGAAAGGATATTGCAGAACAGCACATTTCCGATCTATAGAGGAAAATAAAAAAAAATAGCGCAACACAACAAAACATTAATAAACAGGCCAAGAGTAGAGTAGTATTTGTAGAAGAAGGTAGCGCATATTTCAACTTATTTGTATATTACACACTCACACAGTTACATGCATACACATACATGTATGTAAACAAGTAAATGGTGTTCTATATTTTACAGCAATTTTTTATTTTTTTTTTTTTGTAACTGTATACAATGGTTTATATTGCACTAATGCACAATAACAATAACAAATGTGTGTAGAAATACACATGAAAATTTTTGCAAGCAGCTTTACATTCATAATCATAATATTCATAAGTATTACTTAGTTTTAAATGAATTAATTCTTTAAATTGTCTGTTGTTTTTCGGTATCTCTTTTACCATTTCCTTCTCCGAAGGATTTTACGAAATAAAGTACTTAGTATTTATGATATGGACCATATTATAATGTACTCATTTAATTAACATTTTTAAAAAATGTGCCAACAAGTTATTTTTTTTAGAAAGTGTTAATTTTACTATGAAAATTCATTTGGGTTATAAGTAAAGGGTGTCCCAAGAAGAACGCAGTTTTTAAATCTGGCAACATTCGAAGTGTCATTGTTTGACATTTGAACAATTGTTATTGTTTGCTAGTAGAAGGTACGAGGTTAGTAAAAATGGAGCGCTACACGAATGAACAACGCACTCTCATTGTGAAATTGTTTTACCAAAATGGTGAAAGTTTCGCGGCTACAGTTCGCAAATTGCGATCAATTTGGGGTCACAATAATGCTCCAAAAGAGTCAACTGTAAAGAGATTAATGGATAAATTTGCCGAAACTGGGTCTGCTAGTGAAAATGTCGCAGCTGTACGTGATGATGTCGCTCAAACTCCATCCACCTCAATTCGACACCGAGCTCAGCAAATTGGTGTCTCCAAATCTACTTTGCAGCGAATTTTGACGAAAGATTTGCATCTTCATGCATACAAAGTTCAATTGACTCAGGAACTGAAGCCAGCTGACCATGGACAGCGAAGGGAGTTCGTTAATTGGGTATTGGAGAGACAACATGAAAATGCTGATTTTGCCGATAAAATCATCTTCAGTGACGAGGCCCATTTTCATCTTGATGGCTTCGTCAATAGGCATAATTGTCGCATTTGGGGTGAGGAAAATCCTCGAGTGATTCACGAGAAGCAAATGCATCCTCAACGTGTCACTGTGTGGTGTGGTTTTTGGGCTGGAGGAATCATTGGACCTTTTTTTTTATGAAAATGAGGCAGGTCAAGCGCAAACAGTCAATGGTGTTCGGTATCGTGAAATGATAACCAGTTTTTTCTTGCCTAGAATTGAAGAAATGAATGTGGAGGGCATGTGGTTCCTACAAGACGGCGCCACATGTCATACAGCCAGAGAAACAATTCAATTGCTGCATCAGTCATTTCCCGGTCGTGTTATTTCGCGTTTTGGAGATAAAAATTGGCCGCCTAGATCGTGCGATTTAACACCATTAGATTTTTTTCTTTGGGGTTTTTTGAAGTCGATGGTTTACGCGAATAAGCCGACGACGACTCAAGCCTTAAAAGAGGAAATTGGACGCTGCATTAATGAAATACCGCAGCATTCATGCAAAACGGTCATTGAAAATTTCATTAAAAGATCGCGTGCATGCCGGCAAAGCCGCGGCGGCCATCTGCACGATATATTGTTCCATACATAACCTCATTCTGTCTACTTTACGATATAATAAAGTTTCACGATTTTCTTTAAATATCTGTGTTTTATTTAAAATTTAAAAATTGCGTTCTTCTTGGGACACCCTTTAGTTGAAATCGTGGCTTTATTGAGACCGAAGAATTTATTTCTAGGAAAAAAGATGTTTTTTTTGGTGAATCTCTTAAAAATGCAGGATTTACAACAGATGGGATATAATTTACACATGGTTTGTGTCTTTGATAACTTATATGGAGGGCAAATCACTGTCATTTATTCTAACTTAGTCATTGAACGAAATAGTGTAACCAGCAAAGTTTCTTTTTGTGGAATTTTGTGCCCACAAAGCACCATTTCCGGGAAGTTTTGCATCAGTTGTTCAATTTGAAAAAAGTGCAGCAGAAGCACATAGATTTGCGCTCCGAAGCTAATGTGGAATATCTCTATCGATTTCAACGTGCGAGATACGGAAGACAAAGACCGCCCAGGTCAACCAAAAAAGTTTCAAGATGATGAATCGGAGGCATTACCCGATGAAAATTGTTGCCAAACTCTTGAAGAACTTGATACTCACTTGAACATCAACCGTTTGCAAATAGCAGGATTCGTCCAAAAGCAAGAATATTATGTACCACACGAGTCGAAGCCGAAAGATGTTGAAAGACAATTTCGCATGTCCGAAATGCTGCGTGAACGCCATAAAAAAGTATAATTTTGCATCTAATCATTAGTGGCGATGAAAAATTAATCCATTGCGACAATGAAGCGAGCATTGACCGAAAAACGCCCGCAATATGACGTAATATTCCATCATGACAACGCTCGGCTACATGTTGCAAGATCGATTAAAAAATATTTAGAAAAAAATGGTTGGAAAGATTTTCCTTACCCGCCTTATAGTCCAGAACTTACCTTACTTATCGATCGATGCAAAACGTTCTCACTGGAATACACTTCAATTCAGAACAGTGTATCCGAAGTTGTATTGACTCGTTCAAAAACTAAGCAGCTCTTTTGGCGCGGAATCCATATGTTACCAGAAAGATAAGAAAAGCTCATAGCTAATAGCCTTTTTCCACTGAGCTACATCTTTCATCTTTTATCAATTTGCAAAGATGTTAACATCTTCTCATAAGAATTAAACAGGCCAAAAATTCTACATCTTTCTACATTTACAAAAGATGATCCTTTCTCATTTTGTTCCATCTTACATCTTTCGTTATTTTAAGTGTCATCACTTAAAAAATGACAAAAAAAATCGGTTTTCTTTGTGCCATCACTAGCAAACTGGCATTGCAGAAAATAAACAAAAAAAAATCAAAGGAAAATGAGCGGCAGATGTAAGAATTTCATTCTTATGTCTACCAAAAATTCTTCTTTATCATCATCTTCTTCCAGAATGGCTTTAATATTTAAATGTACTGCATTAAAATTAGGGTTTGTTCTTGCAAAGCAACAACTACTCCAATGATTAATGCTTTCTCTAAATCCCTTTTTTATTTTTAACAAAAATTGTGCGTCTTTTTCTTTAATTTTTTTGACAGCTGAATAAATAACAGATGAAAGATATTGCCAATGTAAGCACTTGTTTCACATTTTCAACATCTTCCAAAGATGTTGTTTAGTGTAAAAAGCCTATAAGGGTGGACAATAATGTGAATAAATTTATATTGTACCAATGTTTCACAATAAACGGTAAAAATTTGCCAAAAAATACGCATTTTAAAAATATATTCAAGTATGGTCAAAAAAGATCATATCTGGTGCGGCTCAAATAACCAATATATGATTATAGATCTGGTATCAGATATAAACTGATCTGGCATATATATGATACATATAATCCTATATGACTAATTTTGCTCATTTCTGCCCACCAAAACTTTCTAGATTCATTTAGGCATGAACTGATCTGATCAGGGTGTCCCTAGAAGAACGCAATTTTTAAATTTTAAATAAAACACAGATATTTAAAAAAAAATCGTTAAACTTTATTATATCGTAAAGTAGACAGAATGAGGTTATGTATGGAACAATATATCGTGCAGATGGCCGCCGCGGCTTTGCTGGCATGAACGCGATCTTTTAATGAAATTTTCAATGACCGTTTTGCATGAATACAGCGGTATTTCATTAATGCAGCGTCCAATTTCCTCTTTTAAGGCTTGAGTCGTCGTCGGCTTGTTCACGTAAACCATCGACTTCAAAAAACCCCAAAGAAAAAAATCTAATGGTGTTAAATCGCACGATCTAGGCGGCCAATTCTGATCTCCAAAACGCGAAATAACACGACCGGGAAATGACTGATGCAGCAATTGAATTGTTTCTCTGGCTGTATGACATGTGGCGCCGTCTTGTTGGAACCACATGCCCTCCACATTCATTTCTTCAATTCTAGGCAAGAAAAAACTGGTTATCATTTCACGATACCGAACACCATTGACTGTTTGCGCTTGACCTGCCTCATTTTCATAAAAAAAAGGTCCAATGATTCCTCCAGCCCAAAAACCACACCACACAGTGGCACGTTGAGGATGCATTTGCTTCTCGTGAATCACTCGAGGATTTTCCTCACCCCAAATGCGACAATTCTGCCTATTGACGAAGCCATCAAGATGAAAATGGGCCTCGTCACTGAAGATGATTTTATCGGCAAAATCAGCATTTTCTCCCTTCGCTGTCCATGGCCAGCTGGCTTTAGTTCCTGAGTCAATTGAACTTTGTATGCATGAAGATGCAAATCTTTCGTCAAAATTCGCTGCAAAGTGGATTTGGATACACCAATTTACTGAGCTCGGTGTCGAATTGAGGTGGATGGAGTTTGAGCGACATCATCACGTACAGCTGCGACATTTTCGGTCGATCGACCTGGTCGATGGCGCGTTGTTGTCTTTACATCACTAACAGACCCAGTTTCGGCAAATTTATCCATTAATCTCTTTACAGTTGACTCTTTTGGAGCATTATTGTGACCCCAAATTGATCGCAATTTGCGAACTGTAGCCGCAAAACTTTCACCATTTTGGTAAAAAAATTTCACAATGAGAATGCGTTGTTCATTCGTGTAGCGCTCCATTTTTACTAACCTCGTACCTTCTACTAGCAAACAATAACAATTGTTCAAATGTCAAACAATGACACTTCGAATGTTGCCAGATTTAAAAATTTCGTTCTTCTTGGGACACCCTTTAAATTCAAGCATATCTAATATATAAATATATAAAGATATAAATATACCTGATCGGATCTATTAATTTTTACATGAGTAAAATGTAGATGAAAATAAGGTGTTTTTTAATTTCTTATTTTCTTATTGAATCTGATTAGCTATTATCTAATGAGATCTGGTCAGAACTGATGTACTTTTACAAGGGTTCAAAAATCTGTTCTTGAACTAATTAAAATTTTAGTTTAAATTAAAAAAAAAAGTATTTTAAAAATATTTTCAATATAATTTTTATCAGAATTGGCACACAGATGTGATCAGATAACATCTATTCAGATCTAATTATAACTGACTGAATCTATTTAGACCTAATTCCAGATTGCATATATAAGCTAATTTATGTCACTTTATGGACAGAATTGATATGTCTTGTATGTTGTATAAGATCTGGTATCAGATAAGGCCTGGAATGTTATATGAAGAAATAAAAAAGAAAAAAATTAATTTAATTTTATTTTTGAAAGATCTGCCGGTAAAAAATTATTTTATAGTTATAATTTTTTTGAATTCACTTTAAATTTTTATTTGAATCTGATTTGATCAGATCTAATTAAATCTTAAATATTTACCAAATTTTGTAATCTATTTAGATCTGTTACAATCCCATTAAATAAAATCTGCTCAGATCTATCAGATTTTTTCTTAATATAATGTGGATTATCTTACAAGGGAATAAAAAAGAAAAAAAAAATTAAGCAGTTTGGTTTTGATGAAATTTGAATATGTAATAACAAAAAAAAAATATATATATAAGAACAATCCGACTCATTTTTCTGCCACCTTGGGGATCTTGAGTGTAAAATAATTGGGACTTTTTTGTTTCGCAAACGTCCTAAGCTTTATACAAAAATTGCATTCAAATAATATATTCGTCAAATAATAAAATTTCATATAAAATTGTTTTAGCATACACAGAAAAATCTAAAATCGAGTTTCAATTAAAATATTTGTAGATACAATTAAAAATTTAATTGAATTTAGACCAGCAAAAGAATTTGTTATATCATTTAATTTTTTTGTTAAAATTAATTGAAATTTTTCAATTATTTTTTTAATCATATCAATTAAATTTTTAATCAAAAAAATTCAACATTTTCAATTAAAGTTTTAATTATATCAATTAAAATTTTAATCAAATTTTTGCTTGTTTGTGTGTAATTCATCAACGCATGAAAATTTCTAAATACTTTGTACCAAATAGTTCATAGCAGTATCATAGTACTTTTGAGGTTCCAATAGCACCACAAAAAATACTATGGTACTAACTTTATCATAACTGGTGCACGCATATCCCACTGTGTTGCCAAAAAACTTTTGTTCTCATGATCCTATTTTCAAAGTTGAAATACCCAAAAATACTTAACAAACTGTCAAACAATTAAATTTTCCTTTTTTCTAAAATGTTTTTTTTGCAGATTTTGCTTGCTAAAAATTAATAATAAATATTCTAGAAAAAAGGATGGCCTCATAAAAGACTTCAAATTCATATTTTAATAATTTTTTAAATTATAAAATATACCTTTAAAAACATGATTCCTTGTTTTAAGTTTTAAATCTGATTTAATTTTCAACGAATCGATTTGCAAAATTCAGTTTAAATAATTTTTCTACTTTATTTAATTAATATTTAATTCAGAGAATGAATCAAATTGATTAAATTTTAACAAATCCAAAAAAAAAAAACCAAAAATCGTTCGCGAACAGAATCACAAAACAAATTATTTAATCGAGTAAAAATTGAATCATTGAAAGATTCATAAAATGAATAATATGAAATAAAATGAATTATCAAGCTCTGCATTAAAACTAATACGATCGATCTGAAAAATTTATCCAAACTTAATTTTTTATATCAATAAATTTTAAAATTTGAAGCTAAATCCCCTTATCTGGCAACACTGATGTGTTTTTGTAAATTTAAAAATATATTAAAAAGAGTGAAAAAAATAAGTTATGACGCTTTTATTAATTTGTAATTTAAAGAAATGTAATAAAAGTTAAGATATAAATAATATGACTTTTGTATATTGTCAATAGTGTTTATTTTAAACTAGAATATTTTTTACACCAAGTTCATTATCAATTAAAAATTTAATTGATATGATTAAAATTTTAATTGAAAATTATAAAGAAATCAAAATAAAATAAATATTTTAAATTTTCTTGGCAATAATTTTTTCTGTGAAGGGCTGTCAAGTGGTTTCAAAAAATAGCAAAACGAGCTATGCGAAAAATTTTATAAAATCAATAATATCGCGAATAAAAAAATTAAATAAAAATTTAATTTAATTTAAGGAATAAGATATGGAAATTTGTCAGCCATAGCAGTTACCTTTTCATATAAATTACTTTTTACAACGGCACATTCAAAGAAGCAAAAAAGTACAAAAAAAGTAACCAGTAAAAATCCCTTTCCACACTTTCATATGTTTCCTTTAGTTGCAATACCTTAAAAAAGCTAAAAAGTAAACACAAAAAAAACCTATTTTTGGCCTATTAAAATTCCGAACCAGGTCGATCTTAAATTTTATTTTTTATCACATCCAAATGTCATCAAAAGTGGAGTGCTTATGTTGGGATATTTTTCTTGTTAATTTTCTTCTTTAACCCTTTAACCACTGGAGTCGAAATTCGAGGTATTTTGTTATGAAATTTTGGTTCTAGTATCATTTTGGACTAAAAAGCACGAATGTGAAGTCCATTTGTCAAAAAAAAAAAAAAATTAACCTGAAAGCGCCAGGTGGAAAAAATGAAAAACAACCTGAAGCTCGACTCAAACAAAAATATTTGTTTCACAAATCAAACACGCAAATTTCGAGTCGATTGAGCTATTGGAAAGTATGTTTTTTTTAGTTTTAATTTTGCACCAAAATCATAAATAATTTTCGTGTCTGTTTTGACAAAAATCTTGACAGAAATGGGTGTATCTATCAAACTGAGCGTGTTCAAACCGGCACTCTTCGAAAGGTAAATTCAAACAGACAAAAATGTCGTTGCACCAAAATTATTGCTTTGGATATAATTGGACTTTAGTAATGACTCTCTGTAGGCGGTCTTAGTGGTTAAAGGGTTAAGAAATATTGACAGAAAACACTATTTCCATTTTGTTTTGCTCTACATTCATGTATTCTTTAATAGTACTGGTATTAAAAAAATCGTTATTACCGTATCATTATATAACCTTTTCAGTCCTAGCAACTTGACGAAATTTTCAGATCAATTACATTGTAAAACAATTTCAAACTTTTTCCAAAACTACGGGGTTCCGACGATTGATTCTTGTTAAGGTGACCAAAAAAAAGATATATGTACGTGTGTCGGCGTTTTGATATTTTACATCGGAATTTCATTTTAGAGGCGGTTAAAGTTTCCCCGCTCTGGCCTGTTCTTGCATCATATCGGTATATACAACTATGCTTTCTTTACATCTGAGGTATAGGGTATGTCCAGCAACTTTGTAGATAATGGTATGACAAATATTTTTGTAGAACATATTAACCCTCTAACTCCCCCTCATGACGGCATTTTTTGGCTTTATTCTAACTAATTGTAAAAAACACCCGGAAAAAGGGGAAGGGCAGGGATGAAATGTTCTTCAAAACTTAACACAAACACCAAAATCCAATCAAATTCAAGACTGCTCATCAGATTTCTAGATTTTGAGATGACCTACATATTATAAGTCAGGTTTTGAGATCACCTACATAGTATGTGGGTCATCCCAAAATCTAGAAATTTAACCGCCTCTAAAATTAAATTCCGATGTAAACTATCAAAACGCCGACACATGTATATTTTTTTTTGTCTCCTTAACAAGAATCAATCGTCAGAACCCCGTAATTTTTTTTGTGTTGAACTGTTATAATTTAACGGAAACTGGGAGACTAGAAAATTCATTTTCCTCCTCCATTATAATGCATTTTGTACCAATCGTGCCAGTATTTTGGAAGTTGCTTAATTATCATCATTTATGTGGTTTGAAACCACTGTGCAGAAATCGTTTATAAGATTGCTATTTGTGATTACAAAAACACTTTAATCAGAAAATCTAAAACTAGCTTTTGATGTTTTGTTGCAGCTTTTTGTATTTTAGGTGACGATACATATGTATAAACAACTATTGTTATATGAATAAAATGAAAAAAAAATGGCAAACATTGAAAAATGATGAACCATCAAACAAAATTCATCATGGCAGCCTTGTAAAAATAACTATAACTACTCGTACACTCACTCATACTCATACACACAAACAACTATGGTTGTATATAAATAATAATGATTGCTGCAGTACAGCAAGCAGCAGGAGCAACATCATCATAAACCATCTTGTTAAATAGAAAAATATATATTTTTTGTTTAAGATTTTTTCGCTTCCTTTTTTTTTATTTAGCCAGTATTTTGTTTTAACTATGCAACTAACTATCTATCTACAAATATATTATTATTTTAGTCGTTTTTTTCTTGTTATTTTGTACAAAGGTTTTTGCATAGTTTAATAGTTAGTTACAAACTAGTTACAAACAATGGCTGTATCGAGATTTGTAATTCGTGTAACTGTATTCACAGTGTATGAACCAAAACCTGTGAGACTATTTTTGGAAAATCTAAAAACTTGTAATCTACTTATTGTATAGTAAAGCAGTGAAAGTGCTCAGACAGGTCCTTCACAAAAAAAAAAAAAAAATCCTCCACACTGCTAGAGTAGCTAAAGTCTTACAAAATTATTTGAGGTAACCGGAACTGGGTTAGATGAACTGCAACGTTCAGCACTACAACTGCCAAATTCCTTGTTGTTTATTCTTTCAGTTTTTAGTTTTCAGATTTTTTTTGTTAATTTTTTTTCTTCCCTAAAAGTATTTTGTTATTTTCCAAAGAGGAAAAAAATCCTTAATCATCATTATCGTAATCATTAGTATCACGAACAGCTGTATTCATTGAGCTGATGTTAAATCACAGCAATTTTTATGTTTTCGAAACTATTTTATTTCATTCTATATCTCTATTTTTTTTTTATTTTCCCAAGAATTTAAAGGTATTGTTTTAATAGTTGTGCGAATTTATGTTAAATAGTTTATAGATTTGTAAATGTATAGAGTATCGTATTTAGGTATTTAAAAAACCGCTTAGTAGCAAAAACTAAAAAAAATACAGAATTTAAGCAATACTTATACTATTTTACGGCTTTATAAAAAATCATTTTATACATTGCAGCACAGACACTAAAGTATTTCTAGATAAATACCGAAGTTTTGGTCATTCATGTTCATTACAATTTGTGAGTTGTTCACTATATTGACACAAAAACGTCTATACAAAACTTTACCATTTTTTTTACTTTGTAGGGGACACCCTACTGCGTTGATGAAAGAAAGTTAGGTTAAAGGATAGATGAAAGAGGGAGGAGTGTCTGTGGATATTGTACCAAAAATTTCTCAATGCTGTAAGTGACAGAGAGTACGATCAAAGAACGATTTTTTTTGTAATGTCGATGCACTGGCCAATTGACAATAAATGGATATGATCTAGGATGCTTCAATCAGTAAATAGAGATTTTTACCCTTCTGTCATTAATTAGCGCCAACGTCCTTCTATGAACACGATCCAGAAACTTCAAAATAGTCTTTAAAGACCCTGTTTATATATGGAAGTTGTCTTCAATTGTCGGCCGAATATGGATGACATAGTTGAATAAGAAGGTCAGATGAGACAACATTGGTCCTTGCATGCATTAAAATCATCCCTATTTTCATGAACCCCTCAGAGATTGGTCGGAATGTCAACATTGAATGTATCATTCATATTTTGTCTTATGCCGCCAATGGGAATTCCCCCTTTTTTGCCCTTTCTTTATGGATGTTTGAAAATTCCTTCTTAGGTGATGTCTACTGCTGAGGAGGAACCTTCATACCTTAATTTAACTTCCTAGTTTCAGCTGTTCTGGCAACCATTTCTCTGGCAAAAATTCTGAAATATACCTTCTCAACGAGAGCCCATACTCCAGGGAACACATACGAGAGCGGATCAATAAGTGCGTGACTTTTTGAACTTCCCCCGTAGTTATATGAAATGAAACACTGCTCCCATCCAGTACACGTAAAGAAAAATATGGTTGGGTCAATCATATTCGAAGAGCATCATATATTTTTGGGTTTATGGTTGTGCCAACCATAATCGTACTATATTATGGTTATCATATTATTATAATAAAATAACCATATTTTTACCATAATATGGTCCCTACAGTTATATTATGATTCAAAAATTACCATATTATGGTCCTAAATAAACATGTTATAGTGAAAATTATGTTACTTTATTCGATCTTATTTATATTAAATTTTTTTAAGCTAAAGATCTTTTTTTTATAAAATTTCTTAATTTATTTTCAATATTTCGCTAACAATTTGTTAGCATCTTCAGGAAAACAAAATAATTAAAATTTTGTTTTCCTGAAGATGCTTACAAATAGTTAGCGAAATATTGAAAATAAAATAAGAAATTTTATAAAAAAAAAAGATCTTTAGCTTAAAAAATTGAATATTCATGTTATAATGAATTTATCATAATATGATCGCACGTAATCATAGTATGCTCAAAATGTTATCATATTATGGGCCCTCATAACTATATTATGATTCATGGATTATCATTATATAATCCATAATCTAAGAAAACTAACTTTTTTTCTTTGATTGTAAAATTATTTATTGATTGTTGCCAGCATTTTATCGTTGCATAATAATCATATTTATAGTCAGAATTTTTGTTACCACAGTATGGTTACAGCCAATCATAATATAAAATATAATGTGCCAATCATAAAATAGTAAAATATTTACTAAATAATAATGGTAGCGACCATGTTGATGGTTAGAAAACCAATAACTTGGTTATGACAACCATACCCGATTGCAGCAAGCACAATAAAGTAGCAGTGATCATATTTCAACCATGTTTTTTCTCTGCGTGTACCACCTGTTAATAGACTACTGTCAAATTTTGAGCAAATTTCAACATTTACATTGAGATTAACAGCAGGATTTTTCGAGGTCCGTAAAATAGGCATTTGTTTGATCAATAATTTCATCCTTGGAGCTTAATATCTTTAGACCGAGCTATTTCTTTAGGTTCGGAACTAGGAAATAGTCACTGCGAGCTAAATCTGGAGAATAAGGCGAATGAGGGATTAATTCGTAGTCTACTTCATGGATTTTTGCCATGGAAACTAAGCTGGTGGTCGATTGTGTGCAAACGCGGCAGCGATCTTGCGGAAAGCTTTTGCATACCCAAATAATCGTTCAAATTTGAATCCAATGAGCCATGTGAGATGCCTATGTCTTCCACAATCTATCGCACATTCAATCTCCAAACGGCCAACATCACATCGTGAATTTTTTAAATTGTTTTTGGTGTAGAGACCTTAACTGGGCGTCCAAAACGTTCGGCATCTTCCGTGCTTGTAAGGCCACAACGAAAGTCAATAATTGAAAATCGGTGGTTCAGAGTCCCCATAGTATTTATCAAGCTTTTCCTTGGTTTGATTGACGGTTCCAGCGATTTTGGCAGGCCATCAAGGGAGACAATTTCCCCTTTTTTGCCCCTACCAATAGGCTATTTCAAAATTCCTGTCTTAGGTGATATATACAACGGAGGAGGAAACTTGGTACAAAATTTCAACTTCCTAGGAGCAGCCCGTTAAGGGGGAGACTTCTCGCCCCTATGAACTCCTATTTTTACCATGTGCCTTATCATTGACGTAGCCCAGGATCCAGCGAACGCATATTTTAAATTTCAGCAATTTACGCAAAGGAGTTTGGACAGGCCGTCATAGGCAAATTTTCCTCCTGACAGCAGGAATCTCCTAAAATCCCGTCAGCGGATGTCTACGACGGCAAAGGTAGGTAAGAGGTCAAAATTCGTTTTTTTGTGCAACATAGTTCCCTTCAAGGGTGATACACTGATAATAGCGACCCTCCAACTTTTCGATACCATTTTTGTAGTACAATTTGTCCTTTGCTTCAAAATAGGCCTCAGTTTCGGCGATCACCTCTTCATTCGACGAAAATTTCTTCCCAGCGAGCATTCTTTTGAGATCTGAGAACAGGAAATAGTCGCTGGGGGCAGATCTGGAGAATACGGTGGATGCGTAAGCAATTCGAAGTCCAATTCATAGATTTTCGCCTTCGTTTTCACTGACTTGTTTTTGGTCAAAAGTGAGCTCGCGCGGCACCCACTTTGCACAGAGCTTTCTCATACCCAAATATTCGTGAATAATATGATGTACACGTTCAGTTGATATCTTTAGAATACCTGCTATTTCATTCAATTTCAATTTACAGTCATTCGAAATCATTTTGTGGATTTTTTTGATGTTTTCGTCCGTAACAACCTCTTTTGGGTGTCCACTGCGTTCACCGTATTCGGTGCTCATTTCACCACGTCTAAACTTAGCAAACCAATCCTTGATGGTTGATTTTCCTGGGGCAGTGTCCGGAAACTCGTCATCAAGCCAAGTTTTTGCTTCAACTGTATTTTTTCCCTTTAAAAAGCAATATTTTATCCATATTTTCACAATAACAAAAGTTGCTTCACTCAAAATGCTATAATTCACAAACTAATGATCCGTCAGCTTTCAAATTTGTACACGTGTCTTTTGAAGATTTGGGATAACTAAAAATCATATCGATTTAAGTCTAGTAGCGCCATCTATGTGCCAGGCCGGGGACTTCTCAATTGACCTGTTACATGCCAAATTCTAGTATTTCAGCTTCAGCGATTTGGGCTTGGCGAAGTTGAATGTGTGAGTGATTCAGAAACGGCATTCCTTTTATTTATTTATCTTAATGCCCGATACTTCGTTATCGGCAGCTTTTAATTTCGGAAAATGTTGAGAAGAAAATATTATTTTTTTTTTTAACCTTTAAAGTCGATGTTTAAATTTCAAGTTTTGAATTTCTTGTTTATAGGTCATTTAAGGGTAACGTTCAGAGAAGGGCAAATGCTGATTGCAAAACGTTCATACGCAATCAACACAAGAATAAATATGTGTTTGCGTTCAAACGCTGAATATACTCCAACACACATATTTGTTGATGATTTTAAATCAATCAAACGACGTGCAAATTGTTGTCACTGATTTATAATCATCGGTCGTTTTTATACCATTGATTTTATTCTGTTCGTTTGAGTCAACAATAATTATTTTGATGTAGAATAAATCAGAAAAAGCAATAAATAAAGCGTATGTGTGTATTCATAATTAAAACGAAATAGTTTCTTATCTATAAAAAGGGGGTGGTTTTTTATAAAGACATTTCATAAATTAGGGTGGGTCTAAAATCCGTTTTTTTAGAATTGTTATTAGTAATACCAAAAATATTGTTCTTTGTGAATTTTTTTTTTTTTAATTTAGGTCGATATCTCATGCTTTCCCAATCCGGTTAAAGTTAAATATTGCCTAATTTTCCAATTAAAATAGATAAAAAAAAAGTAGACAATATTAAAATTTTTCCGGATAAGGCAAGCCTGAGATATCGACCTAAATTTTTTTTCCAAAAAAAAATAAATTTTTTTTTTTTCACAAAGAATATTTTTAGTATTGTATTACTAATAAATATTTGAAAAAACGGATTTAAGTCCCACCCTAATCTACACAATATAATTTATGAAATGTGTTTCTATTTTGTTTTGATTATGATTACACTCATACGCGTTGTTTGTTGTTTTTTTTTTTTGATTTATTCAACGCTGACTTTTTGTTGAGTGATTACATTTGCATAAAACATAATCGACAGATGATTCACACTGATCCCAATTACGCGTTCAGTAACATGACGCTGATTTTATTCTACAGTGAATTTTGTTGAATTATTAAATGTGAACAAGAATTTTTGTGTATGATTAAATCAAGAAAAAAGTTGATTTTGCAGTTCTCTGGTAACGTTCTCAATATTAACTCTTTTTAATATTCACTCGTATTCCTTTCCAACACATTTCGTTCTTTTTCTCTAATGTTTCAATTACACTCATTCCCATCTAGACCTTTTTTCGTCTAGTTTGATGAATAATGATATAATTGTAAAAAAATTTTATAAAATTTTATTCGGATAAAATTATGTATATGCAAATACTTGTAACTGAAGAAAGAAAATTAAATCTTTAAAATTTATTTTAAATAATTTTTAAAATTTACGCTCAAAATTACTAAAAGCACTGAAGATTTTTAATATTTTATTAAATTACTAAACAAAAAATCTTTGCTAAAATTAGTGATTCAACAAAAAATTTCTTAGGAATTGGTGATATATATATGAGATATTAAAAAAAAAACCCCAACTGTATAATAAAAGTTTTTAAAGCAATTGATATTTTTTATACAATTCTTGGTATTGTATGAAATAATGTCAATATTTACACTTCACTTGTAATATACACACATACATATTTACATTTTCAAACGTTAAGATTCAATTTTATTTTAATAAAATTGGTATTTATGTTGCAAGCACAAGGATCATAGTTTTAACACAAAATTATTTTTCAAGTTGAGGTTTTTCAACTCAAATAAAAAATGAAAACTTTGCAGGCAAGCATGCACTTAAAATATCAAAGAGAAATATTAATATTTTTTAAAAGAAAAAAAATCAGAGTAATAACGTTTTTTTTTATATAAAAATTAGGAAAACAAAATGTTCGATATAAAAACTTCTTTAGTTAGCTAATATTTTACATACAATATTTAAAAAGACAAGTCGAATAAATGGGAGAGTTTTAAATAATTTATTTTAACAATGATGAAAATTGATTTATTAAGATATCCCTATTTCTTAAATAGTAAAACAAAGTTTAAGGTCAAAGATGAGAATGTTAAGCAAAATTCATAACAATACAATACAACTTATGTCTGCAACTCTTAACTGTAGTTTTTTGAATTTTAAATAAGCATCAATCAAATTGAAGTATTTTCTTTTAATTTTTATTTAAATCCGCCTTAGTAAAGATTATTCATTTTGAACTACAAAAGTTGTGCCTTGACCAACAATCTTTTGTTATTTTCTTATATTAGTTAAAACTTATATTCCCATTATATCGAACAGATATAAAACTTTTACATCGCATTGATGCAACAATCATGTTTTATTGAGTACATTTCCTATAATATTTAAATATTAACGAGAAACTATAAAAAACAATTTTGTATTGAACTTTATGCAAATCTTTACATACTATGCACATTGAAAATATATTCTTTGTATGCACTTATTTGCAAGTTAGTATTTTTGTTTGTATACCCTCTACTTATAAAGGGTGTCCCAAGAAGAACGCAATTTTTAAATCTGGCAACATTCGAAGTGTCATTGTTTGACATTTGAACAATTGTTATTGTTTGCTAGTAGAAGGTACGAGGTTAGTAAAAATGGAGCGCTACACGAGTGAACAACGCATTCTCATTGTGAAATTGTTTTACCAAAATGGTGAAAGTTTTGCGGATACAGTTCGCAAATTGCGATCAATTTGGGGTCACAATAATGCTCCAAAAGAGTCAACTGTAAAGAGATTAATGGATAAATTTGCCGAAACTGGGTCTGTTAGTGATGTAAAGAAAACAACGCGGCATCGACCAGGTCGATCGACCGAAAATGTCGCAGCTGTACGTGATGATGTCGCTCAAACTCCATCCACCTCAATTCGACACCGAGCTCAGCAAATTGGTGTCTCCAAATCCACTTTGCAGCGAATTTTAACGAAAGATTTGCATCTTCATGCATACAAAGTTCAATTGACTCAGGAACTGAAGCCAGCTGACCTTGGACAGCGAAGGGAGTTCGTTAATTGGGTATTGGAGAGACAACATGAAAATGCTGATTTTGCCGATAAAATCATCTTCAGTGACGAGGCCCATTTTCATCTTGATGGCTTCGTCAATAGGCAGAATTGCGCATTTGGGGTGAGGAAAATCCTCGAGTGATTCACGAGAAGCAAATGCATCCTCAACGTGTCACTGTGTGGTGTGGTTTTTGGGCTGGAGGAATCATTGGACCTTTTTTTTAAGAAAATGAGGCAGGTCAAGCGCAAACAGTCAATGGTGTTCGGTATCGTGAAATGATAACCAGTTTTTTCTTGCCTAGAATTGAAGAAATGAATGTGGAGGGCATGTGGTTCCAACAAGACGGCGCCACATGTCATACAGCCAGAGAAACAATTCAATTGCTGCATCAGTCATTTCCCGGTCGTGTTATTTCGCGTTTTGGAGATCAGAATTGGCCGCCTAGATCGTGCGATTTAACACCATTAGATTTTTTTCTTTGGGGTTTTTTGAAGTCGATGGTTTACGCGAATAAGCCGACGACGACTCAAGCCTTAAAAGAGGAAATTGGACGCTGCATTAATGAAATACCGCAGCATTCATGCAAAACGGTCATTGAAAATTTCATTAAAAGATCGCGTGCATGCCAGCAAAGCCGCGGCGGCCATCTGCACGATATATTGTTCCATACATAACCTCATTCTGTCTACTTTACGATATAATAAAGTTTCACGATTTTTTTTTAAATATCTGTGTTTTATTTAAAATTTAAAAATTGCATTCTTCTTGGGACACCCTTTATGAGAGAGTATATATTATTATGTCTTTACGTTTGTAACACATCAAAATATAAGTCTAAAATCCTATAAAGTCTATTATAGACAAAGACGAATGCGGGGTAAATTCATTTTTTTTTACCCAGAATTTTATATACACATTTGTGAATTTTAGTACAAATTCCATATTATCGTCTCTGGAATAAAATATTTTGCCATATTTTTTTACCAGACACCCAGAGTTGAATAATATTTTATATCCACTACAAATTTGTTTCACCTCAAAAACTGTTTTTTTTATCTCCAAAACTTTTTTCACCAAAAAAATAATTTTCATCTAAAAAAAAATTTGTTTTCCACCAAAATTGTTTTTCACCACAAAAATGTTGTTCACCTCGACAATGCTTTCTCAATTGTTTAAATGT
This sequence comes from Eustalomyia histrio, assembly GCA_949748255.1. NCBI lineage: Eukaryota > Metazoa > Arthropoda > Insecta > Diptera > Anthomyiidae > Eustalomyia > Eustalomyia histrio. The sequence goes on along the minus strand of OX456524.1, from coordinate 25,865,270 downwards.
CGGATTTATATCCAAAAAAAAATAGGAAAAATTTTCCCGCAAAAATTTTTAAAAATCTCATTTTAGTCAATGTTGGAGAAGGAATCTACCTCCGATTTCCTAGCTTCGGGAACTAAGGGGAAACTATGTCCCCTTTTAAATCCGCTTTTAACTCCTTCTAATAAGATAATCGAACAAGGACCATAAAAGAACCCTATAAGTTTACCTCCTGTTAAACATATTTTAAAGTTCAGATTTCTGGTAAAAGGGGTTTGCTCCTTTCCCTATTTGATCCTTCCCTAATGATTTTCACAACCCCCGAATTGGGGAATTGCAAAATGTACATGCAAATATACAAAAATATGCATTTTTAGCAAAATGTGCCAAAATATGCATTTAAAGCAATAAGTATAAATATATGCAACACAAAAATCTATGCCATTTTCTTGCAAATTTATTTGATTCCCAAAGATATCAACATGAATTTCTATTGACGGATAAGATTTTCGAAAAACGTTAAAATGGTGAAAAAATTAAATCGATAAATATAACCAAAATTCAGGCTCGCTTCACTTTATTTCGTTTCCTGTGTTAACTGTTTTAATTTCACTCATTTTCGGTTTTATTTCGTCTGGTGTTTCAATTCCACTCTTTCTCCGTTCCATTCCATTTCGTACCCCTTGTCTAGTGTTTAACTTCCACTCGCTTCCCTTTGCATTTCATTTCTTTCTCATTGACGAACGTTTCAATTTTTTTCATTTCCCGTTTCATTCCACTTCGTCCCCCTGTATAGCGTTTCAATTTCACTCGTTCCACTTACATTACATCCGTCCTATCTACTGTTTCAATTTCACTCGCTTCCCATTTCATTACAATCCGTTCCCCTGTCTAGTGTTTCATTTCCATTCGTTACCCATTTCATTCAATTTCGTTCCCCTTGTCAAGTTTTTCCATTCCTCTAGTTTCCCGTTTCATTTAATTTCTTTTGGTCTCCGCTCCATTTAGTTTCACTTATCTAAAGCATTGCATTCCACTTCGTTTCTCTTGCCTTGTTTTTCAATTCCACTCGTTTCACCTTCCATTCCTTTTGTTTTGCACTTGTCCGGTGCTGCAATTCCACTCCCTCCCCGTTCCAATCCATTTCCATTTTTTTCCCTTGTCTAGTATTTTAATTCCAGTCATTCTTCGTTCCATTCTATGTAGTTTCAATTGTCGGGTGTTTTAATTTCATGCATTCCGTTCCATTATCATGCCAGTAACATACCCCTACACTGAGGGATAAAAGTTTCATCATATTGATGTTAATCATTAATTCTTCATCATAGTTATGAAGTTTTCATAAATATTATGAAGAAATTCATAAAAATTTACAACAAATTTTTCATAAATTTTGATGAAACTTTTTCATAAATATGCAAAAAAACTTCATGATAAATATGAAAAAGAATTTTATATATAAATTTCAAATATATAAAGAAACATATCATAAAATTGCATTTTTATGAAACAGCTTCACTATATTTATGAAGTGTTGCATGCAACGAGAATCAGCGAAATTTTTTATAATTATGATGAAGCTTTTTGCCCTGAGTGTAGCCAAATCAGTTTTTGAAAATCATTAGAGCCATTAAAGCCCATTTGTAGCCCTCATTTAGCCCATACTCCAAGAAACGTATATTTTAAATTTCAGCTTTCTAGCCAAAGAGGTTTGGTCAGTTTATTAAGGAGGAGATTTTTTCCATTTTTCCACCATTCTGTCCCTCTGTAGGAATTTCCAAAAATTGTGTCAATATGATTAGAACAAGTATTTTTAATTATCGCCTGTACTTCCTAACAACCAGCTTTAAGAATTAAAGTCCACAGCAATAACAATAACTAATTTTCTGAACAGATGATATATATAGGATTCTTAAATTTCGTTAATGTTAGTTTAATTATATGTTGCTTCGGGGTTTCTAATTTATTACATCAATAAAAATAAATCATCATTAATCATAAACCTCATATACACCCAAAAAAATTAACTATAATTTAGAAAAATTAGCTTATTTGGAGGGAAAATTTAAATCATAACGGTGCCAAAGAAAATTTTTACCAATATTAAATAAAATTTTCCTTGAAATTAAGAAACAAATTTTACTTAAAATTTCAAAATTTCTAAATTGCGTATATAAAAATTATACTATTGAGAAATTAATTTTTATTAGAAAACAGTAAAATTTCCTCCGAATTAGTTCATATATCATCTAAAATTGTACTGATACAGAGAAAATATTTCCTTGGTTTTAAGATAAATTTCATTTTATTTAAGTTCAATAGAAAACTTTTGTTACTAAAAACTAGGACTTAACCACCTAAAAATAAAAAAAAATATTTTCTAACATTAAGTTAAATAGTACTTCTTTTAAGTGAAAATTATCCTTAAATTTGATAAAAATTTTCTAATAAATATGAATATTAACATTGAATCAACATTGAATCAAATTCATTGGTTTATTGGTTTCTCGATCCGCGAGTTCGATGAAAAAGAACCTTAAAATGATCACTCACTGACAGCTGTCAAAATTTATGCTTGTATGCGCTACAACGTGTATTTACCGTGTGTATGAAGTCAGCACAGAGTTTACATACCTCACACGCTCATGGGCGCCTACGTATTTGTTGTTGTTTTTTTTTATATGGACAAAATCACATGTTGACATGAAAAGTCATTACTCACGAACGCGTCCACAGATCATGCAAACTTTAGACAAACCATCTAAACGACAATACGAACAAACCCTAAAAATTTAATCGAATTCGGCTTAACCCTTCGTGAGTTATAAAGTCACAACACACTTGCAACAATTTTTTAAATATATAGATGAGTGTGAAGTACCTTACACTCATTGTGTAAGTATTTTCCCACTTTCGGAGGACTTCCGCTTTGTGAGGACACTGATTTTTTTTACAAATTTTTTGCCTTTAAATTATATTGAATTATACAAAAATCATGTATTCAAAACAAATTAAAAAAAATATATTGAAGGATATCCTGAAACGTAATAAATTGTGATAAATTTTCAGATCCTTTTCGTAGTTAAGGAGAACCATTACTCCTTAAAAGAAATACAAAAATGGACGCCCTAAGTGACATATGGCATCTGAGGCTAAGGAACACTGGGGGTCCTTTATCTTTTTAAATTAACTAATTTAAGAAATTGTTGCAAAAATACAAAATACCACAGTTATATTGTAAAATGGAAAGATATCATAAGTTTATACAAATTTTAATTATTTTTTGTATAATTAAGTGAAAAACGCACTAACTTTGATAAATATAAAATTTAATAGGCGCAACGTCATTTATAGGAAAGCCATTATGACATAATGAATAAAATGTCCTCGCCATATTTTTTCAGCAAACAAAATTTTTACATAAAAGCGAAAATTCGAAATTTTTACCTTTTGCTAACAAAATCTTAAAATATACCTTAAGCTTCTTTAAGTTCAATATTTAAGACTGTTAAGATTAAAGATGGGCACGTGAGCAATTTTTAACTCACGCACAATAACGAACCAAAAATTACAATTATGCATGAAATTTTTTTTCCTGGATACTTTAACTTTTACTTTTAAAATTAGGGAAACTAGTTTGTTTTTAATTTATTTATTTTTTTTTAAATATGGATAATAAGTTAAAAGTTTACCGACAAAAAGAAAATCCTATACTTTAAATTATTATTTCTCAAAAATTAGAAAACTTTTACTTTAGTAAAAAAATAATATTTTACAAAAATTTTTAAAATTTATCTGAACTAAGTTGAATGAAAATTTTCCCTAGAAATAGTTCATCAGTTTTCAAAATCAAATAAATTTTTATTATTACATAGGAAAAAATTTATTATTTTTTTTTGTTTAATTGCCTGAACTAATTTTTCGAAAATAATTCTTAAAAATTAGAAAGTTGTAGACTTAAAAGCTGAATTTAAAAATGGTTTTCTAAAATTTGGTTCATTTTACTACTCGCGAAGAAAAAGGACACACATTAAGTTCAAGTACTTTCTTATTTTAAGTTAGACACATTTTATAAACTAAATGGAGTAAATTATGTTCTTAATTTTGTTTTTGAACTAAACTTATTTTTATTATATTTTAGTATGCAAATTTCTTAAAACCAAGATATTTTTTCTTAAAATTAATAAATTTTTATTAAATTGACTTATTTTTTTTTTCCTAAAATCAAGAAATATTACTTAGGAAAAATATAAACTATTTCTGAGTATATAAACTATTTCGTTTTTCCTCAAACTTAGGAATTTTTATTCTTTTTAAGAAAATTTTGCTTAAAATTTTACTTAAATTGAGGACAATTTATTAACTATTTTAAAGGAAATTTTTGATTGCTTTTTAGTTCATGTCTTTTTTTTGAGTGTAGGGAAACTAACTAGTTTGTTTTTAATTTATTGTTTTTTTTTAATATTGACAATAAGTTTACTTGCATAAAAAACTAATATTTTACAAAAATTTTTAAAACTTATCTGAACTAAGTTGCATAAAAATTTTCCCTAGAAATAGTTCATCAGTTTCTAAAATCAAATAAATTTTTATTATTACATAAAAAACAAATTTATTACCTTTTATTTTTAATTTCCTGAACTAATTTTTTGAAAATAATTCTTAAATATAAGAAAGTTGTAGACTAAAAAACTGAATTTAGATATGGTTTTCCAAAATTTGGTTCATTTTACTACTCGCGAAGAAAAATGAACACACATCAAGTACTTTCTCATTTTGAGTTTGACAAATTTAATAAATTTTTATTTAATTGACTTGTTTTTTTCCTAAAATCAAAAAAATATTACTTAGGAAAAATATGAACTATTACTCAAAAATAAGAAAACTGTTACTTGAATAAAAAATTAAAATTTTATTAAAATTTTTAAGATTTATCTGAACTAAGTTGCATGAAAATTTTCCCTAGAAATAGTTCATCAGTTTCTATAATCAAAAAAAAATTCAAATATTAAATAGGAAAAAATTGATTACTTTTTGTTTTTAATTGCCTTAACTAATTTTTAGAAAACAATTCTTAAAAATTAGAAAGTCGGATACTTAAAAACTTAATTTATAAATGGATTTCTAAAATTTAGTTGATTTTACTACTTGCGAGAAAAATTAACATGCATTAAGTTCAAGTACTTTCTCATTTTAACTTACACATTTTTTAAATGGGAGTATGTTAAATTATGTTCTAAATATTTCTTGAACTAAACTTAGTTGATAGCACATTTAAGTATGCAAATTTCTTAAAAGTAAGATGTTTTTCTTAAAAATTAATCATTTTTTATGTAATATACTTGGTTATTTTTTCCTAAAATCAAGAAATATTACTTAAGAAATATATCAACTATTTCTTAGTATATGAACTATTTTGTTTTTACACAACCATAAGAAATTTAATTCATTTTAAGAAAATTTTGGTAAGTTTTAATAAAATTTTAAATCAGATTTTATTAAAACTTAGAGGAAATTATTTTTTAAACTATTTTAAAGGAAATTTTCGATTTTTAGTTCATGTCTCTTTTTTGTGTATAAGAATGGACAGTAAGAATGGGTAAAATTCGTATTTATATACAGCTGGCTCTTATCGAATTCATTCATTTATTTTTTAATGAAAACATTTTAAATCTGTTCTTTTATTTTATTACAAAAATTTATTATATTTTCTCTATAATATGATAGTTATTTGTCAATAATTATATAAGTTTTCTTTGATCTTCTCTATTCATATAATATTCCTTATTGAGCTAAAGATCCTTTATTTATAAAAAATTTAATTATAAATATTTATTTATCCCAATATTTCGTCACCACATTGGGTGACTTCTTCAGGGGAAATTGTCTTCTTTTTATAATTAATAAATTAAAATTATAAACTGAAAACTTATATATAACAATTTTTTTTAAAAAAGGCGGTAAATCAAAAATTATTTTTTTTTTTTTTTTATTTATTTGTCTAAATAAAATAGTATCTGGGGGAAACATTTGCTGCATAACAAACACGCAGAGAAAAAACATGGTTGAGTCAATCATTTTCGAAGAGCATCATATATTTTTGGGTTTATGGTTGTGCCAACCATAGTCGTTATATAATATTATTATCATATTATAACTATACAATGACCATATTAAAGCTTTAATATATAGTCCCTACAGTTATATTATAATTCAAAAATTACCATATTACGGTTTTAAATAAAAATGTTATGATCTTGAATTTATCATATTATGATCGCACATAATGATAGTATGCTCAATATGTTATCATATTTTATGGTCCCTCATAACTTTATTATGATTCCTGGATTACCATTATATGATCTCTACAATTATATATGATCCTTGTTATTATATTATGATTATTAATATACATAATATGACTATCTTATATTTCCAAGAATTGTGTTTCCTAAAAACATTTGATATTAAGTACTTTTTGAAGAAAAATTGTTAAGGAAAAACATAGATTTTAAGAACTTTTTTTCAAGAAAACTGATTCGGTGAACTTTTTTAAAAGTTCTTAGAAGGTTTTCTTTGAGAAAAAGTCCTTAGAATCTAAGTATTTTTCATAATGAATCTATGAAGTTTTCTTTCAAAGAAAGACCTAAGAATCTAAGTTTTTTAGGAATATATGAATTTTAATTTAAGAAACAGTTTGCGGAAACTGAGAATTTTAGTTTAAGGAAAATTTCATGGAATCTAAAAATATATATCAGACAAATTTCTAAATATCTAGTATTTTGTTTAAGAAACCTTTGGTACAAAAAAAATTTGGGTTCTTATAAAAAATATTTTATTAATATTCCGAGAACTTTTTACAAGAAATGAATTAATAAACATATTTTATTTAAAAAAATATTTTTTTTATTGCAAAGAATTAAAAAAAAAATCTTTATATAGAATCTTAAAAATTGATTAATGAAAATAATATCATATGTAGAAGCAGTTTTCCAAAAAAAAAAAACCGTTGAAGCAAATTTTTCTAAAGTTAAAAAAAATTAACAGGAACTTAATGGGTCAATTAATGAAATGTTAATGAGAGTTATTTGCTACCCATCTAATATTTGTCCAATTTTAGTAAAAATTTTACTGAATTGATAAAATTTTGGTTTTTATGAAAACAAGTCAATATTATGACTGTAAATATCGAAGTAATGTTTTATTTGATTTATAGTTATTCATTGATTGTTGACAGCATTTTATGGTTGAATAATTATCATATATTTTTCATAATCAGAATTTTTGTTATCACAGTATGGTTACAGCCAATCATGTTATAAAATATAAGATCGCAATCATAAAATAGTAAAATATTTACTATAATAATGGTGGTAGCGACAATGTTGATAGTTTGAAAACCAATAACTTGATTGTGGCAACCATACACGATTGCAGCAAGCACAATATATTGCCAGTGATCATGTTGCAACCATGTTTTTTCTCTGCGTGAAAGTGCTATAGTTGCAAAGTCCATGCAGTATTATCTGGTCATTATCCCAATAAAAATCAAAATTCTTTGTCACTTTTGAAATTTAACTAAAATTGAAAAATTTTAATGATGATTAATTTTTTAATAAAAAAAAAACTTTTTACCTTCGTTATAAGTTTCACCTTAATGTTAATATTTTGGTTAGTGGTCGATTTTTTTAGGGTGTATGTTTATGTGTACATATATATTTGCTGGTTTCAATGCTTATAAATAAGCATTATAACAAAGTAAATTGCATGTTGCAACGCGCAAACATAATAAAATCGTTAAGGATTACTGTAATCTGTACTATGTAGTAGTAGTAGTAGTACTTGATGCAGCAGCAGTGGCAGTTGCATTAGTAGTTGTATTAAATATTATACAAAATTATATTAAAAGAAAAAAAACTTGTATAAACAAGAATATTGTCTTTAGCAAAAAAAAAAAAAAGAAATCACAAAATCACGTTAGAGAAATATTGTGATTCCTTACATTTATGGATACAAGTGAGTCCTCGATATTATACTTATTGTTAGAGGGTTGTTGGTTATTCCATCTTGTATAACGAAGGCAATGATGATGATGATGTTGATGATAATAATGATGATGGTATATATAAAAAAAAATTTGCATGACTGTTAAAAATAAGCATTTTAAGTTTATTTTTTATTATTGTTGTAATTTGTTTTTTCTCATTTCCAGTACTATTTTTTTTTCGTTCGTTTTATAAACAATGCAAATTACTTTATTTGTTTATACGAAGGATATATAAAATATATATTGAAAATTGTTTTTGTTGCAGTTTTTTTTTTGTCTTATTATTCTGCTAGTAGTTATTATGCAAACAAGAAAGAAATTGTAAATAAAATGGCCAATTAGTTAGATGTTCAAGCATGTAAAAAGATTTCCTATGGATTATTAGCAATATTTGAATAAAAAAACTATCCCAGCAAAACTTTGGTAATAGCTGAGATGTACCCTTGCATTACCTATTGCATTATTTGTAAGCATAAAGTAATGATTAAAGTAATAAATAAAATATTTTTGAAAATCTATTTTTAGACTCACTACTTTGCGTTTTTTTTTTGTAAGCCAAACATCCCAGCAACACTTTGGTAATGGGTGCAATATTTTCATGCGTTACCTTGTAATGATAGCTCGTTACCTTTTTCATTATTTGCAAGCATAAAGTAATAATTTACTGATTATTGATTACGTAATATATGATTTATAAATGTAAAGTAATAATTGAAATATTTTTGAAAATCTATTTTTATATCCATTACTTTGTGTTTTTTGTAAGCAAAAGGGTAATGTATTTTTTTTTTAACAACATTAGCGAAAAAACGAAGCGCAACAATTTATTTAAGTTTAAAGCAATCAAATACTATATGCGTCAATAGCTCAGTGGGTACAGTTCTTGGCTGGCAAACAGAGTTAATTGGCAACTCTTCAAAATAACTAATGATTCTGCTGTGAAACTTTAAAAGAACATTATCAAAGTTGCCAATATGCATCTTTCGGATAGTGCTGCCATATTATAGTTGTTTAAGCCCGCACGTATAGAAACGCCAGCAAGGTGGCATGGCAAGATGATTGACATTAAAACGCTAAAGAGGAAGCATTGACGATTAATTGAATTGTATAAACTTAATAGAGCTTAAATAAAATCTTTTGTGTAATAGTTTTAAGTTTGTATTTAAATAATGAGTAGCTATAAAAGATTTTCAACGGTGTTTATTAATTGCATTATAAAAAGAACAAGATTTATTTAAAGGAAATAAATCAAAGATTTTAAAAGGTAAAATGGTAACAATATAAAACACTAAGGCTGTTATTCGAAAAAAAGCTTTTTAATAAAGTAGCTGAATAAAATCAATTTATCCTTTTTAGAAAATTGAATAAAAATATGGAAATAAGGGTTTATTGATTTTTCATTTAATTCTGGCAACACTATTGTATATTCTTCTATTTTTTATTGATAATAATAAATGAACTAATCGCAAGTGAACTGTATTGTTTATAAAGTTTAGAAATTAAAATGTTTTATGACAAATCAAAATATGATAAGATTTTTACTAGAGTATTCAAAAACCGAAACCGAAAACCGGTCAACCGGTTTCTTTTTTTTTAAACCGATCGGTTTCGAATATTTTGTAAATTCGAAGAAAACCGAAAACCGGTCTTTTCTGTTCGGTTAACCGGTTTTTTAATTACATCACCAACTGGGTTACTTGTTCTCATTTATTTTTTTTCCAAACACTTTTATAATCGTTTGTTTGGTTATGGAGATTTAGATGTAAGTTCGATAGATTCCGATGAAAACTTAACTTTGGATATTCCAAATTCAAATAGTTTAATTTCTGATCTAAATAACACAATAAACAGTATTCAAAATCCTAAAAAAAGAGACTGTACAAAATCATTCATCATTATATGATGATTTCATATATCTTGATAAATGCGACAAAAGAACTGAAAAGTTGGACAATTTATATATTTATCTTTTGACTATTTGTCCAACATCTACTATCAGTGAAAGAGTATTTTCCACTTCTAGCTTTATCAAAAGCAAACAAAAAAATCGTCTTAAAACGAAACATTTAAATTGCATATTATTTCTAAAATATTATTTTAGAAATGAAAAATAGATTTTCTTATTACATATTTAAAATGTAATATTAAAAAAACTTATTTAATGCCAAACGTTTTAAACGTTCAAATTACTAACGTACCTAATTTTACCCAATTTACAAACTTAATGATCTCTATTGATTTCATATGAATATAGTTTTATAATATTAATTTTTAAGATATTTTATTAAAAAATATTAAAACAAATAAATAAAAAGTTGAAATGAAATACAATAAAAAAATAATTTTAAATGAATATATATATATATATGCATTGCCCATACTTTGAAGACATCTGTATATACAGCCAAAAAAGTCCCTATAAAATGCGCTGTGTCCAGAAAAATGTCTTCAGAGTAAACACTACAATAATGAAAAGTTTAAGGACAGTCCCCAAAGTGCACAGCTCATGTTGCGGGGACGGTTTTTCGTTGCACAAGTTACTATGAAGACATTTTGTTACTTTGGGGACTGTCCTTAAACTTTTCGTTGTTCTACTGTTTACAATGAAGACATTTTACTGGATACAGCGCATATAACAGCCAAAAAAGTCCCTATTATATGCACTGTATCCAGTAAAATGTCTTCAGTGTAAACAGTAGAACAACGAAAAGTTTAAGGACAGTCCCCAAAGTAACAAAATGTCTTCATAGTAACTTCTGCAACGAAAAACCGTCCCCGCAACATGATGAGCTGTGCACATATATATACATATATATATATTTTTTTTTTATAATAAATATAGAATTTATTTTCTTCAAATTACATAACCAAAGCCCTAAGGCCATATATGATTAATAAAAGCTACTACATAATAAAAAAAATATAACAATTTATATAATAAAAAAAAATAATGATGAAAAATAAAGTAAAATAAAAATAAAATATATATAGCATAATAGCAGTACAATTATCTGGTTTCCCTAAGTGTAGCAATAGTTAATAAAATAAACAAAACAAGAAAAAACTTTACCTAGACATTTAGTTTTTCTTCAAGAATTAAATGAAAAAAAATTTAATAAAAAAAATAAAATTTATATTTAAATTTTGAGAGATATGTATATATAACAAAAAAAAAAGAAAGGAAGCACAAACCGCTATTAAACATGAAAGTAATCCTTCAGCTTCCGCATAAATACCTGGGCTGAAAAAGTGAAACCCCTCAGGTTTATAGGTAGGGAATTCCATATCCGTGAAAGCCTAATCTGAAAGGATCGCTCAAACATTGTAGTGTGATGCACTGGGTATACTAATTGGGGATTCCTTTCCGAATTAGACAAGAAAATTGTCAACTATGTAGTCCGGAAAACCATTCACCATTGCCTTGTAAAAGAATATCAGTAACCTCATACCTACATAATTATTAAAAGAGCACCCAAGAAATTTGACCACGTACGGTGTGACATGGGACCGAAGTCTTAGGGCAAAAACATACCTAATAACTCTATTTTTTACAAAGAATGTAGTTTTTATTTTTATTACTTTATATATTAAATTTCTTTTTTTTTTGTTTGTAATAAAAGCAATTAACTATATAATTTGTTATTCAAATTAAAAAAAAAAACCGGTTGACCGGTTTTTTTTGCAAAAACCGAAACCGAAACCGGTTTTTCAAAAGGCCGGTTTTTGAATACTCTAATTTTTACATTAAACCAACTCTCAGAGGATATTCTACCAATACAGTGCATTCATTGTGTTGGTGAGTGAAAGTTAGTTTTTTTTTTTAAGAGCAGCTAAACCCAAGAAATTTTTTAATTAATGTGTTGCTTTCTTTGAAGAGGATATAGTGGAAAGAGGAAAGGTTGTAAAAAATAAATGGCTTGGAATATGGCAACTCTGTAATATGAGATGATTAATCTTTGAAGAGTTGTTGTGCGCCATATGATAAGAGAGTTGGTGAAATTGTGAAAGTCTTTTAGTTTATAGCCCTTTTATGTTATTTCACTTCGGTGCTATTAGAGCACTGAAGAAGGGCGTTGCGAAATGTATATATGTCAATTGATGATGCCTTCGCTGGGGATCGAACCTGCAACCATCAATCCAATACACCATGACCCTAAAGTTAATGGACAGAAGAAAAAGGGAGTATTATTTTTATGCATCTGACTTTTATTTCTTTAAGTTGTAATCGACAGAAAATCCCTTTGTTAGGATTTTATTCCACATACGAATAGAACGATTAATAATGAATTTCCTGTAATGCGTTGTGAGATCTACTGGCGAATCGTCATTAAAATGGATGCGATCTACTAAATAAGCGAGAAGTTTGAACAAAAACCTGGGAAGATCGGATGAAGTCAATACTTTTGCACCGGTTAAAAAAACGTAAACACTTGGATGCTACTTTCGACACCTAAATAACATAATTTTTTTCAGCGGAGATCACATTGGGTTCTCCTGTTCAGAACATCAAAGTCTTCCGATTTCTCAATGTTGACACTCTTTACGACATATCTACGGATCAACAGATAACATTGGATTTTGTGCGCTTTAAAATCTAACCTATTATCTCATGCTCCCAACCAGCAAACGGTGTGGCATATGATCGAAGGTATATAAATGACAAAGGTGGCCTTTGAAGTTTCAACCAAAAGATAAAAGAATCTTGTGCTACCCCTGAATTCAGTTGATCCTCAACATTCCTGAGGAAGCTCGATAATATGAAAATTCAATTTGATGTAGTTATTTTTTTTTTTTAATTAAAGCATTTTTTTAAATACGGTCTTTAAATAAAAAGAAAATAACAATTTTTCCAAAAAAAAAGTACATTTTCCCAAAAAAAAATCTTTTTGCATAAACTTTTTTTAAAGTACATTTTGTAAAAATAAGTTCTTTTTGCAAAAAGTACTTTTTTAAAGAAAAGTATGAACTTTTTATTAAAGATGTATTTTTTTAATAAAAGTACTTTTTCAAAAAAGTAATTTTTTAAAGTAAAAACATAGTCATATAAAAAAATTCTTTTTAGGATCTTTTGGTACTTTTTGGAAACAAGTACTTGTTCAAAATGTATTTTAAAAAATTACTTATGGGAAAAATTACTTTTTTTTAGTAAAAAGTACTTTTTTGAAAAATTACTTTTTTTTAGTTAAAAGTACTTTTTAGAAAAAATACTTTTTTGAAAATATACTTTTTTGAAAAATACTTTTTTGAAAAATACTTTTTTGAAAAATAACTTTTGTTTAGTAAAAAGTACTTTTTTGAAAAAATACTTTTTTGAAAAAATACAATTTTGAAAAAATACTATTTTGTAAAAATATTTTTTTTTTTGAAAACAGTGCTTTAAAAAAATACTTTTTTGAAAAAATTTCTTTTTTTAAAAAAGAAAAAAAATACTTCTTTCAGAAAAAGTATTTTTTTCCACTAAGTACTTTTTACAAAAAGTACTAAAAAAAATTTTTACAAAAAGAATTTTTGTTTAGGAAAAGGTACTTTTTTGAAAAAAATATATTTTTTTTTGAAAAAAGGAAAAAAATGCTTTAATTTAAAAAAAGACATATTTTTTTAAAAAAAAAGTACACACTGACTAGTTTTACGGGTAGACCGATGTACACGGGATTTTCATCTACCCGGGTAGACGAATACTCGAAGTTCTACACGATATATATCGAGAGCAATCATCACCGTCATCAAAAGCAATAAGCGTTATGCCACACACGATCGAATGCCTTGGAAATATCGAGATCAAAAACTTCGGTTTCACCAAATCAGTGAATGGAAAGTGATTTGCTTTCTATAAAATTTAAAAAATTATAATTAATTATGTCCTCCATTATCTTTGAAAGCGCAGAACAAATATGTAGCAATCGGGCGGTTATTATATCTAGCAAAAACATTGTATCAACTACTTACCAGCCTATTTACTCACTTAATTACTTTTGTTCGCGATGTCCAAAAAGTAATGGGTACCCATTATTTGTTGCCTCTTCGTAAGCGAGAGGGTAATGACCACCCATTACTTTGTGGTTTTTGTAAGTGAGAAAATAATGACCACTCATTACTTTTGCGACATCGCGATCAAAAGTAATTAAGCGAGTAAACAGCCTGGTAAGTAGTTGAAATCGTGTTTTTGCTGGCAACCATCCAGCTATACCCGTACAATAAGATGTTCCATGTTTGCGTAGCAGAGAAATAATGGTTTTTCAGATCCTCTGTCTGCATCTGACTGCATCCTTCTATGCCTGCTTAAGCCAACACTTATTTCTTGGCTTAGCCAAAATATGCTTTAGAGCAAGGGTGTCCAAGGCCTTTACTCTTTATGCTCATTTGTTTTTGTAAATGCTCTTAGCTATAGGCTGTGTGTTTTAATACACATAGAGCACTCAGCAATAGCAATACGAAATACACAAACAATTTTGCCTTATAAGTTTTTTTTGTCGTTCTTCACTGTATCCACGCAAGTGCAAAGCAACAACACTTTCGTATGCTTTGCTGGTAAACATTGACGACAGCGATCATCAATGGAGATTTTGTTTTTGTTTAACGTATGATATGAAATATTTTTTTTTCTTTTTTCTTTGCATATAATATTGAATAAAAATTAGTTATTCTTTAAATGTATTGGTGTTTGCTCTTCCATAAGGAACTTTTGGTCACCCCTGCTTTAGAGTAATAAATGTCTTTATTCCAGGAAAATCACACTTTCTACATATCATTTTCCCAGCGGCATCGAAATAATTGTTAAAAATTTACTAAATTCAAAATATAATCTTTCTTAAGAAAATAACTTTAAAATCAATGTAAAGTAATTCATAAAAAAAATCAACCTAATTGTGAGAATCATAACCCTTATAACCATAGTTTTTTTTTAAAGAAAATTGTTGACTTTATCGTTAAAGACAAACAAATTTTTATATAATCTCCTTTTTTCTTGACTAACTTTGTAATACATTATTTCACAAACTTAATATGTTAAAAATGTTAAAAATATTTTTTCTTTTACATTCTTTATGTAAATAAAGTGGAAATCATTTTTAGAATAACTTTTTAACAAATAATATGATAAGTACAAGGAAAAAACATAAAGAGACAATAAACGAAAAGATTGGTTGGTAAACGAAATGCATTACAAATAGAGTAAAACAAATTTATTTATTTTTTAAATATAAAAATAAATTTGTTACAAATGGTGCCACACAACAAAAGTGCATAAAATAAAAATTTTGAGTAAAAGTCAGAAATAGATAGTTTTTTAAACAATCTATACTTTAATCTGTAAAAAAAAATAACAAAAAACGAAATGACATTTGTTAAATGTTAAATAATTGCTTACAAAGTTAAAGCAAAATCCATCAACAATGGTTCAACGTTCAAAATATCATAAGCATTTACCAAAATATTTTTATAATACATTTTATCTATTAAATGTTAGTTAATGGCATAGCAGAAAATTGTTAAGATATATTTATATTTTCTTTAATATAAAATTAAAGAGTTTTTTAAATAATTAGAAAATTTGACTAATATATTTCTTTAAATTTTATAAAAACTATTAAGTATTATTAATCACAATTTGTTTGAGTTAATGTCCCCTAACGACGAAAAAAGAACATGAAATTTTAATAAATGTTAACGTCATGATAAATAACTGGACTTGTGTTTCCTCTAATGCTTGGATTATTATTTTTTTTTTAAATAAATATTAAAAAAGAAAGAGTCAGCAAATAATTGTCGGTCAACACCGAATTTACGCGATAGTTTGATTTTGCTCTGCGAATATTTGGATGATATCTTTCAAAAATTCATCTCTTTTATTTTTCATTTAATCTTGGAATATTTTGCTTTTATCAATTGAAAGATATTTCAAAAATATTTGGAAAAACGAATTCAAAAGATGTATGTTTATTTTATGCCACAATTATTTACGAAAATATTGCGGTAAAATGAATTTTTTATAATCCGGAAGATACTCTGTGGCAAACGCACCTATTTTAGGAAACGTAATTGTTGCAGTGGGACAGGAAGCATTTTTTTTTTATATAAAAGGAACCGGTCGCTTTAACATGGTATTGTCTGAGAGGGAAGTGAATTGTGCTTTGTAATATGTCTTAGGACTGATGAAAAGTCTAACGCAAAAAAAAAACAGTCACAGAAATGACGATAAACGGCTCACCTGGGGATATGTCCAAAAATACCCTGCGGGAAAAAAGGGGTCAGTTGGGAAATGGGACCTGTCCCGGGATATGTGAAAACTGAACCGGTTCCGAAAATACATATCACGGGATAGGTGAAAAGAGCACCAGTTCCTAAAGTACCTATCACGTGACCGGTTTAAAAGTCACGACTTGTACTTTTAGACCAGTCCTGTGACATGTCACAGAGGGCAATTAACCCCCTCCTAGGACAAGCCCATGTTAAAGTGATCGGTCCCGTGACCGGTCGCTATCACAATGAACCGGTCATGTGATGTGTCCTGGGATAGGTTCTTTTCCCGCAGGGTAAATACTCGTCGCAAAGTTATATTGTTTTTCTTTTCTGTTCAAATAAATACAAAAGAGAGAGGACCTGTTCCTAAAGTCCTTCCACGTGAGTAGTTTTAAAGTCATGACATGTTCTTTTGCGTTAGTTCTGTGATATGTTCTTTGGGGTAAGTTGTGTGACATGTTCTTTTAGACTAGTCCGGTGGGTAATTGACCTCCTCTTAGGACAAACCCATGTCAAAGTGACCGGTCCTTTTCATATAAAAAAACCGGTACCGTGATCGGTCCTTGTCACAATAAACCAGTCACGTGACGTTTCTTGGGATAGGTCCTTTTCACGCAGGCAATTAAGTGATATTACCTCGGGTCACCGGTCATGGGATACGTCCTTGGATGTCAATTAACTCATCATCCTTCGTATGGAAATAAAAATTGAAAAACAAAATGCAAATTAGAAAAATACTTAAAAATAGTATATCAACAATGGGCAAATGTGATCCTTACCCGGTGCCTTCACATGCTATAAAATGATATCAATCAATTTACACTCATTGAGTAAGTATTTTTCCACTTTCGGAGGACTTCCGCTTTGTGAGGACACTGCTCTTAACAAGCTTTTGCTATACATTTTTGTCTTAAAATTAAATTGAATTATACTAAATTCATGTATTTAAAATATAAAATAAATTTCATTAGCAAAAAGGTAAACAAATAAAAAAAATTTACTGCAGGATATCCTGAAACGTAATAAATTGTGACAAAGTCATATCCTTTTTGTAGTTAATAAACGGTTCTGCTTGAGAGAACTACAAAAAGGACGCCCTGAGTGACACATGGCATCCATGGCTAAGGAACACTGGGGGTCCTTTGTCTTCTTAAATTAACTTATTTAGGGAAATTGTTGCAAAAATACAAAATAACACAGTTACATTTCTTGTTATTATTTGAAAATGGAAAAATGTCATAAGTTTATTTTATGGGATTTTTAGCTTAAACTTTATTTGACATACAAATTTAAACTTTTTTATTATTAAATGAAAAAAAAATAGTTCTATAAATATAAAGTTTAATAAGCGCTACGTCAATTATAGGAAAGCCATTATGCCGTAATGTATAAAATGTGCCTGCGATATTTTGTATTGTAGTCAGCAAACAAAATTATTACATAAAAGCGCAAATTCGAAATTTTTAACCTTTTGCTAACAAAATTTTAAAAAAATATTTTAAGCTACTTTAAGTTCCATGTTAAACACTGTTAAGATTAGAGATGGGCATGTGAGCCATTTTTGAAACACGCAGCAAAAAATACAATTATGCACGATAATTTTTTTAAATGTTTACTTTAACTATGTAATATTTTTTCTTAGAAATTAGGAAAACTAACTAGATTGTTTTTAATTTTTTGTTTTTTTTTTTTTTTGGAATAGAATTTTGAAAATAATTTAAACGTTTTTCAACAAAAAAAACCTATTCCAAATTTTGTTATTTTTTTAAAATTAGAAAGCTTTTATTTGAAAAAAAAAATATTTTATTAAAATTTTTAAAATTTATCTGAATTAAGTTGCATGAAAATTTTCCGTAGAAATACTAGTTCATCAGTTTCATAAATCAAGTAAATTTTTATTATTACATAGGAAAAAATTTATTACTTTTTGTTTTTAATTGTCTGAACGAATTTTTAGAAAACAATTCTCCAAAATTAGAAAGTTGTATACTTAAAAACTGAATTTAGAAATCGTTTTCTAAAATTTAGTTAATTTTACCACCGGCGAAAATAAAAATGTGTGTTCATAAGTTTAAGTATTTTCTCATTTTATGTTAGACACATTTTTTGAACTAAATGGGAGTAAATTATGTTCTAATTTTTGTTTTTGAACAAAACTTAAATTTAGTACATTTTGTATGCAATTTTCTTAAAATTGATCAATTTTTATTTAATATACTTGTTTTTTTTTCCTAAAATTAAGAAATATTACCTAAGAAAGGTGTGAACTATTTATGAGTATATAAACTATTTCGTTTTTAAATATATAGATTTCAAATACTACATTTGCAAAGATAAAAAACTATATTATTATTGCGATTTTGGGTTAATATTTTGATGAGTAATAAACGGAATGACCCTCTTGCACAGTGGGTATAAGGGCATAATATAAAAATCCGTCAATTTCAATATAAATTTGGTTATGTTGGGAATTCAAAGAGAATTAAACTCTAAAAGAGTTCAAATTTTTAAAATTCCCACAATTTTAGAATATTCTGTATGGAATGTTTTTTTTTTGCGCATAAATATTATGTAAAAAATAGTAATTCAAAAATTTGTTTAACAAATATTTTGTATTAAATAATTATTTTGAGTATTGAGTTTAGGGCGCTAGTATGAACAACTACAGCTCATATATATCAAAAAATTTTTGTTTTTGGTATTATTTTTTTTTAAGTGCCATTTCATATCGCTCATAATTTACTTTGGTTTTTTTCTAACCAACTTCCACTTTTTTTTTTCTTTTGTTAGAAATAGAGTTCTCTGCAAACACATTCAAGTGAACAACAACATTCAACCATTAAAATTTCTGTATTCTATTCAAAATTTTTATAAACATTTTTATTCATTGTTTGCCAAGTACCATTTTTTAACTATTGTATACACGGTTTACATTTCATTTTTGTGTGTAAAATGTTCAATATTAGTTATGGTAGCTAAGAATTTAATAGAAGTTCATACAGTTTTTGTTCAAAAATAATATTCAATTAGCTTTTCTTTCCGTTGTCTTCCATTCGTTGACAATGAAATGTCGTTAACAAATTTTGAGTGATTTTGAACAAAGGATCTTATTTTTTGTGCATTCACTTTTATATGAAATTAATGAATTTGTTTATTTTTTTAACATAAAGAGATTGGTTTAAATAAATCACAAAACTAGAAAATTGCATTAAACAATTAAGTTTTTACAATAAAAGAAGGTGTAATTTTTATTGTTTACTATAATTATTATTTTTTTAAAATTAAATATCACTCAGGCGTATGTATGAGTTATATAATACAATTAATATTGCAGATACACTCAAACAAATAAGTTAGTAAAAGATCTGTTAAACTGCATATTTAAAAACGAAAAATTACAGAATTAATTTTTTTACTTTTAAAAACTTTTTATTGTTTTTCACTTTAAAAAACATCACAACAACGAACCCAATATTTTTTATCGTTTCGTTTGTAGTTTTCAAATTTGATGCTTTTATTTATTACATTTGAAGAAATGGGTTCATTTGCCGCTTAGTTCTGAATTTATTCAAAAACATTGAAAATCTGGAGTGTTATTTACAACCCAAGTAAAAGAGTTTATAAAGGGTGATTAAATTTTAAGGGCCGATGTTGATTTTGAATAAAACACAAATTATTTAGGAAATTATTGTCATTTCTTTTTATTATGATAATATGTTATGGTTCAATTATGTATGGAACAAAATATCGGTCAAATGGCCGGCGCGACCTCGGCGGCACACCTCCATCCGATGATGACGCTGAGGCATAATTGAGGTTCTATGCCGTTAATATGCCGAATTATCTCATCCTTTAGCTCTTGAATTGTTGCTGGCTTATCAACGTACACCTTTACAAACTTTCAAATAACCCCAATGAAAGAAGTCCAACGGTGTCAAATCACATGATCTTGGCGGCCAATTGACATCGCCACCACGTGAGATAATACGGCCATTGAATTCGTCGCGCAAAAGAGCCATTGTTTCGATAGCTGTGTGGCAAGTGACACCATCCTGTTGAAACCACATATCGTGCACATCCATATCTTCCAATTCAGACCATAAAAAGTTCGTTGTCATCTCACGATAGCGAATAGCATTGGTTTTTCGACAATCACTCTTTGATTACCATTCGCCCAAATGCGGTAATTCTGCTTATTGACGAATCGAGTGAGGTGAAAATGTGCCTCATCACTGAAGATGATTTTCTTCGAAAATTGATCATCCACTGTTGCCATTTCTTGTCATCATTCTGACCATTGACGACGTTTGGTATGGTCAAGAGGCTTTAGTTCTTGAGTCAATTGCACCTTGTAAGCGTGTAAATGCAAGTCTTTATGCATAATGTTCATCAACGACGAGCGTGAGAGGTGCAATTGTTGGGCACAACGACGAGTTGAGGTGAACGGCTCTTCAGCCACACTATCGCGAACAGCAGCAATATTTTCTGCAGTACGAGCTGTACGAGCATGCACTGGTGTTTTCACATCTCCTACAGACCCGGTTTGCTCAAATTTTTGCACGATTTTTCCGATTGTACATTTGGACGATTAAATTGACCGAAAAAATCACGAAGTGCACGATATGCATTTTGACTTGAACGCCCATTTTCATAATAAGCCTGAATAAATTTAACACGTTGCTCGATTGTGTATCCATGGTTCAAATTGAGTTAGTTTTGGTGTGGTTCACATTCAAAATTTAACCACCCTTTTTATATGTATGTTCCTTATATCAATATCAATTTGGATATGATTAAATATCGTGCAAGATCAATTTTTTTTACTCGGGTATACATAATAAAGATCTTATTAAAAATTACCTAATTAAAAGTATATTTTGCTTCATTCATGTATTATGAACAATCAAGCAAGTCGCTAGATATTTTTCTGATAAGCACTATGACGTTACTAAAATTTGAAAAAAAAAAAAATTATATTCTATTTATATAAATTAGTTTAACTCTGGCTGTAGTAATATCTTTATAAATAAAGAAAAATAACAAAAATAAAACTAATTTCGTATATAAAAACAAAAACAAAGAAAACTGCAAAAATATTACTTAAGCCAGTAACTAAAATTTGTTATATTTAATTAGAATTTTCTTGGTCTCCTAATTAAAAAAAAAAAAAATATATCATTAACTCAAATCTTGTTTCCCCTCTAAAATATTTAAAAGCATAATATGGTTAGCTTAGTTTAAAAAGGTGCTGAATCTGATTTTTAAAAATTTTGCAGGAGACACAAAAAATTGTGCGAATGCTTTGTTTTAAATATGAGATAAACAATTGGTTTGCAAGCACCTTTGGTTGTTGTTAAGCTGAGTTAGGGGTGAGTTAAGTGTGCGCTTCTTTTTTAATACCATTTTTGTCAAGATTCTATTCGAAATGCAAAACGTTGCTCTTTAGTGACTTAGCCCATACTTCAGCGAATACATACGAGGGCGGATCAGTAAGTCCGTGACTTTTCGAACTTCCCTCGTAGTTATATGAAATGCAACACTGCTCCCATCAAGTACCACCTGTTAATCGCCTACTGTCAAATTTTGAGCAAGTTCCGTCATTTACTTTGCGTTTAACAGCTGTTTAAAACATACAAGCTCGTGGCTTTTTTTTTTAAATGGAAAAAAGTGAATTTCGTCCGCTCAATAAACATTATTTTTTGCGAAAAACCGTCAATTAAACCAAGGAAAAGCTTGATAAATACTATGGGGACTCTGCCCCATCGATTTCAATGGTAAAAAAGTGGAAGATGCCGAACGTTCTGGACGCACAGTTGAGGTCTTTACACCCGACAATGTCAAAAAAGTCCACAATATGGTGTTGGCCGATCGAAGAGTAAAAGTGAGTGAGATGGTTGATACCATAGGCATTTCATATGGCAGAGTGGTTTCGATTTTAAATGATCAGTTGGATTGAAGAAAGCTGTCTGCAAGATGTTTGCCGCGTTTGCAATCAATTGACCATAAACGTTATCGTGTAGCAACTTGCGCCGTTTGTAACTGTGGATGAAACATGGATCCATTACAATACTCTGGAGACCAAGCAACAGTCTAAGCAATGGGTTTTTTCCGGGTGAACCGGCTCCGAAGAAGGCCAAGGTAAATTTGTCGGCCAATAAGGTGATGGCAACAGTTTTTTGGGATGCACGCGGGATAATCCACATCGATTACTTTCAAAAGGGAAAAACAATAAACGGCGAATATTATGCCAACTTATTGCACCGATTTAACGAGGATTTAAAAAAAAACGACCCCATATGGCCAAGAAAAAAGTTACTTTTCATCAAGATAATGCACAGGTGTACACGTGTGTAGTCTCAATGGCAAAATTCCATGAATCGGACTATGAATTGTTACCTCATCCACTATATTCTCCGGAATTAGCCCCCCCCCGTGACTGTTTCCTATTTCCAAACCTTAATAAATGGCTCAAGAATAAAATTAAATAGCTCCAAGAATAAAATTAAATGACTATTTTATGGACCTCGAAAAACCCTATTTTTTTTTGGAAGGGATACAAGAACTGGTGAAACGTTGGACTAAGTGTATTGAAAAATATTTTTTTTTTTGCAAAAAAAACTGTTTTCATTCAATAAGTCATGGACTTATTGATCCGCCCTCGTATTTAAAATATCATATCTCGAGCCTTTGGCTGGGTTTGGGCTGGACGTTAAAGGGATGGCATTTCCGTTTTCCCCTACCCATACAAATTTAATTTTAGTGGAACCTTAATGCCAAAATTCAATTTTATAGCTCCAGCTGTATCAGATGGGTGCTTAAATGGGCACATTTTTTCTGTTTTACTTATTGGAAATTCCAAAGTGGATATATTCAGTAAATTAGTACATATTCCAAGAAAATTTCAAGTTTCTAGTCAAAACGGCTTAGATAGGTCGGTAAGGCGACGACTTTTCCCCATTGTAATCTCCATTTTAAACATGTTCCTAACGAAAATTCCAAAAATAAACTCAACATTGTATTAGTCTATACCCCAGAAATACAGGAGGAGATTTTTTCCATTTTCGAACCACTTTTCATTACGTTTCTAGTGAAAATTAGTGCATTATCCACACGTTCGCCATTCCATGCCATTTTGTTACCCTACCTTTTACCTGTCTAGTGCCCTGTCTTTTCTTTCAATTCCACTTGTTCCACATTTCCTTTTATTTTTTTCCCTAGTGTTTCAATTTCACTGTTTTCCCATTTCATTCCATTTCGTTTCCCTTTGTTTAGTGTTTCAATTCCACTCATTCGCCATTCCATTTTGTTATCCATTATCATGCCAAACCATTATCATGGCATTATAATGTCTCTAGCCAAATCGATTTACAAAAATTCCAAAAGCGGTTTGGGCAGGCCGTCCAGGGGGACTCTTCTCATTTTTTTCCCTCGCCGTAGAAATTTCTTTAAATTCTTTATTATTAGTAAGTTAACCCATCTCCAAGAAACACATATTTTATATTTCAGGTTTCTAGCCAAAAAGGGTTTGGGCATCAAAGGGAAGACTTTTCCCTATTTGCCCCTCCACGTAGATATTTCCAAAAATTCCGCATTGTCAGTGATAAGCCTTTACTCCAAGAAACAGACATATTAATTTTCAAGTTTCTAGTCAAAGGGACTGATAATCGTAAGAATTCCAAATATCAACTTTCTTGTTCAAGGGATTTTGGGAGGTCGTTAAGAGGGAGAAATTTACATTGATATTTACGCTATTAGTTTTCTCTAAGTGTATTTAAAAATAGCAGCACAAACATTTTTAACATCAACGTTCAAAATGCCACGTACACACTTGCATAATTTTAAAAACCACTTACGTAAGAATTTGTACAAATGAAAGGAAATAAATACAATGTTTTTGTGTACACCAATACATGGACATTAGGGTGTCCCTTGCAAGGGTGTATATCAAATATCAAATTAAGTCAAGTAAAAACACCGAAAAAAAACTTAAAAGGATACTTTTAAGTCCCAAAAAAAATTTAGCGACGATAATGTATTTTAATTAAAAGGTTTTAAACTATTTTTCCCGAATTGTAATTAATTTTTTTTTAATTGTATACAAACCATATTTGGCAAAGAGGGCGTGGTTCTTGAATATTTAAATAAAATAAATTTAGTATCAATAGTTGTTACTACGGAAAAAGCTTTATACAACTTTATTGGATAACAATAGGCCCACCATTGCATTTTAAGAGGAAGAATAAAAAATAACTAAATTTTTATGGATATTTTTTTCATCATAAAAGTACTTAGCATTAGAGCAGGGACTGAAACCGAACTCAAACCCTAAGCCAAACAGGTCAGGTTCGCTGTTTATAAAAACTTTGAACCCGAAAATTTAACCAGGTTCGGGTTCAAACATATTCTTGCTGTTCATGGCGTGAAAAATGTTTCATAGAAAAATCATAAAAAAAACAGTACATTTCTTGCAGTCCAGTTTGCGTTGCACGACACTATATATCTAGCCTTTTTAAGCAAATACTTGATCAATCGAGAGCTATTTGCAAAAAATTGCGAACACCAAAAATTAATTCTTTAGCTAAATAGCTAAGCTTGAAGAAAGCCGTACTAGACTCTCAAACTAGCACTCACAATATTATTTCGTTAAAAACAACTTATATTATATTCAACCCATTTTGTTTTTTATTTTTAATCATTGTCTTATAACCAACAAAAGTAGTAAAAACAATAGAAAGTCGTTTAAAATAACCATCAAAATTTTACTGACAAAAAGTTAGAAAAAACTACTTTTGTGGTTTGTTTTTCAAATTGATAGTTTTTTATTTGTATGTCATTACAAAACAGAACACAGCATATGCATGTGTATATATTTTTATTGGCTTTGTGTGTATGTATATTTGAATAATTTCTTGTAATTTTTATTGAAATACACAAACTATGAATTTTTATTTTTTGAAGCAGAAAACATAAAATTTTACATTTAACTGAAAATATCAACTCCTCCTGAATGTCTGTAAATTTTCATAGTTTGTTTTTTGAATGACTGATTTAAATAGTTAAAAAATATATTTCTATGAATTTCAATTTATTCTTCATTTAAAAACAAACTTTACGTATTACTTTTAAAATAAACTATAGTCGGTAACGGAAAATATATTGTAAATAAGATGGAACTCCAGTTATGACATGGCATAAGCCTTATTGGAATACAGAAGGTTTTGTTCGGAATTACTGTGTTGCTGCATTAACTATGAATGATAATATTTTTAATATTTGTGAGTAATTCATTTTTAAAAAATTAACGCTGAAACTACAAGAAGAAAAGATGACTTTAGGTGATTTTTATAGAATCTGGCTTAATTTTTAATTAATGCTAACAAAAGATGACAAAACAAAAACATTTTCACAAGAATTATATTTAAATATTATAAAAAGAGAAAACCACTTTATTATTAATCCACTTTTGATTGCAGCATTATATCTAGATAGCAGATTTAAGTTTTCAAAATCAAATTCTTCAGGCTTGAAATTAATTTTGTTGCCACAAAGAACAAATTTAAAAGCAGAAAACTTAAAAAATATATTAATTATAAAATTAAACGAAAATAAAAATAAATTTCCTGTTAATAAAACAATTGTACTTTTTTTTTTAATGTTGAACCCAAACCCTGAACCGAACCTGAAATTTTTATTTCGATTAACCCAAACCTTAATCCATTTTTTTCACGGTTTCAGTGCCTGCATTAGAGTATGAAAAATACTCGTAATCCAAAAAAAAAATTATATATATTCCTACAAATATTATTTTATGGGGACACCATAATGGACATATAACAAAAACAGATACCGCAAAATTTTACACACATAAATACATTTTGGTATCTGTGTTGGTTACACACATGCTTACTTAGATATGCACTGAGAAAACAGATTAAATGTGTTAATTGAATTTTCTGAACACAGAAAAGAGATTCGTAGTTGAAACCATTAATTTTTTTTGCCAGCCGAATTTTTGTAGGTCCAGGTGTCATCACTTGTACAAGGTGGCGCAAAAGTAATCCTCCTATCAGAAAATGCTATAAATTTTGCGATTGGCCCCTAATGTCAAATGTCTGTTTTGACATTTGTGTAATAAACACATGCGAAAAACACGTTAATAAACAATGTTACGCTACACTGCTCCAGAACGCGGAATATTGGTGACTTTTTATTTGAGCAATAATGAAGACGATATTTCATCAGAAATAATCATGAGTGATGAGGCCCATTTCCATCTTAGCGGGGACGTAAATAAGCAAAATTTACGCTTCTGGGGCACTGAAAATCCGCGTGTAACCGACGAAGAGCCATTACACCCGCTCAAAGTCACTGTATGGTGTGCTGTTTTCGCTGGAGGAGTCATCGGACCTTTTTTCTTCGAAGACGTCGCGGGCCAAACGGTTACTGTGAATGGTGAGCGCTACAGAGCAATGATCAACGAGTTCTTTTTACCGCAACTTGATGAATTGGGATTGGAAAACATGTGGTTCCAACAGGACGGTGCAACGCCACACACTGCACGTGCCACAACCGATATGCTGAAGGATGCATTTCCCGGGTGCCTAATCTCCCGTTTTGGCGATTTGCACTGGCCAGCAAGATCGCCTGATTTGACCGCTGCAGACTTCTTTTTGTGGGGCTTTTTGAAGTCGCGGGTTTATGTCAACAAGTCTCAGACTCTTGCAGCTCTTAAAGACAATATCCGTCAAGAATGTGAGGACCTATCGCCGGAAGTTTTGGCCAAAGTGATGGAAAATGCCATAAAGAGGGCTCAAATGACAATCAACTGTTGCGGCGGCCATTTACATGACATCATATTCTCGACTTGATGTAAAAAAAATTAAAAGACCAAATAAAAATAATCCACAAGAAGAATCAAAGTTTTTCATTTTTTTTTTTTAATTACAGCCAAAAAACATCGGAAGGTTATTTTTGCGCCACCCTGTATTAATTTTTATTACTGTTGCACTCAGAATATTTTATAGTTTACTGTTTGTAGTTTAATAAAACAAAAAAATTTCAGTTCAGTTACAAACAAACATACATTACATACATTTATTTTTTAAAGAAATATACGAGTAAAAAAATTGATCTGGCGCCATATTTAATAATATCCAATTTGATATTATTTAATATCTAGCTGATCTTATTTGATCCGAAAAATGCAAGATCATATTATATCTAGCAATATATTTGGGAATTAAGTTAATTGATCCGAAAAAATGGCAGATCAAATTGCAACGTGCCGTTGCGAATTTACTTATCCTCATACCCAGCATTACTACTTTTACCCATACCTAATATACTTATACCGTATATAATTCTCATTAAGTTGGGAAAATTATTAATATATAGTGTGAAAGTTAAAGGCTGTAAGGAGAGCCAGAACCGAGGGACCGAGGAACCGTTATTTATTCTCGTTAGCTAATAACGAGAAAACCGTTGTTTATTCTCGTCGTTAGCCAGCCATATTATTTGAATACGAGAACTGCTGTTTATTCTCGTTTGTAGTTAGTTGAAAATTGGAAAATTTCTACTGGCTGAATTAATGAGACTAAATTGATTCTGTACTTGTCAGATTTTATATAATTATATTTAATTATTTATGACTATATAGATTATTATGGAGTAAGAAAAAATGTCAAGAAATAATTATAATATTTAAAGAAAAATATATTTACAAATTTTCACCTCTGTTAAGACTTTTGGAAACAAATATCATATATTATTCTATATGTTATACCTTCATTATTATAAACTAATTATATCTTATATTCTATCAAAAATTTCTGGGTCTTGCCCCAGAATGAGTAAAAATTTGAAAGATTTCGGGAAAAAAATTAATATAGAACAAAAAAAAAATATTAAAAACACAAAAAAAAAAAAATACTTTCCTGGCTGGAACTTGAAACCATTCATTATCCATTATATCAAAAAGACTCTAGATATAAAATTATATTGTACCATATATTATAATATTTTATAGCATATATTGAAATTTTTCCTATATTGGACCATATATTGAATCATATATAATTATATATCATACCTTATTAAAATGATTTTTGATATTATTATGTTAGATAGCATATATAATTTTATATGGTTCTGTATAAGCCATATATAAGTATATATGGTTCTGAATAAGTCATATATAAGTAAATATGGTCCCGTCTTCGTCATATCAAATTATACATAATGTTATATATAATTTAATATGATATCATACCATATAAATCATAATTTTAAAAATATCAATACATAACTAGATGTGGTTATATATGACACAATATAAGGTAATTAAAAAAAATTAATTTAATGTATAATTATAATTGGAAATACATACTGAAATATGTAAATATATATATAATAATATATTATTAGATAAGGCCACATATGATTATTTATAAACTTTTTGACTCGGGTATTTTAACTTCTTTATACATTTCTTCAAAATGATTTACTGTCATTCACCGATTTTTTTCAGTTTCATTTATTTTTTTCCATTTGCTGAAAATTTAATATAAATTTTTCCTACAAACCAAAAATTTGTATATTATTTCTTTCCGTTACAGTTAATACAAATTTAAATTTTGTCTGTTTCAAAAATAAAAAAAAAAAATAAAAAAAATTCCAATTTGCTTTTTATTTAAATCATTTATTTATCTACAAAATTATTTCAATTCAAAGTACAAGAACAAGAATTCATAAACACACATATGTCCATTTACACTAATTGCATCTATAGACTGTATGAGTATACATCTTGTAGATTAAAAAACAAACAAAATACAAAAAACGGAAACGATTTCAAATAAATTAATAAATCAGTTATTTTTTTACTGAACATTTAAGTTTTACTAATGTGCCAGTTACTTAAACAACATTTCAAATTTAATAACAAAAACCATTTGATTTGAATGAAAAGTGAGCAAGTTTTTAAATGAAATATTAATTTTTTTTAAATGGTATTTTCTGTTATTTTAACCTACAAACTATTTTAAATGCATTTATAATAAAAATTATTGAATAACGATAAACTTGTGATGATTTCAATAGAATTCCAACATTCAGTTGAAAAAATTAGTTCTTAAAAGGAATCTGTTTTCTCTGTGTACGACTCTGTGTAGTTGTCTTTCAAAATTTCAGAATGTATCAACTTTATTTTTTTTTCCTTTTTGCTTAGTTGTAAGTACCCAACAATAAGAATATAGTATGTATGTGTTGTGTACCAAGTACATCAGGTGCTAAACTGTTTATTTAAACCAGATAAAAAAAATATAATTGAAATTGTATAAGTTTTTATGTGCGGCGTTTCTTAACAACTGCCCCGCTACAGGATAAAATTACACTGTATCGATGTCAAACAGTATTTATTGTCCCGTATGATACAAATAAGCAAAGGAACATTTTTGTTAACTTTGTTTCAAAAAGTAGTCGTAGTAGGCGTGGATTATTATTCACCAATAAAGCGCCTGTTTTTATTATTTATTGATGGAATTTGGAAAAATTTACACCTAAAAAAATGAACTAGAATTTAGCAAAATTAACTTATTTGATGGAAAAATTGAAATCAAAACGGCGCCAGCTACACTTTTTCCTCCTAATTAGTTAATAGATCACCTAAAATTTTACTGTTAGTTAGGAAATGTCTCCTTGGTTTTAAGAAAAAATTTTTTTTTATTTAAATTCATTAGATAATATTTTTTACTAAAAACTAGGACTTAACTCCCTAAAAATAATAAAATATATACCTTAAATTTAAAAAAAAAATCTAATAACTATGAAATTGTTTCTTTGATAAAGGTAACATATTTTACCATATATATTTTAAAGCACTTTACACTCATTGTGTAAGTATTTTCCCACTTTCGGAGGAATTCGGCTTTGTGAGGACCCTGCTTTCAACAAGCTTATGCTATACGTTTTTGTCTTTAGATGGGATTGAATTAAACTAAACTCATGTATTTAAAATAAAAATTAAATTTCATTAGCAAAAAGGTAATCTTATTAAAAAAATCTTCTGCTTGATATCTTGAAACGTAATAAATTGTGACAAATTCAGATCGTTTTTGTAGTTAATTAACGGTTCTGCTTAAGAGAACTACAAAAAGGGACGCCCTACGTGACACACGGCATCTATGGGTAAGGAACACTGAGGGTCCTTTGTCTTCTTAAATTAACTTATTTTTGGAAATTGTTACAAAAATACAAAATATCACAGTTATATTTCCTGTTGTTATTGGAAAATAGAAAAATGTCATAAGTTTATTTTATGGCATTTTTAGCTTAAACTTTAATTGACATATACAAATTTTAACTTTTTTTATAATTAAGTGAAAAAGAAATAGTTTTAGTGCCTTCGATAAAAATAAAATTTAATAGGCGCAACGTCAGTTAAAGGAAAGTCATTATGACGTAATGTATAAAATTTGCTTGCGATATTTTGTATTGTAGTCAGTAAACAAAATTATCACATAAAAGCGGAAATTTGAGTTTTTTTACCGTTTGCTTACAAAATTTTTTATTATATTTTAAGCTACTTTAAGTTAAGTTTTTAAGACTGTTAATATAAGAGATGGACACGTGAGAGATTTTTGAGACACGAAACAAAAATTACAATTATGCAAGATAGTTCTTTTTAAAGGAAACTTTATTTTTTTTTTTTAAATTAGTAAAATTAACTAGTTTGATTTAAATCTATTTTTTTTTTTTTGGAAAAACATTGAAAATAATCTAAACGCTTTCGAATAAAAACAAAATTTTAGCTCGATTTAAGAAAAATTTACTCAAGTTTTTTTAATTTATCTCAACAAATTTTTAGGAAAAAAATCCTATACCTACACGGATCAATAAGTCCGTGACTATTTTTACAAAAAAAAAAAAATATTTGTCAACATAATCTCTTTTTAGGTCAATACACTTAGTCCAACGTTTCTGAAATTTTTGTATCCCTTCCAAAAAATAGGATTTTTCGAAGTCCATAAAATAGGCATTTGTTTCATCAATAATTTCATCGTTGGAGCTAAATCTCTTTCCACCGAGCCATTTCTTTAGGTTTAGAAATAGTCACTGGGGGATAAATCCGGATAATATAACGGATGAGGTACCAATTCATAGTTCGATTCATGGAATTTTGCCATTGAGACTACACACGTGTACACTAGACCGTACCTAAAAAAAAGTTCACCGTACACCCTCAAATATAAAGTATTTTAACAAGAAAATTTCGAAAATGTTTTTTTTTTTTGCCGAACGTAGGGGTCGCCATTTTATATTTTTCTTTATATCTTCGCCATTTACCGTCGGATCTTAAAGTATTGTATATCAATGTTTTTATCTCGCGCAGACCGATGTTTTCCTCGAAGGAGCCATTGACCTCAAGTAACCCGTTCTAGTATTAACCCACCAGATCTCAGTTGCTACCACCTTAATGTACTATCCTTATATTTTCAAATGAAAGCTCGCAAAAAAGCAATAAACTTTTGCTAGGAAAGTATTCCAATAATTCCAGCGGAACTATTATTTTATATTTTTTTTATATTTTTTGTTGCCGAATGTAGGGCATTTTTAAATTTTTTTGTCTTATCTTCTGTATTTACAGTCGGATCTTAAGGGGTTATATATCAATGTTTTTGTCGCAATGATACCAATTTGTTACATCAAAAATCATTGACCTCAAGCACCCTTTTATACTACTTAAGGGGTAACACCGACGTAAAAAGCCTATATATAAAAACTTCTTTTTTTTATTTTCTTTATTTACGGAGACGTATTAACAAAGATTGGTTTTCACAAGCTTTATCAAGGTGTACAAACAAATATAAAAAAAAAAAACATTTTCGAAATTTTCTTGTTAAAATACTTTATATTTGAGGGTGTACGGTGAACTTTTTTTTTGCCTATAAGGTGGTACGGTCTAGTGTACACCTGTGCATTATCTTGATGAAAAGTAACTTTTTTCTTGGCCATATGGGGTCGTTTTTTAAATCCTCGTTAAATCGGTCCTATAAGTTGGCATAATATTCGCCGTTTATTGTTTTTCCCTTTTGAAAGTAATCGATCTGGATTATCCCGCGTGCATCCAAAAAATCTGTTGACATCACCTTATTGGCCGACAAACTTACCTTGGCCTTCTTCGGAACCGGTTCATCCGGAAAAGCTCATTGTTTAGACTGTTGCTCTCCGGAGTGTTTTAATAGATTCATGTTTCATCTGCAGTTACAAATGCCGCAAGTTGTCACACGATTACGTTTATGGTCAATTGAGAGCAAATGCGGCACCTATCTTGCAGACAGCTTGCTTAAATCCAAAATCGAATCCACTCTGCCATATGAAATGCCTATGGCATCAACAATCTCTCGCACTTTTACTCTTCGATCGGCCAACACCATATCGTGGATTTTTTCTACATTTTCCGGTGTAATGACCAATTGGGCGTCCAGAACGTTCCGCGTCATTTGTACTTGTGCGACCACAACGAAAGTCAGTAAACCAGTTTTTATACCCTCCACCATATATGGTGAGGGTATATACCAGTTTGTCATTCCGTTTGTAATATGTCGAAATATAGGTTTAAGACCCCATAAAGTATATATATTCGTGATCCTTATGCAATTTTAAGTCGATTTAGCGATGTCCGTCTGTCTGTCCGTCTGTCTGTCTGTCTGTTGAAATCACGATCACGACGCGAAGACGCAAGCGGGGGTGCCTATTTTTACCCAGATTATTGAACATCCTCCCGAGCAGTTTGGTATTTAAAATGAGCAAAATCGGTTAAGCGGTTCAAAAGTTATGAGTGAAAATGTGAAGGTACCTCTAAATTTTCCATACAAATTTGTACAATTTTTCTGTATCTATTTTTTTTTTTCTGTTAAGTAAGTAAAAATGTTATTAAGTCTTCTTATTGTTCGATTACATTTATTGTCTTACATAGAGAATAATAACATTCTTAGAGCTATATGTGTGTTACTCTGATAACTAAGTTAACGTAAAAATCAACAATTTTAAAGTCGCTAACAGAGCAGACCTCTGTAAATAACATTGCTAAAACTAAATAACAAAAGTTCGTTACATAAATTGACAAAACATATTCATATTACAGTTCATGCAAAATTTAGTATATACGTATATCATCTTCATCCCCTTTGGTGGAGGGTATTCAAAGATTCGGCACAGCCGAATTTAGCCCTTTTTTACTTGTTTACCATTGAAATCGAAATCCCCATAATATTTATTAAGCTTTTTCTTGGTTTGATTGACGGTTTTTTCGCAAAAAAAAATGTTAACTGAGCACTCGAAATTCACTTTTTTCCATATTTAAAAAAATCCACGAGGTTGTATGTTTTGAAAAGCTGTTAAACGCAAAGAAAATGCCGGAACTTGCTCAAAATTTGACAGTAGTCTATTAACAGGTGGTACTTGATGGGAGCAGTGTTGCATTTCATATAACTACGAGGGAAGTTCGAAAAGTAACGGACTTATTGATCCACATAGGAAAAAATGTATTACTTTTTGTTTTTAATTGCCTGAAATAATTTTTAGAAAACAATCCTTAAAAATTAAAAAATGGCAGATTTAAACATTGTATTTAGAAATGACTTTCTAAAGTTTAGTTAAACTCATGAAAAAAATTAACATAACTACATTAAGTTCAAGTACTTTCTCAATGCAAGTTAGACACATTTTTCAACTAAATGGTTGTAAATTATGTTCTACATTTTTTTAACTAAACTTAAAATCAAGAAATATTACTTAGGGAAGATATGAACTATTTCTATTTCGTTTTTATCCAAACACAGGAATTTATATTTATTTTAAGAAAATTTTTTAATAAAATTTGACTTGAATTAAGGAAAATGTTTAAACTATTTTAAAGAAAATTTTGGATTAATTTTTAGCTCATGTCTTTTTTTGAGTGTTTGGACCTAATCCTAATTTTTTTTTAACAATTTCGTTCAGATGTATTGCTATATTTCTCGCTCTGTTCATAAAAGAAAAATCAGGACTTTTTTCCGAAACTTGGACCGCTTCCTTTAAGTAAACCCACTTGCTGTAGGTTATCATATATTCGGCATGCCGCAATTTAATGTTTTTACTAATTTTCAGCTAGACAGTTGGTATGGAATGCCTCATCTACACATAAATTTGTAGCTTAAATACTCTGAACAACTTTACAAACACTTACTGGTTATTGTTGCAAAATCACATTTATAAATATGGTATTGTTTTTCTAAATAACTTTGTTGCTAGTTTCTGTAAGAGCAGAAAAGTTTATGTGTATGTGAGTGGCACGTTAAGAATATCTATGTGTGTTTGTTAAACTTTTAATATTTTATACTTTTTAAATGACAACAACATTAATATTATATTTATAACAAAAGGATCTGCTTAGTTTTTTGTGAATGTATTACGGGGTCCACAATTCTGGATATTATTTTGATTGAATAAAAATATAAATATATCTTTAATTTTTTATTTATAACGAGTTTCTAATCTCCGTATATTTAAAAAAAACAAAGCAAATTATTTTTTTTTGGCTAGGCTGACACACATATATTTCTATACGTCAAAATATCTCCTCAGAACCCCAAGTTTAAGAAAAGTTAGGGGAATCTTTTGCCAGTTTAAATTAATAACGTTTAACAAGTACGAATATTTTTAATGCCTGCTTAGTTATTTTAAAGGACAAGAGTTCGGAACGGAATACTTCCTTCTTTTACACGCTGATTTAGAAGTAATTAGAATATGTCACGTTCCCTCTAATGTGCGGAAGTGTTCTCTGAACACCCTCAGAATATTTAATATTTTTTGTAAATTTTACATTTTATTAATTATTTCCAGCGTTCTATTATAATAAATCTGCACGTCAGTCACTTACTGTATTAGGTTTATTGTGTACTATTGTGCAATGTTTCAGACTGTAAACAGCACATACCCAGCAAAATCTTGGTAAGGGGTTGGACCTATTTCAGGTATCACCCTAAATTTGAAACCTTAAGTTATACGTAACAATATATTGTGATATACTTATTTGAAAGTTATGAAATAATGAGTTACGGATGTTGATATATATCACTATTTATTTAGAGGCTTTAAAATCATGTGTTGCTCATCTTGTTTTAAGTAATAATTGAATAAAAAGGATTTGGTATTGCATTATATAACTACTTACAATGTGGAAGTACGAATTTATAGTCCAAACTTATTGCACAGATTTTATAAATTAACTACCCCCTGATTTATATTAAAACAGTGTATTGTTACCTGAATTTTATAAATTTTGATTTGAAACTATTATTTTACTTGACTTATTTTACTCATTGCAAGTATATACCTATTTTAGCCCTTATTTCAGTAAGTGATTTCAGAAACTACTAATTTCAGTACTTTCTTGGTAAGGACTTATTTATATACAATCATATATGTTTTTATATATAATCATATTCGGCATTATCTACTAATATATTATCATATATATTTACATATGTCAGTGTGCATTACCATGCATAATTATATATTATTTTAATTTTTTTAAGTTCCCATGTAAAAATCGAAATATATATGAACATACATGATCATACATGGGCTTGTATATGATCATACATGGGCATACATGGTCATATACGTCCATACATGATCTCATATATGACCATATATCTTCGGATCCGAAATTTGAGGGTATATGGTGATATATGTGCATATATTATCATACATGCTCATATAAAGGGTGTCCCAAGACGAACGCAATTTTTAAATCTGGCAACATTCGAAGTGTCATTGTTTGACATTTGAACAATTGTTATTGTTTGCTAGTAGAAGGTACGAGGTTAGTAAAAATGAGCGCTACACAAATGAACAACGCATTCTCATTGTGAAATTGTTTTACCAAAATAGTGAAAGTTTTGCGGCTACAGTTCGCAAATTGCGATCAATTTGGGGTCACAATAATGCTCTAAAAGAGTCAACTGTAAAGAGATTAATGGATAAATTTGCCGAAACTGGGTCTGTTAGTGATGTAAAGACAACAACGCACCATCGACCAGGTCGATCGACCAAAAATGTCGCAGCTGTACGTGATGATGTCGCTCAAACTCCATCCACCTCAATTCGACACCGAGCTCAGTAAATTGGTGTATCCAAATCCACTTTGCAGCGAATTTTGACGAAAGATTTGCATCTTCATGCATACAAAGTTCAATTGACTCAGGAACTGAAGCCAGCTGACCATGGACAGCGAAGGGAGTTCGTTAATTGGGTATTGGAGAGACAACATGAAAATGCTGATTTTGCCGATAAAATCATCTTTAGTTTCATGTTGATGGCTTCGTCAATAGGCAGAATTGTCGCATTTGGGGTGAGGAAAATCCTCGAGTGATTCACGAGAAGCAAATGCATCCTCAACGTGTCACTGTGTGGTGTGGTTTTTGGGCTGGAGGAATCATTGGACCTTTTTTTTATGAAAATGAGGCAGGTCAAGCGCAAACAGTCAATGGTGTTCGGTATCGTGAAATGATAACCAGTTTTTTCTTGCCTAGAATTGAAGAAATGAATGTGGAGGGCATGTGGTTCCAACAAGACGGCGCCACATGTCATACAGCCAGAGAAACAATTCAATTGCTGCATCAGTCATTTCCCGGTCGTGTTATTTCGCGTTTTGGAGATCAGAATTGGCCGCCTAGATCGTGCGATTTAACACCATTAGATTTTTTTCTTTGGGGTTTTTTGAAGTCGATGGTTTACGCGAATAAGCCGACGACGACTCAAGCCTTAATGAAATACCGCAGCATTCATGCAAAACGGTCATTGAAAATTTCATTAAAAGATCGCGTGCATGCCAGCAAAGCCGCGGCGGCCATCTGCACGATATATTGTTCCATACATAACCTCATTCGATATAATAAAGTTTTACGATTTTTTTTTAAATATCTGTGTTTTATTTAAAATTTAAAAATTGCGTTCTTCTTGGGACACCCTTTATTATTCATGTATGCTCGTATATGATCATATACGTCCATATACCCTCAAATTTCGGATCCGAAGATATATGATCATATATAAGATCATGTATCGTCATATATTGAACAATGTATGGACGTATATGACCATGTATGCCCATGTATGATCATATACAGGCCCATATATGATCATGTATGCACATATATATTTCGATTTTTAGATGGGTTACCTTATATTGTGTCATATCCAACCATATATATTTATATATTGGTCTTTCTAAAATTAGATATGATTTATATGATAAGATATGGTATATATTACATCATATATTATGTCATATAAAATTATATATAAAACAATATATAATTTCATACGGCTTAAATGGGACCGTATTTATTTTTATATGAGTTACACAGAACCATATGTACTTATATATGGTATATCCCAATCCATATATACTTATATATGCCGTCTAATATTTGATATATAATAAAACATGGTCCATTCCCAAGTAAAAAAGTTAAGATATAATCATATGTGGCCTCATCTAATAATATATTATATTTACATATGTCGGTATATATGTATTACCATATATAATTACATATTACATAATATTTTTTAAATTACCATATTATAAAATTAGATATGACATCTTCTTTCATATGAAATTATATATAACACTGTATATAATTTTACATGGCGTACACGGGACCATATCTACCTTTATATCACTTATGCAGAAACATAAATACTTATATATTGCTTATACAGATCCATATACATATTATTATTTATTCTATCTAATATTTGAGATATAATAATATCCCAGCAAAAAAAAAAAAAAAAGTAGCAAAAGAAGAGAAAACGAAGCTGTGGCTTTGATTCCGGTGTTATGAAAATTTGGGGTGTCATAGGATGGAAGTTTTCTTTTATGATCCTTTTTCATTGCATCTTAAGCCCTTCTTATGGTTTAGTGAAAAATGAGAATTTAGTGATCGGGCCTGCCATTAGCTTCTACCTGGCAATTTAAGTGACACAGTTTTTGTTGTTTCCCATATTAAGTTTGAGTTTGGCTGTTGGTTAAATTATAACGGGACATTCAGTAATCGGGCCTTATTTATTAAATTACTTCATTCAAAATGCTTGAAATATTTCCTTTTTTTTTTACTTTTTGTAGCAATAATAACTGAGATTTTAAGAACTTAAAATCTGTTTAATTGTAAGTTAAATATTGAAAAAAATCACTTAAACTTAAACCATAGTTAAAAATGTTAAATTAAAATATAAATATCTATGATTAATGTTTAACTTTGGTTGTTTTTAAAATAATTTACCCGTCATACATTTGAAAACTATTAAATTTTATTAAAAATCAAATTTTTGGAAGTTGTGCAAAAGAACTGCCTTAGAAGAGGAAAATCAGAACTAAACGATACTTTGGAATCAATGAAAAACTAATTCCTTAAGAATCACTTCGATTTATTTTTTTCTGAGATATCAAAAATATTTTTCACTATGGTATGAGATATAATTATTTATGATTTAATATATGGTCCAATATAAGAAATACAGTATACGGTATAGACATACGGTATAAGATATAATTATATATAGTACAATATTTGCAAAAAAAATTAAGATATTTTATTGTTATATAAAGCTGCATATCTAGAGTATTTTTCATATGATATAAGATATAATTAGATATAATTAATATTGTTCCCATATCAATGGTTCCAAATCGCAGCGAGGGAGATGCATTTTTTTAGTGTTTTTATATTTAACAAAACTTTCAAATTTTAACTCATTTCGGGACAACCCCTAGAAATGTTTGATATAAGATAGAATTAATTTATAACAATCTAGGTACATATAAAATTATATACATATAAGGGTGTCCCAAGAAGAACGCAATTTTTAAATTTTAAATAAAACACAGATATTTAAAAAAAAATCGTGAAACTTTATTATATCGTAAAGTAGACAGAATGAGGTTAAGTATGGAACAATATATCGTGCAGATGGCCGCCGCGGCTTTGCTGGCATGCACGCGATCTTTTAATGAAATTTACAATGACCGTTTTGCATGAATACTGCGGTATTTCATTAATGCAGCGTCCAATTTCCTCTTTTAAGGCTTGAGTCGTCGTCGGCTTATTCGCGTAAACCATCGACTTCAAAAAACCCCAAAGAAAAAAATCAAATGGTGTTAAATCGCACGATCTAGGCGCCCAATTCTGATCTCCAAAACGCGAAATAACACGACCGGGAAATGACTGATGCAGCAATTGAATTGTTTCTCTGGCTGTATGACATGTAGCGCCGTCTTGTTGGAACCACATGCCCTCCGAATTAATTTCTTCAATTCTAGGCAAGAAAAAACTGGTTATCATTTCACGATACCGAACACCATTGACTGTTTGCGCTTGACCTGCCTCATTTTCATAAAAAAAAGGTCCAAAGATTCCTCCAGACCACACCACACAGTGACACGTTGAGGATGCATTTGCTTCTCGTGAATCACTCGAG
Organism: Eustalomyia histrio; assembly: GCA_949748255.1. Classification (NCBI taxonomy): domain Eukaryota; kingdom Metazoa; phylum Arthropoda; class Insecta; order Diptera; family Anthomyiidae; genus Eustalomyia; species Eustalomyia histrio. The sequence goes on along the minus strand of OX456524.1, from coordinate 25,825,477 downwards.
GATTTTCCTCACCCCAAATGCGACAATTCTGCCTATTGACGAAGCCATCAACATGAAAATGGGCCTCGTCACTGAAGACGATTTTATCGGCAAAATCAGCATTTTCATGTTGTCTCTCCAATACCCAATTAACGAACTCCCTTCGCTGTCCATGGTCAGCTGGCTTCAGTTCCTGAGTCAATTGAACTTTGTATGCATGAAGATGCAAATCTTTCGTCAAAATTAGCTGCAAAGTGGATTTGGATACACCAATTTACTGAGCTCGGTGTCGAATTAAGGTGGATGGAGTTTGAGCGACATCATCACGTACAGCTGCGACATTTTCGGTCGATCGACCTGGTCGATGGCGCGTTGTTGTCTTTACATCACTAACAGACCCAGTTTCGGCAAATTTATCCATTAATCTCTTTACAGTTGACTCTTTTGGAGCATTATTGTGACCCCAAATTGATCGCAATTTGCGAACTGTAGCCGCAAAACTTTCACCATTTTGGTAAAACAATTTCACAATGAGAATGCGTTGTGCATTCGTGTAGCGCTCCATTTTTACTAACCTCGTACCTTCTACTAGCAAACAATAACAATTGTTCAAATGTCAAACAATGACACTTCAAATGTTGCCAGATTTAAAAATTGCATTCTTCTTGGGACACCCTTTATATATGATATTTGTTTCCAAAACTCCTATAAGTTGTGAAAATTTATATAAATTTTTTGTTTTAAATATAATTATTTATCTACATTTTTTCTCAGTCCATAAGATATTATTATATATAATTATATATAATATTATATATAGTTATAAATAATTATGTAAAGTCAGATAAGCACAGAACCAATTTAGTCTTATTAATTCCGCCGGGATATGTATAAATTTTTCCCAATTTTCCGAATATATAAATATATAAAACACAATTATACGAAAAATGTAGTCTAATAAAGTCAGCCACAACTCAGCGTCACTGCAACTCTGGCACTTAAGTCACTACAACTCCGGCAGACCGAGTTCAAATCCTGGCGAAGGCATTGTTTGTTAGAATTTTAATATTTATACCCTTCACCATAGGTGGAAGGGTATATATAAGTTTGTCATTCCGTTTGTAATTTCTACAATATTGATCTTAGACCCTATAAAGTATATATATTCTGGGTCCATATGAAGAGCGAAGTTGATTTACCGATGTCCGTCTGTCCGTCTGTCCGTCTGTCCGTCTGTCCGTCTGTGTGTTGAAATGGGTTTTCCGAAGAACCCAGACATGATGAGGACTTGATTCTTTTTTATTTCTGTTACATGTGATCCATTTCTGTTTGCTATTAAAAATCAGACAGATCGGTTAATAAATGGCTGAGATATTAGCAAAAAACCAGGACTACCTCTAATTTTTCCAGTAAAATCCCTTTGTTTAATAAGAGTGTGAAGATAAATACGTACGTTAAATACGTTTCACAACTATTGTGAATGATATAAATAAAAAATAAATAGTAGTGTCGCCAACTTTTTTTTTGCCTAGAAAATGCCAAATTTGACAAGAAAAGCGCTGAAACATATGGAAAAATATAAATTTGAGATTTTACATGACATATTATTTTGGATTAAAATTTTTGGACATTTAAGAAAAAATAAATGGGGATACCGCTTGTTTGTGGAGAGCTATGAGGTAGTAGATTCCAACGATGTATTCATCTCCTTCAGAATACCATGGTGAAGGGTATATAAGATTCGGCATAGCCGAATTTAGCCGCTCTTACTTGTTTTTAAAACGTTTTATAATACACTACATTCAGAATATGTATTATATTGTTGGAGCTTATCCGATACAATTCAATCTGCCATTTTTCGGTTAAACTTGAATCTTACTTAATCTCTTAATATATTGCTGGATCTAATTTAATCTGTCATTTTTCAATTACAAATTCAATTACAAATTAAAACTTAATATCCTAACCGAGCACTAGAAACAAAGGCTTTCGGCTCGTTGTAGCGAAAACAGACCAGAGCCTCTGGTGGGAATCGAACCCACGACCCCCGCACTGATAAGCTAGCACGCTACCAACTAGCCTACCGGGGCGGATAAGTTAAGATCCTTCTGAATTCCCAAATATATTGCTGGATCTAATATGATCTGCCATTTTTTTTTAATCAATTTAGATTCTTCTAAATCCCCAAATATATTTGCTGGCCATAATTTGATCTGCCATTTTTCGGATCAATTAAGATCTTACTTAATCCCAAAATATATTGCTGAATCTAATATGATCTGTCATCTTTCGGATCAATTTAGATCAGCTAGATATTACAGCAGATATAAAAAAAATACCAAATTGAATAAGATTAAATATTGCGGCAGATCAATTTTTTTTACTGGAGTGGTAATAGCAAGTTTTGCTGGGTACAATAGAAGAAAAGAAATTTAATACTAAGCAAAGAAAAAAAAACTAGGGCTTGAATGACAACAACAAATACACAAGGCGTGCAATAGAGATAACTGAACCAATTACGAAAGAAAAGTTTGATATTAAGCAATAAATTTAAAAAAAAATATATATTAAACTGTGCTATAAATCATTTTCCATATTTGTTAATTCTGCAAATCTAAACAACAAAGAGTTTCACGGATTTTTGTCTAATTACAGAGATGTAATTAATGTTGGTAATTTTCTAATGTTTTTAAAAACGTTTTAATTAAGAAATTTTTTCACATCATTTTATTCTTTTTATTAAAAAGTTCTTAATATTACTCAAGTAATAAAAGAAAAATTTAAAATAATACTGTAAAATCTTTACGAGTTCCATCTGAATCATCATGTTAGCCTTGTGGATATTCCCTTGTTAGAATGTTGAATTTGTGTTTAGCTCTGGTTATTTTTTTTTTTGTTTGTATGAGTTTCTCATCCTAAGAATAATATATTAACCCTTGTTAAATTATTAAATACCCTTCATTAATAATGTAAAACATTTTATTTTTATCAAAAATTCTTTTTTTTTACGAAAACATCAGCAGGTTGCCAACAAACCTATCAGCTAAAACTAAAAATTAGCATTTGTATGATTAATGTCATCTTTGTAAAACAATTTTTGCCATAAGTTATAATATATTCTAATTTTCGTATAATAATTAAATACCCTTCACGAATTTTAATTAAAAAATTATTAACATTCAGTAATTTTTTTTTGTACAAATATTATTCATACTTTTAACAAATTCATGTTTTAAAACGTTACTGATGTCAGAAGAAAGTAGCAGTTGTTTTGTTATATTTAATACAGTGGAATCTCCATTTAACGAACAATTGATGGTTAGCCCTGTTCGTTAAATCGAAAAATTCGTTAAATCCAGTACTAATCAAACAAATATTTATTAAAAGGACAATTCATGTCATATCTTATTATAGATTTGGCTAATCCATATTTAAATTATAATCCAGTAACCCTCTCTCCATTTGTATATGCATCTAAAATTTTTACTTTTTCTTTAAGGGTTGAACGTTTCCTTTCATCCATTTGTTCAATGGTCACAAGTTCACAACACCACAACAAGAAATTAAGACATCAGCTGAAAAGTCCGTAGGATATTCGATAAAACAACACTTTTTTTTTTGGCAAAATTCGACTTTATTCATCGGCATAGTCTTCTTCAAGAGCGATACAATCATTCCAACGCCTTTCTGACATTTCGATACCTTTTTAATAGAATGATTTATCTTTGGCCTTAAAATAGGCCTCTGTTTTGGCAATCACCTCTTCGTTCGAACTAAATCTCTTTAAGGTCTGAAAATATGTAAAAATCGTTGGGAGCCAAATCTGGCGAATACGGTGGATGCAGGAGCAATATAAAGTGTAATTCGTGCAATTTGGCCATCATTTGGAATCATCGACACATTGTTGTTTTCAGTATACTGTGAGCAAACGCGGCACCTATTTCAAAAACAGCTTTCTCATGGAGAAATGTTTATGCAAAATAAAGCAGACACGTTCCTTCGACTTCTTTTTACGGTCTGCCAAAACGATATTGTGAATTTTTCTGATGTTTTCCGGCGACCAGAGCGTTCGACGACATCGGTGTGTATACGACTACGTTTTAAGTCAGAAAGCCACTTTTCTACCATTTGTCTCGATGGAGCAAAGTCCGAATAACACTTACCAAGCCAAGCTTTGGCTTGAACGATGTTTTTTACCAAAAAAAAAAAAAAAGAATGAGAAATCAGCACACGAAATTGCCTTGCATCCATTGTTTTCAAAATCGAAAAACTAGCGTCACTTAAACGAAACTAGCGTCACATAACTTCTTCACTAATAAACGAATTGTCATTAAATTTTAACAAGTATTATCTGGAGGTTGGCAGTTCCAAAAATATATATGGATTTTGAATAAGTGGCGTCACATATGTGTCATCCTAAGGATTTTTTTATGTACAATAACGTACATGGTCAACAAAATATTTAAATGCAAAAGAAAAACTTATAATGACTTGAAATAAATTATTTTTCTATGCATATTTTTTATTTGTTCGCTAAACCGAGTACTAAACTGGATTTTAATTCATTATACACAGACAGTAATGTAAAAGTTTTGCCTGTTCGTTAAATCGAATTTTCGTTAAATCGGGAAACCACTGTATATGTATATAAGGGAAACTGGGGATACAAAAGTTTCCATTTCAAAATTTAAAAAATATTACAAAAATTTCTTTTAAATTAAAAAAAAAAAAAGTTAATTAAAATTTATGTGTATTTTTTAATTATCTTTTGGAAATCTTGCTTTTTAATTATGCAGTAGGCGTCATGTGGATCAGTACAATTATAATCTGAGGACCATTGTGATTAGAGTATTCATAAAACCGGCCTTGTGGAAAAACCGGTTTCAGTTTTCTTCGAAAAATCGAATTTTAAAAAAACCGGTTTCGGTTTCGGTTTTTGCAAAAAAAACCGGTCAACCGGTCAACCGGTTTTTTTCGGTTTTTTTTTTAATTTGAATAAAAAGCTTATATAATTTGTTAATTGTTTTAAATTCAAACAAAAAAAGAAATTTAATATATAAAGTAATAAAAATAAAAAAATACATTCTTTGGAAAAAAAAATATTTTATAATATTTTTTTATTGTATATCATTTCAACATTTTATATATTGGTTTTAATATTTTTTAATAAAATATCTTTAAAATTAATATTATAAAACTATATTCATATGAAATGAATAGAGATCATTTAGTTTGTAAATTGGGTAAAATTAGGTACGTTAGTAATTTGAACGTTTAAAACGTTTGGCACGTTTTTTTAATATTACATTTTAAATATGTAAAAAGAAAATCTATTTTTCACTTCTAAAATAACATGCAATTTAAATATTTCGTTTTAAGACGATTTTATTTTGTTTGATTTTAATAAAGCTAGAAGTGGAAAATACTCTTTCACTAATAAAGGGTGTCCCAAGAAGAACGCAATTTTTAAATATTAAATAAAACACAGATATTTAAAAAAAAATCGTGAAACTTTATTATATCGTAAAGTAGACAGAATGAGGTTATGTATGGAACAATATATCGTGCAGATGGCCGCCGCGGCTTTGCTGGCATGCACGCGATCTTTTAATGAAATTTTCAATGACCGTTTTGCATGAATGCTGCGGTATTTCATTAATGCAGCGTCCAATTTCCTATTTTAAGGCTTGAGTCGTCGTCGGCTTATTCGCGTAAACCATCGACTTCAAAAAACCCCAAAGAAAAAAATCTAATGGTGTTAAATCGCACGATCTAGGCGGCCAATTCTGATCTCCAAAACGCGAAATAACACGACCGGGAAATGACTGATGCAGCAATTGAATTGTTTCTCTGGCTGTATGACATGTGGCGCCGTCTTGTTGGAACCACATGCCCTCCACATTCATTTCTTCAATTCTAGGCAAGAAAAAACTGGTTATCATTTCACGATACCGAACACCATTGACTGTTTGCGCTTGGCCTGCCTCATTTTCATAAAAAAAAGGTCCAATGATTCCTCCAGCCCAAAAACCACACCACACAGTGACACGTTGAGGATGCATTTGCTTCTCGTGAATCACTCGAGGATTTTCCTCACCCCAAATGCGACAATTCTGCCTATAGACGAAGCCATCAAGATGAAGATGATTTTATCGGCAAAATCAGCATTTTCATGTTGTCTCTCCAATACCCAATTAACGAACTCCCTTCGCTGTCCATGGTCAGCTGGCTTCAGTTCCTCCTGAGTCAATTGAACTTTGTATGCATGAAGATGCAAATCTTTCGTCAAAATTCGCTGCAAAGTGGATTTGGAGACACCAATTTGCTGAGCTCGGTGTCGAATTGAGGTGGATGGAGTTTGAGCGACATCATCACGTACAGCTGCGACATTTTCGGTCGATCGACCTGGTCGATGGCGCGTTGTTGTCTTTACATCACTAACAGACCCAGTTTCGGCAAATTTATCCATTAATCTCTTTACAGTTGACTCTTTTGGAGCATTATTGTGACCCCAAATTGATCGCAATTTGCGAACTGTAGCCGCAAAACTTTCACCATTTTGGTAAAACAATTTCACAATGAGAATGCGTTGTGCATTCGTGTAGCGCTCCATTTTTACTAACCTCGTACCTTCTACTAGCAAACAATAACAATTGTTCAAATGTCAAACAATGACACTTCGAATGTTGCCAGATTTAAAAATTGCGTTCTTCTTGGGACACCCTTTAGTAGATGTTGGACAAATAGTCAAAAAACAATTATATAAATTTTCCAACTTTTCAGTTCTTTTGTCGCATTTATCAAGATATATGAAATCATCATATAATGATGAATGATTTTTTACAGTCTCTTTTTTAGGATTTTGAATACTGTTTATTGTGTTATTTAGATCAGAAATTAAACTATTTGAATTTGGAATATCCAAAGTTAAGTCTTCATCGGAATCAATCAGACTTACATCTAAATCTTCATAACCAAACAAACTATTATGAAAGTGTTCTGAAAAAGGAAAAAAGACCAAGTAACCTAGTTGGTGATGTAATTAAAAAACCGGTTAACCGAACAAAAAAGACCGGTTTTTGGTTTTCTTCGAATTTACAAAATATTCAAAACCGATCGGTTTAAAAAAAAAAAAAGAAACCGGTTGACCGGTTTCGGTTTTTGAATACTCTAATTGTGATGTCACACGTTAAATGGATCACTGTTAATTTGACACCTCCCTTAAACCCGTTGGAGTACCGTACGAAGTTTAGGTGGTACAAGATATCAGCTCCCGAACTTTATTTTTGGGGAAAATTAACCCTTTGTTGCATAGTGTTGCATATCTGCATCATACTTTTAAATGCTCTCTATTTAAAAAAATAAGTAACGGTTTGTATTTGTTGTACTTTATTTTTTCTCTTTTACTTATGTTTTTGATAACTTAACTGCTTTTGTTTTTGAATTATGCTCAATTTTAAAATAAATTGGCTTTCAAGTGCACGTGTTAAAAACTAAAATTTTGTGTTAGTGTTTTATTAAAAAGTTGAATATCCATCAAGTTTTTCACGAGTAAGTATTTTTTTTTTTTAATTTTTTGTATATTTGACTATCGAATAAAAATTAAATCGATCATATTTTATAAAGAAAAACATTTAATTTTCATGAAATAAACTATGATGCATATTTGCAACACCATGCACTTACTTATAATTTTATTTATGATTTTTAGTATGCCTTTATTTTTATCTGATAAAGAGCTGGAGAGGGTTTTGGTCGAATGGGTTGACAGTGAAGATGATTTTGGTATTGAAAGTGGTGACGAAATGCTCGGCAACGAAGATCTGGTGATTGTTACCAAATGTGGCGAGGGCACAGACCCAGATGATGTAACAAAACCAGTGGACGTAGAAGATGTGGATATTTTATCAGCGGAAATTTTATACACAGAACAACCACCATCAACATCAGCTACTGTTGAAGTGAGGGACTTTAAAAAGGAAATTTTTGAATTAAAGGAAAAGTATAAAAAGGTATTATGAAAACAAAATCATTTTAACTTTGATTCGGAGCAAACTAAATTTAAAGGTTATTGTTCTTTGTCCGAGCCATTGCTTGAGCTATCCACGCCAATTAGCTTCTTCAACAACTTTTTTTCTGACGATATAATAAATCACATTGTATCAGAATCAGCCCTGTATGCAACTGAAATAAATCCAAATCATTTGGTTTCAATATCTCCTGCTCATATAAAAAAATATATTGGGATATGCATTTTAATGTCAGCGGTTCAAGTACCAAACATTCGGCGTTATTGGAGCCCTATTGTTGGAAATGAAACCATAGCGAAAACTATGACTGTGAATGAATTTGAAAAAATTCGCCGATATATGCTTTTTAATACAAATAGCAGCATGCTGCCAAGGGATCACCCTAAACATGATAGACTACATAAAATTAGACCCCTTTTGACCCATCTGTTTAATAAATTTTCAACGATCCCACGAGAGGAGTGTTTATCTTTGGATGAACAGATATGTGCGACAAAAGCACGTAGTTATATAAAACAATACATGCCTCCAAAGCCCCATAAGTGGGGGTATAAATTATGGGTTTTAAGTGGAGTATCGGGATTCATCTACAATTTTGAAATTTACGCAGGTAGAGAAATGGATGAGCAAATTTTATCAGATGAGCCTTACCTAGGTGCTTGTGCTAATGTAGTAGTAAGATTGACTCGCTGTGTTGAACTAAATGTTGGGCACAAAATATATTTTGACAACTTTTATACGACTCTACCTTTAGTTGTCGAGCTGGCAAATAAAGGAATATACTCCGTTGGCACTATTCGCTGAAATAGATTAACAAACTGTAAGCTTCCAACGGAAAATGATCTAAAAAAAGAGCCAAGAGGAAGGTCAGTTGAATTTTTTGCCAACATTGATAATGTCGACATATGTTCACTTTGCTGGAAAGACAATAAGGCTGTAAATTTGTTGTCAACATTCGTTAGCGCTCACCCAATCTTAACTGTAAAAAGATACGATAAAACCAAGATGCAGCACATTGAAATAGACTGCCCCAATATAATTAAACAATATAATATGCATATGGGTGGTGTTGACTTAACAGACAGCCTTATTGGACGATATAGAATAAAAATAAAGTCCCGAAAGTGGTATATGCGGATATTTTACCATTTATTAGATATTACAGTCGTTAACTCATGGATCTTATATAAAAAAGTATGTTCAGCTCGCAATGAAAAACCGATGAGCTTGTGTGATTTTCGTATAGATATTGCAGAATCACTTTGCAGAAGTGGTGTAGTGCTTTCAAGACCTAGGGGCCGGCCAGTCAGCTCTCCAGTGCAGCCAGCACAAGGGCAATGAAAAAGAAAATGTTCAAGCTCAAATGTGCCAGATGATGTAAGAAAGGACGGGATAGCGCATATGCGAGTTTACATGGAAAAGCGTCTTAGGTGTAAGGTTCCAAGCTGTACCGGATACAGCTTCATAAAATGCGATAAATGCAATTGTGTCTTATGCTTAAATAAAAACAATAAGTGCTTCCAAACTTTCCATTCCTAGAAAGGTATCAAAATGTTTGTTTTATCTTTTAACAGAGATTGTTTGTACCAACTTTTTTTAAGAAATGAATTCTTTTTTATTTTGTACCAACAATTTTATATATATTCTTTTAAATACTACGATTAGACATGTTTGATGATATCAGATTAATAATATCACTAAAAACTTAAGAACTTTGTTTTTTACTTTTGCATGTATAAATGCATGATGATGCAGATTTGCAACGGGACGAAAAATCTGTTTTTTTCGGAAAATCGTGCAGCGGAAAATTTTTTCCAATATTTTTTTTGAGTTTACGAGATCAATTTTTATTAAAATCAATTTATTTGGTTCCACAAGAAAAAATCATGCAACAAAGGGTTAAAAGATTTCTCTTAGGTGATTCTGAATTTAAATATAAGGGAAAAAGTTTTTTCATGAAAAGTATTTTTTTTTATGTAATTAAGTACCTGCAGTTTCCCCGAATAATATAATTTTCATTTTTGAGGTTTTTAAGGTTTTTTTAAGTATATACATATGTATATACTAAACATATTTATATCTTTAAGGCTGACTGGGTTAAGTGTTAGTGATGTTAAGTGCTTCTTTCCAGTCTTTCACATGCCATACATACAAAAAAAAAACATTCTCATGTATGTATGTACTTGTTTAAGTATATATAGAGTGGCCCGAAAATAACATTTTTAAAATTTTTGATACGTGGATCTTGTAAATGTCGTTCTTGCCACCAAAATCCAAAATTTTGGTAGCAATGTAAAAGAATTCATTTAAGAATTGATAATTTAAAATTTTTGGTTCACCCTTACATTGTTTTTTTCAGTAGCAGTTTATGCGTAGATTTTTATATATACTATAACGGTATTAGTATGTTACCATTAAGCTGTCCTAGATTTGTTAAAACATTATCACTGAAACAATACGTATCGACAGCAGCAGCTTTAGAAATTGTTTAATTTTGTGTATATTGTTAAAAATGGCAATTGATATTTTGTGAAATGAGACAACGAACATTTTGGTAGTGTGAAATCTAATACTAAGTTCACACTAAACCAAAAATTAGTAATTAATTAATTAATTTCGACTTCTTTAATTCCAGTATGAACAAAACTCTGTGATCATTAAGGCTGTTTCTAGATGGAGTTCATAAAACTGATCACAAATTCATGATCACTCAAAAAAATAGACTTGAACTAAAAATTAATCCAAAATTTCCTTTAAAATAGTTTAAAAATTTTCCTCAATTTAAGTAAGATTTTATTAAAACTTAGAAAACTTTTCTTAAAATGAATAAAAATTCCCATGTTTTGGTAAAAACGAAATAGTTTCTATACTCAAAAATAGTTCATATTTTTGCTAAGTAATATTTCTTGATTTTAGAAAAAAAACCAAGTTAATTAAATAAAAATGTATTAATTTTAAGAAAAAACATCATAGTTTTAAGAAAATTGCATACTAAAATGTAATAAAATTAAGTTTAGTTCAAAAAAAATTTAAGGACAAAATTGACTCTCATTTAGTTCAAAAAATGTGTCTAACTTAAATCGAGAAAGTACTTGAACTTAATGTATGTTCATTTTTTGTTCGCGAGTAGTAAAATTAACTAAATTTAAGTAAACCATTTCTAAATTCAGTTTTTAAGTATACCACCTTTTAATTTTTAAAAATTGCTTTCTAAAAATTATTTCAGAGAATTAAAAACAAAAAGTAATAATTTTTTTCCATGTAATAATAAAAATTTACTTGATTTTAGAAACCGATGAACTATTTCTGGAGGAAATTTTCATGCAACTTAGTTCAGATAATTTATAAAAATTTTAACAAAACATTTCTTTGTTCAAGTAAATGTTTTCTAATTTTTGAGAAAAAAAATTAAAAACAAACTAGTTACTTTTCCTAATTTTAAACAAAAAATATTATTGAAGGAAACAAATTAAAGTATCCATTAAAAAAAAATTATCATATATGATTGTAATTTTTGGTTGGTGATCGTGCGTGAGCGTGAGTCAAAAATAGCTCACGTGCCCATCTCTTATCTTAACAGTTTTAAATATTGAACATAAAGTAGCTTAAAATATATTTTAAAATTTTGTAAGCAAAAGGTAAAAAATTTCGAATTTGCTCTTACAAAATATCGCAAGCACATTTTTTACATTACGGCATAATGGACGTTGCGCCTATTAAATTTTATTTTTATCGAAGGCACTAAAACTATTTTTTTGTTCACTTAATAATAAAAATAAGTTAAAATTTGTATTAAAGTTTAAGCTTAAAATGTTATAAAATAAACATGACATTTTTCCATTTTCCAATAAAAACAAGAAATGTAACTGTGATATTTTGTATTTTTGCAACAATTTCCTTAAATTAGTTAATTTAAGAAGACAAAGGACCCCCAGTGTTACTTAGCCATAGATGGCGTGTGTCACGTAGGGCATCCCTTTTTGTAGTTCTCTCAAGCAGAACCGTTAATTAACTACGAAAAGGATCTGACTTTGTCACAATTTATTACGTTTCAGGATATCCTGCAGAACATTTTTTTTTAATTTGTTTACCTTTTTGCTAATGAAATTTAATTTATATTTAAAATACATGAGTTTTTAAATATAGCACTCCCTCTAGCGCTGATCCTTACAATTTTTTTCATTTAATAAAAAAAAAAATTAGTGTTTACTATTCGTCATCATTAAAAAAAAATTATAATCTTGAGCCTGATAAAATTAAAAATATATAATTAAAAGAGATAGATCAAATAATGTTCAAAATTTACATAAAATACATGAGTTTAGTATAATTCAATTTAAAGTCAAAAACGTATAGCAAAAAACTTGTTAAGAGCAGTGTCCTCACAAAGCGTAAGTCCTCCAAAAGTGGGAAAATACTTACTCAATGAGTGTAAAGTACTTTAAAATATATGGTAAAATATATAACCTTTATATTATCCATAGAAGGATAAGGATGATTATCACTTAAAAGAATTGCTATGCTAGAAAATATTTTCTTATTTTTAGGGAGTTAAGTCCTACTTTTGAGTAAAAAAAATTATCTAATAAAATTTTTCTTAAAACCAAGGAAACATTTCCTAACTGACGGTACAATTTTAGATGATGTATGAACTAATTAGGAGGAAATTTTACTGTTTTCTAATAAAAATTTACTTTTCATTAGTAAAATTTTTCTATAATTTAGAAATTTTTACCAAATTTTAAGTAAAATTTGTTTTTTAATTTCAAATAAAATTTTTATTAAATATTGGTAAAAAGTGTCTTTGGCGCCGTTTTTATTTCAATTTTTTCTCCAAATAAGTTAATTTTTCTAAATTCTAGTTCATTTTTTTTGAGTGATTATTTTAAAATCATAAATTAAGCTTTTTTCAAAGAAAATATTTTGAGAAGAAATTTTTATTCATTTATTTTTATTTATATTGATCATATAATTAAACAGAGCCTCTGGTGGGAATTGAACCCATGACCCGCGCACTGATAAGCTACCAACTAGCCTACCGGGGCGCTCATACTCGGGACAAGATTTCAAAATAAATTTTAAGGGTTCACATTGGACTAATTGGTTTTTTATTTGTATATAAAAATTATTGTTTACTGCGATAAAGAAAAGTCGTAGCGGAAATCAATTGAGACTTTAATTAGTCTTTTTTTTAATTACATTTTCTATTTTCTATTTTTTTTTTTAATTTTGTTATGGAATATATATTTTTTTTCACTTCGAATGAGTGCAGAATCGTACATTTATAGAAAAAAGTGTGTAATAATTTTTATTGAAGCTTTTAGATTTAAAAATTAACAAAAAAAAAAGAAATTGCGTAAATAAGCAGATTTTTGAAAATATTTGTAAAAAAAAAAATAACAGCAAAAATTAACAACCAAATATTTACAAGATTTTAGTAATATACGGGGAATCCAGAAAAAAAATCTAACTTTCCCTTATAAACAAAAAGTATATAATTTTCTATAGAGTATGTTTCTCTCTCACGAACTTTTTAGTTCTCTCTTAGAACACGAACATAGTTTGGCGGCAACATAGGTGAGTTTTGGTCGGCAACTTTTAGTAGTGTTTAGCGGTGCTGCCATATAACCAATTTTAAATTTTTTTGTCGTTTTTTGGGATGCTAGAGATTTTTCAGATTATTTCATAAAAAAAATGTTTTTTTATTTTATACATGTATTTTTTCGGATTTTTCATATAAAAATATAATATTTGTTTAATATACTATTTATTTTTACTAAAATTAGACATGTCTAATAAAGTAAAAAAATACAACAAAAAATTGCAATTGTGTTAAAAAATAGTTACAAATTCAAACATAACATTGTGACATGAAAAGTATTAAAGTGTGTACACACACATTGACCAACTATGTCTACTCATATTCATTATTTCCCATTTCTATGGTAAAAATATATAATAAAGAGAATAAATATGCTATTAATTGTTGCAACATATAACTAAAAACCTATAAAAAATGCGATAATTTGAAAAAAAATTGTTTTCATGAAAAAACTGGTAAACAGTTAAGAATCCCAAAAACTGGTATAAAAAATTACACTGTTTATGTGGCAGCACTGCATACACCAAATTTAATGTATTTCAACACTTTAGCAACTTTGAAAATGTTGCCCTCTCATTTAAAAATGTTGCCGCTGAACTCTGTACCATGTTGAATTTCTGGTAGAGCGGGAAAAATACTCTATAGAAAATTATATACTTTATTATATAATTATATGTGATACAATAAATTGGCTCATATCAAAACATTTTTTATATTATATAAGACGATTCCATAAAAAGAGTATTTTTTATATGATGTAAGATATATTATATGTGGTTCCATGTCAACAGTTTGTAATCCCAACCAGGGAGATGAAAAAAAAAGACCTCAACTGGGCGTCCAGAACGTTCGGCAACTTCCGTGTTTGTAAGACCACAACGAAAGTCAGTAATTCGAAATCGATGGTGCAGAATCACCATAATATTTATCAAGCTTTTCCTTGGTTTGATTGACGCTTTTTTTCGGAAAAAATAATGTTTATAGAACAGCTGTTAAACGCAAAGAAAATGACGGAACTTGCTCAAAATTTGACAGTAGTCTATTAACAGGTGGTACTTGATGGGAGCTGTGTTGCATTTCATATAACTACGAGGAAAGTTCGAAAAGTCACGGACTTATTGATCCGCCCAGGTATGTTCAAACTTTTGAAAAAAAACTGTCAAGCTTCGTATAAAAAAATGATTTTCCACTTTCATATTGGGAAATTGCTGATGAATTTTTAATAGACAAGAATTATGGTGTTCAATATAAATGTAGTATTAGTGAACTATATAAAAATTTTTAACTTATATTTTACAAACTTTTAAAAAAACAGTTAGTGTGGAATGTGTCATATGTAAATATTTGAACTTATGTACGCTAAAAGTTTTTGTCACCAAATGTGTTTGTCTCATTTTATGCTTGAGATGCTTTTTTTTCGGTATTGTTAAGTACTTTTTTTTCATATAAAATTTACATTTCAAAAATTTTTTTTTATTTTAAGACAGCACTTGACATTTCATTTTGTTGTTGGTGTTGTTATTTTTCTAGCTCTTTTTATTATTTATTTAAATTGAAAATAGCTTTTTAAATTTAAAGTTACCAAACTTTTTGATAACTTGTTAAAATCATCTGTCATTTATTTATGACTGATAAATGACAGTTTAATCAAGTTAGTTTAAAATGAATACACATTTAATGAAAAGAGCTAAAATTCCATAAATCGTAAGTCAAGAATACAATTAATGACAATTGTTTGTCGAAATCCAAAGTACTTTATAATTTTTAAATTTTTTATTATGTGTGTAATTCTGTTGATCCGAAGAATTTGCAATATTTCCAAAATATATAGTAAACTAAATCTGGTGTGATGTTAATTGCAAGTGAGAGTAGAAACACTGTCAAAGTTAAAACTTATGGCGAAAAAATGCCCATGTATGAACTGCAAAAATTAGCTGGGATAATTACAAAGTGTTCATCAGATTAGAATAAATTCTATGTTCCTTGCGAAAAATTTTGGACTCTCTCTATTTGTTGGACAACTAACTTTATAGAGAAGCTACACTTTTTATTGCTCTCTTGAGTGTTTTTTTTTTTAACTCGGACAGTGTTGCCATTTTAGCATATTTCCTGCTAGATTTCGGTTATTGCATAATTTTTTTTTTTTAGAAAAATATGCTAAATGGTGTTAGCATATTTTGGTTGAAAAAGAAAACAAATTTTTAGCATACTTTTTTCAAAACAAGTTTTAACTTTTCTAAAAACAATTACGCAACTTTTATGAAATATTAAATTATTAAACATATAGCTAGAAAAACTGCTAAAATTTTTACTTTTACCGCCTTCTAGAGCTTTTATTTCAAAAATGTTTCCATTACTGCCGAATATCCTTGCATAAGCAAATGGGTTTCCTTTTGCCTTTGCTAGTTCATGAGCGATATGCTTACAACCAATTTACACAGCGACTTTGTTGTATGCAATTATTGCGTGCAATTTTTGTTTGTTGGCGAACGGGGTAGAGAAGCAAGCGGTGTAACAAAAAAGGCACGGTTTTCGTTTTTCGTACATGTTTCTGTTATCTCTCATTCACACTCATATGTATTCTTTTTTTGTTGCTTCATACACATTCAGTTTTCGTGTAATTAAAGTCACCCTATAAATAGACATAACTTTGGAAGCAACTTTGAAAAGGGAGTTAAAACAATTTGAATTTTGAAGTTTTTAATAGTTTTGTGCGAAACTTTTGGGAATAAAGTATTCCTTACAATGTCTCATTTGCTAAAAATATCGAAATTTAGCTCGAATAAGAGCATTAAATCCATTGAGAGAAATACGTGGGAAACCGTAAATATATTAATATTTTTTTAATTATTTTTGCCTTGTGTTAAACAAATTGAATTGAAACCGAAAAATATTTTATTAAACAACGACATTTTATTTCCGAAAATCATATGACAAGAAATTCATTTTCTGTATTTAGAATTTAAAATTCTATGAAGAATTCGAAATTCTTAAAAATTTCAAAGACAAGATAATTTTTTATTATTGATTTCTATAATAAATTATTTAAAATAAAATTGGTGTTTTTGGGTTTAAACAAAACTTTTTTGATAAAAAAAAAATGGGCATTTTTGGAAATTTCTGAAAATAAAAAATCAGCAAAATGACGAAAAATCGACAATTCTGCCAGCAGTGCCTTTCACTTAACTACACACACACAGATAAATTTTGTCAGTTTTCAACTGAAATTCGGTTACTACTCCAAAAATCGGTGGATGCAAAATATAAAGCAATCATATTTGAATTTGGTTGTGCTGACCGAATTAATTGGTTGTCACTTTATTTTTCTTTGTGTAGTTTTGTTTTCATATGCATTGAACACGACACAGAAATTTGGCCCAATTACAATTCCTCACCGTCACTTTCACTTTCGTCGTCTTTTGCTTTGATTGTGTTTCATTTCCAAACTAACACCAACTAAAAAGTACTGTTTTCTTACCTCCTGTCTTGATTATTATTTTGAGCGTAATTCTATAATACCAACGCTGTCGACTTAATGCCCAGCGCCACTCAATTTATTTTTTGAGTCTAATAAGAGAATATAAGAATTGAGTAATATATAACTGGCAACAGCACCATCAGTCGGAGTTCATTAAAATTGTGCATTTAATAATTATAAATTAGGGTGGAGTTGCCAGATCAGGTTTTGTTGCAAACGAACAAAAATATAATAAAAAAATACGCGCGGTCACTTATTCATCTTGTAAAGACACCACCTAATATCATTCCGATTTCTAAATTTTATTTGCCAATCATGTGAAATCCGATCTAGACATTACAATTTTTAAAAATTTCTGGCTTTTTCCACAAAAACTTGTGTGATATTAGTTATGTTTATGCGGCAAGCTATCAAAATTGTAATTCCCATATAAATTTGACTGAGCCAATGTATAGTTTTAACGCTTAACGTTACTTATGGTACCATGACGAAAAACATTGATAGTGCATTCAAAGTGCGACAGAAGCTTCAGCTTTTAAAAAAGGATTTTGCTTTGGACAGGATTATATCAGGACATTTCCTTAACATGTAAACGAATAGTAGGCTTGCTATGGAATTTGACAGAAAGAATATATTTAGTTATAGAAGTAAAAAGTTTAAGTATGAACAATATATAACTCTATGTTTTCGCAAAAATTTCGCATCTGCCAAAAAACTACGTATCGTGAAAAAAGCAAATCGCCACATCTTCTTAAGTAGAAGCACATAAAATTCAATTGTTAACTGTTATTATATCTTGGTAGGTGGAATAATTTA
This sequence comes from Eustalomyia histrio, assembly GCA_949748255.1. Classification (NCBI taxonomy): domain Eukaryota; kingdom Metazoa; phylum Arthropoda; class Insecta; order Diptera; family Anthomyiidae; genus Eustalomyia; species Eustalomyia histrio. The sequence continues at coordinate 25,807,572 of OX456524.1, read as the reverse complement.
TGCCGAACTCTACTCTTTTTTAAGCATTAGTTTCCGTGACTCATTCTCGACTTCTTTTGGCTCATATCGCGAAACGATTTTTGAAAAACACTCTTATTGTTTATTTTTCTTGCCGAACACATGGTGTAAATTTCTCTGTAAAAATGTAAACTTGTTTAAGGTTTGATATTCCTTTATGTACAAATGAGACAAAACAAAAATAGTAAATTCAAATGAAAGTGTATTGAAAATAATCAAAATTGAAGTTTTACGAGCTTATTGATTTTTTTACAAACCTATTTTTGTATCTGTAGTACAGATATTTTTATGCAAATAAAAGATTTTCATAATAAATTCTTGGCAGTAAATCCATATAACTTTTGTTTTAAGCAATATATAAGAAATTTTTATCTAGTTGCATTGTGTTTTCATGTGTGAAATATGAATCAGCAATATGTGAAATAAATTAACATTTTAAAAGACAAAAGTTTTACATAAATTCGTAATAGCAGGCAAAAAAAATATTTCTTAAATTCCTCCAACTGAACATTTTTTTTAAATAACAATTATGTAATTGATTCAATTAAAAAATGATCAATAAAAGAACTAATAATAGTCATAATTTGTAATTTTAATAATTTTTTTTTATTAAATAAATTACAGAATTAATTGAATTACAAAATTAGTTAAAGGAACTTATGATATATTATTGTGATAAAGAATTTCCATACCCATATGAGAACACCGAATGCATCGAAATATAGATATGTGATAGAGAAGAAAAATTAACTAACACACAGTTTTTTAGTCTCCCAATTTAAGACCAAAGGAGTTAATGGAAATGGTAAAAAATATAGAAACATATCGGTAATGTACGAAGTTTAAATTTATTTGTACTATACACACAAAAAAATAAAATTCATAATTATTTATGAAAATTGTTCATAATTTTAAAGGTTCATATTATATATGAAGCTTACTTACTATTTATGAAGTGTTCCTAACTTCCCAGTGATTTTTTATAAATTCGATCATAATTATTATGAACATTGTTCATAAAGAAAAAAATCATATTTAATATGTCTTAACTCTTAAATATTATGAAAATTTCATAACTTGAAAATGGTTCTACAATTCACTACGTTATTCGATGACGGCGGACAAACATAATAGAAACATGTTCATATGCTTTAAAAACGGGGTCAGAATTACGAAATATTATGAAATACTTAATATCATACAAGGTGGCGCAAAAGTAATCCTCCTATCAGAAAATGCTATAAATTTTGCGATTGGCCCCTAATGTCAGTTCTGTTTTGACATTTGTGTAGTAAACACATGCGAAATACACGTTAATTAACAATGTTACGCTACACTGCTCCAGAACGCGGAATATTAGTGACTATTTATTTGAGCAATAATGAAGATGATTTTTAATCAAAAATAATCATGAGTGATGAGGCCCATTTCCATCTTAGCGGGTACGTAAATAAGCAAAATTTACGCTTCTGGGGCACTGAAAATCCGCGTGTAACCCACGAAGAGCCATTACACCCGCTCAAAGTCACTGCATGGTGTGCTGTTTTCGCTGGAGGAGTCATCGGACCTTTTTTCTTCGAAGAAGTCGCGGGCCGAACGGTTACTGTGAATGGTGAGCGCTACAGAGCAATGATCAACGAGTTCTTTTTGCCGCAACTTGATGAATTGGGATTGGAAAACATGTGGTTCCAACAGGACGGTGCAACGCCACACACTGCACGTGCCACAACCGATATGCTGAAGGATGCATTTCCCGGGCGCCTAATCTCCCGTTTTGGCGATTTGCACTGGCCAGCAAGATCGCCTAATTTGACCGCTCCAGACTTCTTTTTGTGGGGCTTTTTGAAGTCGCGGGTTTATGTCAACAAGCCTCAGACTCTTGCAGCTCTTAAAGACAATATCCGTCAAGAATGTGAGGACCTATCGCCGGAAGTTTTGGCCAAAGTGATGGAAAATGCCATAAAAAGGGCTCAAATGACAATCAACTGTGGCGGCGGCCATTTACATGACATCATATTCTCGACTTGATGTAAAAAAAATTAAAAGACCAAATAAAAATAATCCACAAGAAGAATCAAAGTTTTTCATTTTTTTTTAAATTACAGCCAAAAAACATCGGAAGGTTATTTTTGCGCCACCCTGTAAAGGGTTAAAGGGGGTATACACGCAAAGAACAGAATAGAATAAAATCAAATGTTTTTCAAATTTTACTTTGTTATTTAAAATAGCAGATATTGTTGTCTTTAAACAAAAATATTAATTTTAAAAATGTTCAACCTAAATCGACAGGGTTGCCACTCTAGCTGATCCACCTTTAAATAAGTATCGGAAGAAAGGTAAACCGATTTTAGTACCAAATAAATAGTTTATTCCCTATTGTGACCCACACAAACTTAAAAAAAAAAAATAAATTTAGTTGTACATGCCACCTTATGCGTGCCAGAGGGCAATAGGGAGGCAATGGGGTTTGGCGCCCCAGATTGTCCACTGGCTGTACAGTGGTACAACCGATAATGCTGTATGGTGTTATCGTCTGGTGGACAGCTCTGCAGAGGCCCACATACCGTGGGATGCTGGATAGGGTCCAACGGATGGTTGGAATGTGCATCACGGGTGCGCTTCGTACCACCCCATCTGATGCGCTTAATGCTATTTTGCATTTGCTGCCTTTGGACATAATTGGTTCACATACTGCTGCAGCTGCAGCAGTCCGGTTGAGGGCGCTATAACTTTGGTCGGACAGTGGCTATGGTCACAGTGCAATCCTTAACGTGATGCCTGAACTTCCAGGCATCATTGACTACCACTGTTCGACAAGAGGTACCAGACGCTTATACCGCATAGGGATTCGTGGAAATACGGAACTCCCGATGGGGGCGTTGTGTCGATCCTTCGGGGTCTACTCCAGGGACCTACAGCTGAGTATTGAGCGGAGAGTATCGAATCACTGTAGTGTTTTTCATTCTGAAATTCGGGCCATTAGGGAGGTAGCGGAGGGGCTTTGGTATAATGTCCTCACAACGGTGAGGATTAATATATTCTCTGATAGTCAGGATTAATATATTCTCTGATAGTCAGGATGGCTCAGCAGTTCAGCATCCATGTTATTTGGGTGCCGGGCTTCAGGGACATACCAGGGAATTGTAGAGCAGATGAGCTTACAAGACTGGGGACTACCCTACACATTCCACATGAATTCGAATCTGTGGACATGCCTCTGGCCACTTGCAAGTTTCGGCTGCGGAAGAGTGCTTATGGGTTGGTAAGAGATAGGTCGTCCTCTGTCCGTGGTTGTATTCGTTCCAAAAAGATGTGGCCCTGTCTGGATAGGAAGCGCACGCACAGGTTGCTGTCACTGTCAATGCTCGATATATCCCTTCTTGTGTCCGTCATGACAAGACACTGTCTGATTGGAAGGCACGCAGTTAGGTTGAGGGTTGCGGCTAGTGACTTTTGCAGAAGCTGTGGTGACGAAGATGAGGAGGAGTCTGTGGAACACCTTCTCTGCACTTGTCCTGCCCTGGCCCGCAGGAGGGGACTGCATTTGGGCTCATGTTTCTTTGAGGACCTGGGAAATTTGGCTGATATCGATATCGGCCGACTTAGGGTATTTTTAAGGCAATCGGGATGGTTCAACGGGGAAGATAGTGATATAATTTTTACTAACTTCCGTGGTATCACAAGGGACTTTATAGTCTAAGTGAGTCTGATTGGCAGGCTAACACATCTACCTAACCTAACCTAGTTGTACATCAAAATCGGTTGATCGGTCTTAGCTGTACATTGGCAGCCGATTTTAAGCTCATAGTTGTGGGAAAAATGCGGTTTAAGTTTGTTCTATATTGTTTTACACTGGTTTGAACACATTACAAAAATACAACTATTTTATTTTTAACAAATTTTTTATTGAAATTTTTGGTTAATGCATATAAAGAAAAGAACGTGCCGTCGAAATAAAATATATTTTTTTTGTTTATAAGAGTATATAGTCTCCTCCTTCAGTCGAAAGAAAGTGTTACTAAGCTCAGCTGATATGGCGTCATCTTATGTATACATTTCTTTTTTCATTTTCATATCAACAAATCCCAAGAAGAAGAAAAAACCCAATAATTTTTGCATATCCTGTCAATGTTCTTTACATAGTTTTCTTTTTGTTCCTTTTAAAGCAACTAAACATAGCCAAGTACCAAACTATTTAAGTGAAATCAATGCTTTATTTTTTCTTTTAATATTTCACATATGTAGACTATTTGCCTGCCCGAATGCCTGCAACATTTTTTTTATGGTAAATTTTATTATTTCCATTACTCTACATAGTGTGGTGGAACAAGAAAAAGCTAACAGGGAAAGTATTCCAATATAAATACTCCAATTTGTATGAAATTGAAATATGTGATAGAGAAAATAAATATAGGAACAAATCTATATAAATCATTTTTTTTTGTACATTTTTAGAACCTTTTTTCGAAATAAAAACTGAATAACAATTACACTCACAATATATTTTTCATTACGGAATCTAGTTTATTTAAAAACTAATACGTTCAGTTTTTTTTTAATGAAGAATTAATTTAAATTCAAAGGAATTTTTTCACTATTTGTGTCAGTTGATATCTTCAGTTAAATGTAAAATTTTATGTTTTTTGTTTCTAAATATAGAAATTCAAATAATTCATTTCCGTTTTTTTTTATCCAAATAATGTATTTATATACAAAAATATTTCAATAAAAATTACAACAAATTATTCAAATATACATACATACACACATACAAATAAAAATATATAAATTTGTGTGTGTTCTATGTTGCAATTAAATTCAAATAAAAAAACTCTCAATTTTAAAAACAAACTACAAATATCGTTTCTTTCTAACGTTTTGTCAGTTGACTTTCGATTGCTTTTACTACTTTTGTCGATTATTATACAATGATAGGAAATAAGCAACAAAATGGACTGAAGTAATTAAAAATCAGAAGTCCTTTTTTGGTTGTATTTTCAAATTAATTTAATATGTATTTTAGATTGTTTTTAGAGAAATATTATTGTGAGTGTAGTTTGGTAATTCTAAATTTATAAAACAGAATTTTTTAAATTTTTATTAAAAAATTTATGTTTATTATTTGAAGTTTAAAACTAACTGGAAAATTCTCACATAAAATATTTTGAAATTTGGAATAAAAAGTATTTGAATGGCAAGTGTACTCACAGTACTACCCATCCAAACTCGCGAACTGTAAGTTGTTTTGACCTACGAGCAATTGAGGCGGGTTGATGTTGTAACTCTTGATTATCATATTGTTTCTTTTATAAAAAATATTAGTAACACAAATTTTAATCTTTTTTTTTGAACAAAATTGGTAATAAAATCTGTACAACAATGAGGCAATTGCGTAAAAAACAATTGTCTTACTATTACTTCAACCAATTCACAAGAAAGCAATTTACCGGGATACCCTTATTCCATTATTATACCCATCAGATCATCACCCCTGCTTTAAAAAAATTTCTGTCTTATCAATGGCAAAATTGCATAAGTTTTATTTTATAAAGCCCAGTATAATTTTCACTACAGAATACAAATTTCATGCTAGGGTTATAAAATCATAGAACCTGTGATACTAATTTCGCACTTTTCGCGCTACTTTTAGTTCTTTTGTAATACTTAAAATTCGTCCTTTTATTTAGCGCTTTAAACGGCTTTTCGTTAAAACTTTTTCAAGAAAAAAAAACTACTATTTTATCAATTATTTTTTTCATATTTAAAATTGGTTCAAAAAGTGATTTTTTGTTAAAAAAAAAAAATTTAGAGCGCCCTGGTAGGCCAGTTGGTAGCGTGTTAGCTTATTAGTGAAGGGGTTGTTTGTTCGATTCCCACCAGTGGCTCTGGTCTGTTTGTACTACAACGAGCCGCTAGCCTTCGGTGCTAATGCTTGGTTGGAAATTAGGATATAATGTGGAATTCTATATTGTCCGCCAAATAACTTTTTTTTTAAAAAAGCTATAAAAAAACTACTGAATATTTTCTCAAATTTCTTTGTTTATTTGAAAGTACAATCCTTCCGGTTAATAATGGAAAATAATTTCATTCAAATGGCTGCCTCGGCTGGCCATGCAGTAGCCTACACGATCGGTCCAATTTTTAAGCACATTATCGATTGTGTGCAGCTTCACGAATATTGTCCTTTAAAGCGTCAATTGTCTCTGGCTTGTCGGCGTAACACTTATCGTTGACGGCACCCCACAAATAATAGTCCAACGGTGTCAAATCGCAGCTCCGAGGTGGCCAAACGACATCAGCTCTGCGGCTGATAATTCGATCTTCAAAAACAGGGCGCAAAACATCGAGTGTAGCTTCGGCTGTGTGGCACGTAGCGCCGTCCTGTTGAAACCAAATTGTTGCCAATATCCTCCTCTTCAATTATTGTGAACAAAAATTCGTTCAACATGGCCCGATACAGATTGCCATTGACTGTAACGGCCACTCCTTGCTCATTTTCGAAGAAAAATGGCCCAATTATGCCTCTGGAGCAAAATCCGCACCAAACAGTGACTCGTTTTGGGTGCATCGGCTTAAATGTATGCGTGCGGGTTTTCTGTGCCCCAAATGCGACAATTTTGCTTGTTTACATACCTGCCAATATCAAAATTAATATAAATAAAAAAAATATATTAAAAATTGATTAACATAAATAAAAAAATATTTATTTTTATTTGAAACTTGTATTAATAGAAGCAAATTTTTAGTGAAGTTAATTTCTATTTCCCCAAATTAATTTTCTAGCTAACTGTTCCGCCGCATAATTTAATGGAATAAGTACATACTTTTTGGATCAAATTTATCATCTTAATGGCCCGACTCCGCGTTTTGATTTAAAAAATATGCCACCACTGCCTAAACTGTTATAAACACTACAAAAATTGCAAATTTTTTTCCAGTATTTTTTTTTTTTTTTTTTTGAATTTTCGAATGGCCTTGTCATTTTAATTATATGAAATTCAAAAATTTCTTCGCAAAGAAATTAACAAAATACGTGACTTAAAATACAAAAAAATTTATATATATATAAAATAAGCTTTGTTATTTCTTCTAAATTGGATGGTGTTGAAAAAATTTTAAAAATTATTCGTCAGAAACTGAAAATTTGAAGAAAATTTTGGTGCAAATATTAACTAATTTATATTTGCTAAAAAGCTCTCTGATTTATTGCTCTATTTGTTAGAGTTAGGCATAGTTTAACATGTTTAAGATGTAAATATTAAATTATAAACCATTATTAGCTGGAAAATTTATATTAAGAGTGCAATTTTGTAAAATAGTTATGTGCCTTTTTTGAGTAATTATCCGCTAAGTGGCAACTCTGAAACAAAATTTAATTACATTTATTTCTTTAATTATTTGAGTGTTTCCTTTCCCGCGCTTTGATATAACTGTCCTTTTCTCTCATTATTTACACTCAAACTTTCTCACACACTCATACTCTCTTAATTTAGGTAATCGCACCAGGGATGGAAAATATGTTTTCTGTTATTGTACCAACCAGACAAACAAATTGTACTTCTTCGATCCTCACGGTACCAACATTTGTTCCGCTTTTTTTAACACTTTTATCGTATTGAGTCAGATTTGCTTAGACACTAAAAAGACTTAAAAAATTTAAATTGACGGGGTGAAATAAAATTTATCGTTAACCACAAAACTTTGTAAAATTTTACTCTAATTTTTAAAAATGTCACACCTTTTTTCTGTGTGTCCGCCTCCCTTGGAGGGCAATTTAACCTTTTCAGGATTTGCTATTAACAAATTTAAAGACATTTAATAGCTTTTTAGAAATAATACACTTTTTTCTTATTTTTTTGTTTTATTTTGAGAGGTAATTTAAAATCAGCTGTTCAATGTTGCCACTTCCGAATATTTTAGTACAATGTGTATCTAAACATTTGGTACCTTTGATGTGACACCAATTTAGAGCCGGTTCAACTTAAAACTTACTTTATTTTTTACTTTAGTAGCTGAATAAATAAAAACAGGTTTTTAATTTATAGTTTCTTTAAAAAAAAGTCGACTTTATGTTATGTTGCTTTATCAAGTTATAAATTGAAAATTTGAAAAAATTTCAAATTGTACTAAATGAGCCGCGGTAGTACCACGGTACCAACCAAGGTAAAAATGTACCAAAAAAAGTACAATTGTACCATATTTTCCATCCCTGAATCGCACTAGTTCATGTTAATAATTTACTTTCCTTTGTTTTAAATTAATTAAATCTAAAATAAAGGGTGGTCCACGATGTTAATTGTAATTAAAACAAACAGTTTTCAGAGAATTATCTTAAAATTTTTTATTATGATATAAGGGATCTATGACAATTATGTGTGAAACAAAATATCGGCCAAATGATCGCCACGGCTTCGGTGGCATACCTCCATCTGATGGTCCATATTTTCAATGACTTTGCGACATAATTAAGGTTCAATGTGGTTAATGTGCCGAATTATCTCATCCTTTAGCTCTTGAATTGTTCTTGGCTTATGACGTACACTTTTTCTTTTAAATATCCCCAAAGAATAAAGTCCAACGGTGTCAAATCACATGATCGTGGCGGCCAATTAACATCGTTACGACGTGAGATAACACGGCCATTGAATTTCTCGCGCAAAAGAGCCATTGATATGTTGGCTGTATAGCAAGTGGCACCATCCTGTTGGAACCACATATCGTCCAGGTCTATACCCTCAATTTATCATCTCGCGATACCGAACACCGACGACGAGTCGAGGTTGACGGCTCTTCTGGCACACTATCGCGAACAACAGCAAATTTTTCCGTGAAACGCACTGGACCAGCATGCACAGGTGTTTTAACATTTTCTACATACCAGGTTTGCTGAAATTTGCGCACAATTCTGACCGAAAAAATCACGAAGTGGACGAAATGCATTTTAATTTAAACGCCCATTTTCGTAAAAGGCTTCAATAATCTTAACGCGCTGTTCATTTGTGTACCTCTCAAACACTGAAACAAAGAAATGTCAAATTAAGTTGGGCAAACAACTTGACGTTAAGGTATAACTCACAATTAACATCCTGCATTATGGTTGGACCACCCTTTATATTAATTTTTAAGTCTCTTAATCTCTTTTGATTACTTACTCTCTCATCACTAATTTAGAGTAAATTTTACTTATTTTTTTTTAAGTTTATTTTGAGATATTATAAGTTTATTTTATATTCAGAAATTGAAACAACAAAGATGTTTTTCCTTAAAACGAATAAAAATATGTTGTATTTAATTATAAAATATAACTTTGCCCCGGTTCACACATAGCAATTTTATTTGAAACAATATTGTGTATATTAGAAAGAGAGGAAAGAAGAATGGAAATGGAAAGGGGTACAGACTTACATGTACTCGCAATTCTCTTGTCTTTTCTAATTCGTGCTTTTTTATATGTACACAGTGTGGACACAAATACAAGTTCAAAAGAGAATTTATGAAAATTTCTAAAAAAAAAAAAATTGCTGTGTGTCATCCGAGACTTTTGGTTTTAGCACAGAGTTGCCAAATTGTTTAGATAGCAGGAAAAAGCCCAAATAGGATGAAAATTAAAAATAAAATACTTAAGCGCTGAAATTAAAAGGGGAATAATATAATAAAATAAGAATTCGGAAGTCATAGCAGTATACCTCTTCATATAAAGTACACTGAAAAAAATACATACGAAATATATTAATATTTTTCGTAATTTTAAATTTACAGTATTTTATTCAATAACTGAAGGCACTTTTAAACACAAAGAATTTTAAACACCCACAATATTATTTCGTTAAAAACAATCTAAACTAATCAAAAATACACTTCAAAAGAGGACTACTGATTTTTCATTATATTTAACCCATTTTGTAGTTTATTTTCAATCATTGTTTCATAATCGACAAAAGTAATAAATACAATCAAAAGTCGTTTAAAATAACCATCTATTTTTAACTGACAATACATTTGAAAAAATGATTTTTGTAGTTTGTTTTTCATGTTTGAAAGTTTTTTTATTTTGTATGTGTAATTGCAAAAAACACAACACGCATATAGGTTAATATCTTTGTTTCCTATATTTGTATGTAGTATATGTGAAAAAATTCTTGTAATTTGTATTAAAATAATATTGTACCATAAACAAACTATTTTAATAAAAAAACGAAAAGGAAATATTTGAATTTCTATTTTTAGAAACAGAAATAATATTTTACATTCAACTCAAAATATCAACTTCTACTGAAAAACCGTTTTTTTATAGATTTTTTTTTAATTACTGATTCAAATAGTTAAAAATATATTTCAATGAATTTTAATTAATTCTTCATTTAAAACAAACTCTACGTGTTACTTTTAAAATAAACTATAGTCGGTAATGGCAAATATACTGTGAGTGCAAAAGTACTTCATAAATCTATTTTTTTTAATAAATTATATAAGTAAAGATATTTACTATTTCTACATTTAAGAAGAAAATTTTTGATAAACAATTTCGGAGATGATTTTATATTTAAAAAAAAATATTTGTAAATATTTTAACATAAGTTTTTTTTTTGGTCTTGAAAAATCTACAAATACTGTTAATTTCGACAAAAAAAAATATAAATAACAACAATATTAGTCAAATCTCGACCAAGTGGAATTTCGTAAAACAAACTAAAGTTTCGTATATTCTACGAAAGTTTTGTATATTCTAAAACAAAACTACGAAAATTTTTTAAGTTAACAAATAAAGTAAATAAATTTTGTTTCCTGTATAATATATCCAAATTTTATCAAAATTGAAGTGTTTAGGTTGGACTACATTCCTTATAAGTTTCTTTTTGTTTCCTATTAAGAAATGTTTTATTTGTATAAATAAAAAAAGAAGAACACTTTTCTTTTGTATTTTTTTTTTTAGTTCAACCCCCTTCCCATTTGCCGAGATAAAACTATATTATTGCATTTGCAAGCTGATTTTTTTTTTCTTTTTACAAAATCCATTATGAGATTTAAATAAAACTAGAAAAACTATAAATTGTTCATATGCTCAACACTAACATGATTGTGAGTTATTGTATCAGTATGTGTTTGTGTATTTTTGTCCTTTAAATTGTTTTTGTTTGTATGAGTTATTTCTATTTGAATAATTTTAATTTTAAAATTTATTTTTATTTTATTTTTTTTTTTTTAAATTTTTTCTTAGGAAAAAAACCCGTCATATGTTGGCGGAAGTTGTACGCAATTTGCTATAATTGGGGGTGGCATTAAATAACTGCAATGAGTTGATCAAAAACTGCTACACTTTAAAACAAGTAAGATCGGCTAAATTCGGCTATGCCGAATCTTATATATGTACCCTTCACCATGGTTGGGAAAAAACTGAAGTTTATACATATATGGGCATATATGGAATGGACAGATTTATATACGGACGCCTTTAAGAGGAAATTAACTATTTAGTTTGGTTATAAAACTTGGACTCGGGAAGATTTATGGTTCCAGAAAATAGGTATTTAAAAAAAATTTATGTTTTGGGCATAACTTTTTTGTATCTGAACCGATATTTCCGAGTTTTTTTTTAGCAAATATGTATGTTATACTAAAGATTTTCGATCTTTTGCTATATAAGACGTATCCATAGATCATATTACAGCTCTAGAATAGTGTTTGTTGTTTGTGTATAAAAGGTGAACAGGTGAAAGAAAAGAATTTCAACAAATCGTTAAAATAAATCACCAGAACTGCATGTGTTTTATTTCTACAAAAACGTTTGACTTAGCTGCCAAATTTGCATTTGGAACTTTATTTCGTTTTTTTTATTAAAAAATATTTTCTATTTCTTTAAAAAATTTGAAGGAAAATAGCTTATAAATTTTTTTTATAAATCATTATAAGTTATAACCTAAAATAGTTGCAGTAAAAGGGAAATTATGTATAAAATTTTCTTAATATATGAGAAATAAAATGGTTTAATAATCTTTTTATAAATTCTTTTAAATCGGAGCAAAAATAGAAATAAAACCGTTTGTATTTTGTTTGTATCTAAGGATTTTTATAAAAATTTCTATGTTTTTAGCCTATTTATGGATTATTTAATTATTAATATAAAATTTTATATAAAGTTTATAAAAAAAACAAAAAAAAAAAAGTGAATTGACCGGGATTCGAACCCGCGGCCTTAGAGAAAAAAAAGTATTTGTGACATAGCGTCTAGACAACTGAGCTATTGCAGCTTACACAAATTCATCGTTAATAGAGGTACATATATAAAAAGTCTTCGTTCATTAGAGATTTGTTTGGTTTTTATTTAAATGACAAATCTTTGTATGTGTTTGTTGTTTGTGTATAAAAGGTGGAGATGAAAGAAAAGAATTTCAACAAATGGATGTGTTTGTTAAGCGCAAAATTCTACATACATATTAAAGAAAGGGATTTTACCGAAAAAATTAGAGGAGTCCTGTTTTTTGCTTATATCTCAGCCATTTATTAACCGATCTGTCTGATTTTTAATAGCAAACAGAAATGGATCACATGTAACAGAAATAAATAACAATCAAGTTCTCATCATGTCTGGGTTCTTCGGAAAATCCATTTTGAATACACAGACGGACAGGCGGACATCGTTAAATCAACTTCGCTCTTCATAAGGACCTAGAATATATATACTTTATAGGGTCTAAGATCAATATTGTAGAAATTACAGCTGTGGTGAAGGGTATATAAAGTATATCAGTTTTTTATTAAATATGTAAGAGCTCTCACTTAAGATTATTAAAAACTTTTAATACTCTACAATTTTAGTTTTTTCAAAACATCTTCTTGCAATACATATTTTTTAAGCTAAATCTAAGAAAAAATTTCCATTGACCCTCAATTAAGTTCAAAAATATTTAAAAATAAAAATTTGTTAGCTACCCCCTTTTTTGGTGCATTTAAAGAAACAATTCTGTGCAAATAACAGAAAAAGTTATTGAAACTTAAGTAGATTTTATTTGCTTAATATTAGTAAGAACAGCAAAAAATTAAATGGTTAAATATACAAAATTTTAGTTATAATTAAGTAAAATTTAAGTTAATTGAAAATTACAATTTGCTGTGCTAAAAACAACAAAAAATTTGCTAAATATTAAATAGAAATAAGATATTTTCTAAAAATAGTAGACGACTATAAAAAATTTTGTATATTTAACAGTTGTATTTTTAATGTTCTTACTAATACTAATAATTAGCAAAAAAAACTGCTAATTTTAACAGTTTTTTCCGCAGGACCCTTTTGACTTAATTTTTGTTAATTTTAGCAAACAGATTTACAGGATTTTTTTCTTGCAGTATAGTTTTTAGCAAACCTCAAAAGCTTGCAGTTTTAGCTCTCATATAAATGTGTATAATTATGTCAGTAGGTATTTAAGAGAAAAAACAGGGTTACAACATGATCACTGCTACTATATTATGCTTGATACATTCGGGTATGATTGTCACAATCTTAATAGGTTCTAAGAATCAATATGATCGCTACCAACTTTAGTAAATATTTTATTATTTCATGCCTGACACTTTCTTCTTTATAACATTATTGTCTGTAACCATACTGTGGTAACAAAATTTTTGACTGTGAGAAAAAAAATTATATTTATGGAACTATAAAATGCTGACAACAATCAATAAATTATTGTAATTATAATAAATAAACCATGACTTTGACATTTAAAGTCATAATACTGTATTGTTTTCATAAAAAAATTGTATCAATTTAGGCATCAGTTCATGTAAAACTTTTAATAATGATCAATTTCACCTGGGGGAATTTATTTTCGAAAATGGCTTATTCATACAACACTATAATTTACACTAATCAATTCATGGTAGAAAAGATACATGGTCGAAAAGATTTCATATAAAGATTTTATATTTTTTTTTAAATTATTTTCAATAACAAAATACATAAATTTAAAAAAAATATATATTTATAAATTCATTTCTTGTAAAATAACGACTTTCAAGTGGCGAAAGAACTCAGAATATTAATGAAATAATTTTTTATAAGAAAAAGTCTGTAGAAAACAAAAGTTGTTTTGTACGAAAAGTTTTTTAAAATACTTGATTTTTAGAAATTTTTCTAATACAAACATTTTTAGATTCTATGGACTTTTCCTTAAAGTAATATTCACAGATTCTGCAAATTGTTTCTTAGATAAAAATTTATATATTCTAAAAAAAATTTAGATTCTAAGGTCATTCTTTGAATAAAAAAATTCATAGATTCTGAGGAGTTTTCATCATGAAAAATACTTAGATTCTAAGAACTTTTTCTAGTAAAAATATTCTTAGATTCTAAGTACTTTTTCTAAAAGAAAAATTCTGAGACTTTAAAGACTATCCAAAAAAATCTTAAAAATATGCTTAGAATCTAAGAATTTTTTTTTTAACAAGAAAAAGTTACAATCCATATTTTTTTTATTTAAAAATTTTTCATAGAATTTAAAATTTTGTTTAAAAAGTCCATAGCATCAAAGAAGTTTTTTTAAAAAAGCCTTTATGCCTGGTTTTCATTATGTCATATGAACTGACAACAAAAACTGACTCAAATGAATTCTCGTCATTTTGTGTCATATGCGTTTTCATTACATCTTAAAAACTGACAATAAGTCGATAAAGCAGAGCGTGTCAAAGACTTATGTCAAATTTTGGTGTCAATTGACTGACACGCCGTTTTCATTACAAAGATCAAATATGATGAGACGAGCGAACAGCTGATTAGAAAATATTAATTTGTGTTCAATAAAAAGTGGAAAAAATTTAAAAATGATAAAAAAGAAACAAATGGCTATAGCTAGTGCGGCGTTTTGTGTTATTACATTACCATTTATTTCTTTATTTAAAAAATTTCCATTGCAATTAATTTTTCCAGCAAAAAAAAAAAAAAATAACAGCTTTGCGATCGTCAAACAAAAAATTTTATTTTAGATAAAAAATGCTGCCATATCTGTTGACAAACTGAAATTTGACGTTTTCACTTGTCTGTCATTTTAGACGGCAGTTCGTGTGCATAACTGACTGCAAACTCAGATGACACCATATGACAACCCGTTTTCATACAATTGCCAATAATTTGGACAAATTGACATTAAAAATGACATAGTGAAAACCATGTATTAGTATGAAATTTTTTCTTTAGGAAAAACATTTCTTAAAGATATACTACATATTCTTAAATTTAAAGAAATTTTTCATAGTTTAGAATCATAACATAACTGTAGGGAGCATCTTATGATAAAATAATGGTAAATTTATAATCATATTATTATAAGAATATTATAGTACACTCACCAAAAAAAAGTCTGTAATGGCAACTGAAAATTTTGCTGTTTTTACGGGAAATTTTTCTAATTTGAGCCCAGCGGTATTTTTTGCTAATTATAGCAACACATGTCTGCTGATGTGTAGTACAATGAAATTTGTAATAAAAATTATCTGCCGCTACTGAATTTTAGTAAACTTTTTGTAAAGTGAAATTTAAAATCGGTTTGCTTAAATCAGCAAAAAAATTACTAAATATTAGTACAAAATTCCAAATTTAATTTTTTTTTATCGAACATAAAAATTTTTTATTTTATTCATTTTTTCAAAAAATATTTTAGAGAAAATTAAAAAAAAATGATAGGCTTAAAAATTGTAAAAACATAAAAAATATATCATTTTGTTTTAATTCGGTAATTTATGTTTTAAAAAATATTTAAGTCAATTTTGTTTTTGCTTTTAAGGTCTAATCGTTTCTAGGGCTGATTTTTAGAACTAAAAAATATTTTAGTGCTATTTTAAGTGGATGTCCTATTTATTGTCTATAAAGTCGGTATATTAACTTTATTAAATAAATTACTTTAAGCTATTTACTTTTGTAATAAGTTGCTATTCTGTAAGGATAATTTTGTATCCATAGACTGAAATAAATAAATAAATAAATAAATTAAATAAATAAATATTCACTTCCGATCCCTGTTTTTATTCTATGTATTATTTTAAGGCAATTTAAGTTGGTAGGTGTAAGATTTAATTAGAAATAACATTTCCTTTAATATCCACTTTTTTAAACTAGTAATTTTTTTTTTTTGCTAATTTTAGCAAATCGATTTTCAAAAATTTGTAAAATGATTTTTAAAATTAGTAAATATTCTGTAAAAGTTCTCTAATTTTTAAAATGCAAATAACAAAAAGATTTGCTAAATAATAATTTTTTTTACTAAAAATCAGTACAAAAATAGTAAAGTGCGATTGAAAACTGTTTACAAAATTTTTCTACTAACTTTTTTTTCTGACTGTATGACTGCAGTTGTCACAATTATAATCCCAAAAATATGTGATCCTCTTCGAATATGATTGCCCCAACCATGTTTTTTCTGCAACAAAGTTTTACAGGGTGTCCGCTGGGAAGGTATACTACTTTGTTTTCCCGCCATTTTGGTAAACATTAGTCTTGACAGTTCATATTTGGCAGTCGTGAAGTCGACACGTGGCAAATTTATTATGGAAACTATTCGATAAACCAACGTGGTTTAATCGTTACAACATCTCACCCATGATTTAAATTCCACTTTACAAAAAGTTTACTAAAATTTGGTAGCGGTAGCTAATTTTGTCTACAAATTTCATTGTAGTATACGTTAGCAGACATGTGTTGCTAAGACAAGCAAAAAATACCGCTGGGCTCATATTAGCAAAATTTTACATAATAACAGCAAAATATTCAGTTGCCATTACAGACTTTTTTTGGTGAGTGTATAAATAACACTAAAGAAAAATACGTACAAATATTTTACTCAAAAAACTATATATGGCAACACTGATTTTATTTAATTAAAATTACTTAAATGTGAATAAGTGTTTTATTTAAGTAGAAAAAATTAGGGAAATTTAAATTTAATAGACCTTTTAAAGGCTAATCAAAATTTGTAAATGGCAACCCTACTGCCAAAATGAGAAAATAACATGAAAAGTGAATCTTTTTTTATGATTCTATTGTTAAGCGATCATTGTAGTGTAAAATCTTAAGTAATAAAAATTCTCAAACTTACCTTATGAACTTCCAATCTCGCTGGTTGACTGTTTTATAAAGATGTTAATTAATGTTAATTTTAGACCAAAATTAAGAACCACACGCGAAACAATAAAAAATTTCACTTGTTGCTATTCCTTTGGATATATTGTTTTTTTATGCGCACATATTTATAACTTGCGATAGGAGAACTTAAAATAATATGTCAATTTTGGAAACAATGCTGTGTACAATTTTTTCTATAATTAGCTTTTCCTTAAAAGAAAACGCTGGATTCTAGCTTATAGCTGGAAGCAAAAAACGGCAAATTTATCTAAAAAATCTGCAAATAGGTAGCACTGATTTTAGCAGTATAGTTTTGAGTGTTTTTTGTAAGTTTATTTGTGGAGAGCAGTGTTGCCATATTAAAGTTAGTTGAAGAAATTCCATATTTGGCAAAGTGTTACTAGTTTTAGCATAAAGTTTGCAAATAAGCTTTATTAGGTGATATTATCCTAATTACTTGGCAATGATTGATTGTTTTGTGTACAACGGATATTTTATTTTTAAGGAATATTGTAACTTTAAAGTATAGTAAGTTGTTGGCATTTTACGTGAAAAGAACTGTTGTATAAAATGATTTTTCACGGTAATTAATTGCTCGTGAAAATTTAGTACAATTTATTTTCAAAAGTAGCGTGTTGGGTATATTGTGATTAAATTTTGAGTGAAATATTTCCGCGGGAAAAATAATTTACTATCCTTAAATATCAAAATGAGATATCGAGTAAATTCTGTTAATTTAAATGATTCAAAATGATGACAGAAAGTAGAATTTCTGTCTTGTAAACATTTGTTTTGTGATTGTGTACAAAAACAGTGTATACGAGGGCGGATCAATAACTCCATGACTTTTTGAATGAAACACAGTTTTATTTAAAAAAAAATATTTTTTGACATCATCTTCTTTTAGCTCAATACACTTCGTCCAAAGTTTCTCCAATTTTTGCATTCCTTCCAAAAAATAGGATTTTTCAAGGTCCATAAAATAGGCATTTGTTTGATCAATAATTTCAGCGTTGGAGCTAAATCTCTTTCCACCGAGCCATTTCTTTAGGTTTGGAAATGAGAAATAGTCACTGGGGGTTAAGTCCGGAGAATATGGTAGATGAGGTACCAATTCGTAGCCCAATTCATGGAATTTTGAAGTTGAGACTACACACGTGTGAACCCGTGCATTATGATCAATTAAGAGCAAACGCAGCACCCATCTTGCAGACAGCTTTCTTAAATCCAACTTATCATTTAACATCGCAACCACACTGCCATATGAAATGCCATATGACATCAACAATCTAACGCACTTTTACTCTTCGATCGGCCAACACCATATGGTGGATTTTTTCGACATTTTCCGTCTAGAACTTTCAGCGTCATTTGTTCTTGTGCGACCACAACGAAAGTCAGTAAACCACTTTTTTACCATTGAAATCGATGGTGCAGAGTCCCCATAGTATTTACTAAGCTTTTCCTTGGTTTTATTGACGGTTTTTTTCGCAAAAAATAATGTTCAATGAGCACTCGAAATTCACTTTTTTCCATTTTTAAAAAAATCCACGAGGTTGTATGTTTTACACAGCTGTTAAACGCAAAGTAAATGACGGAACTTGCTCAAAATTTGACAGTAGTCTATTAACAGGTGGTACTTAATGGGAGCAGTATTGCATTTCATATAACTACGAGGAAAGTTCGAAAAGTCACGGACTTATTGATCAGCCCTCGTAATGCCATAACAACGACTGTGGAACAAAATAAAGAAAAGGACTGCTTTGAGGTAAATATGAAAGTAACATATACAGTCGCTGTCACACAATTAAGTCATTCGAACTTATGGAATTCCTATTAAGAATAAATATTAGATTATTTTATCCGTTAAAAAAAATAAACAAAAATTCTGCTGAATATCAATGGTTTTTTGGTCAAATTTATAACACTTATGATTTATTTTATAAAGATATGAAAAATTATATTTTTATTCAAAATGTATTTCGCAATAAATGGTGGAAATAACAAAGATTTAAATCAAAATAATGCAAACCTTCTTCTTTATGGTTTTCCTCGATGCCGACTTTTTGGCGTATGAGTTAAACCAATAATAAGCTGACGATATGTCTACCCAAGAACAAACATTAATTTTAGTAAACATATATAAAAAATGGGACAAATATGCAGTTTTAATATAGGAAACCTGTAGAAAAGCATTAATTATACAAAAATAAAAATGCATACTAAAGTAAACAAAAAAAAAAAAAAAAAACCCAGAATGTCAAACCCGAATTCTAACCAATAAACTTTTCTGGTATTGTAATTCCATGAGATATTTCAACAATAATTCAAAATTCTTGGCTTAGATTTATTTCTTTTATAATTTAAAAAACAAAGTTTTTAATTCTAAGTCAACAGAAATTTAAAAAAAAAATCCTAAGCATAGGAACAAACAGTCTTGAACATCTTCAAAATCGCAAATACCTCCCTTCAAAAATTTGTCATCAAAACAAACTCGGGTCAAACGCTCTTATCTGGCAACACTGACCTTTTTATGCATTTAAATTCTATTATCACTCCTTTTGTTTACCTATTATTATGTCATCTTCTTAACACACTCCAAAAAAACGACTTTACTTAATAATTGCACGATTGTGTTTGATCTCCTTTTTTTGTTCTTTTAGTTTCTCCTCAAATTTTCTGAAAGTCGGTTCAAAGAAGCGGTTGTGTTTTATTGTTTAAGTGAACATTTTTTTTAATTGTTTTTATATTTCCGATTTGTTCTTAAATT
This sequence comes from Eustalomyia histrio, assembly GCA_949748255.1. Taxonomy (NCBI): domain Eukaryota; kingdom Metazoa; phylum Arthropoda; class Insecta; order Diptera; family Anthomyiidae; genus Eustalomyia; species Eustalomyia histrio. Next base: position 25,787,674 of record OX456524.1, on the reverse strand, counting down.
TTCTTTATTAGTTTAGTGTAGTTTAATAGAAAAAGCAATTACAAATTCTTTTATAAAAATAAAATATTTTTGTGATTTGTAAGTTCAAAATGTTAAAATGTATATTAACAGTTATTTTTTATTGTACTATTTGTAGAGAAGACAAAAACACAAAACAAATTGGAAAAAAAGCAAAGTAAAAAATGTCTCAAAAACACAGTTTAAAAGGAATAACAAAACTAGGGAAAATATGAGAAAAAAAATATGCTTTTTTACAAAAAAAAAGAGAGTCATTTACGGCTGAAAAAATGTGTAAAAAAGCAAAAAATGCAAAAAGCAATTTGTCTTCTTTGGTTATTAGTGGTTGCACTATATTAGTGAAATAGTGTTGTTGTTGTTATAAGATAAGTGTATATTTTTTTTATGGACTGTGGCGTGAAATTGAACTTGGTGGTGTTGGTGTATTCGAAAGAATTATAAGGTAAGTTTGCGTAATAGGGACTAAAAATGGAAATAAACACTTAAAACTATAATTTACCTGGAGATGGGCACATATTTGTCACCGAGCGCCTTATTATTGTTCTTCATAAATTTTAACAGAGCCGGTTACTTTTAGAAGAATTTTAACAAATGCTATTAGAACGGTTTATAAAGGAAAATAAGTTCTTCTAAATACGATTCATTGGAACAAAATAATTTTCTGAATTCTTAATAAATGTTTGCTTAGTGTTAAAAAAACTATGTTTTAGTTATTATTGAATAATCTAGCCATTTTTTGTACGACGGTGTTTTTGTTTAAAGCGTTATTATTTTTTTATTAATATTTTTTTTATAAAATTTAGCGATTTTTCGCATTTTTTCCCCTTGTATTTTAACAGAATTTTAAAAGTAAAAAAGAAATTTATCACAAAATTTTTGAAAAGTTTGTAATTTTTTTACTTTTTTTTATTTTTAAGCAAATTTTGAAGAAATTGGGATTTAAAAATGTACACCCTCAAAAAAAAAGGCATGAACTAAGAATTAATCCGAAATTTCCTTTAAAATAGTTTAAAAATTTTCCTCAATTTAAGTAAAATTTTATTAATACTTAGAAAAAATTTTTTAAAATTAATAAAAATTCCCATGTTTGGGTAAGAACCAAATAGTTTATATACTCAGAAATAGTTCATACATTTCTTAAGTAATATTTTTTTGATTTTAGGAAAAAAAAACAAGTATGGGTACGTTCGTAAATGCAGTAGTTGCGCATCACTGCAGCATAATAAAAGTAAAACGTTAAAAAAAGCATCACTTGACAGCACTGTTTTACGTCAAACGTCTTTTTGTGCAAACAATTGACAGTGCTGCCGCAAATTTTTGCAACTATGGCATCATTAAAGTGTCTGATGCAATATTGCGAAATCAGACTTCATTTTAATTTTAATTGATTTTTTGTGATCAAAAGTCGTTTTATCTTTCTATTAATTTTTTTTATTATAAGTTAACAAAAAGTTTTCATTTTACCATCAAATTTTCAATAATATTTGTTAATTTTTATTGTGGTGAACATATTTTTATCTTTCGCAAAACGTTTTAAAAACAAACTGTGCAGTTGTTGAGCAGTAGCAAAGCATCTGCAACAGATGATCTCGCATCAGCAACATAAATTGGCATAACTGCCGCAGTTATGCGCAAGTTTTCAGCATTTACGAACGTACCCTATATTGAATAAAAATTTGTCAATTTTTAAGAAAAAACATCTTAGTTTTAAGAAAATTGCATACTAAAATGTAATAAATTAAAGTTAAGTTTAAAAACAAAAATTTAGAACATAATTTACTCCTATTTAGTTAAAAAAAGGTGTAACTTGAAATGAGAAAGTATTTGAACTTAATGTGTGTTTATTTCTTTTTTTTCGCGAATAGTAAAATTAACTAATTTTTAAAAAGCCATTTCTAAATTCAGTTTTTATGTCTACCACTTTCTAATTGTTTTAAAAATTTGTTTTTTAAAAATTAGTTCAGGCGATTAAAAACAAAAAGTAATGAATTTTTCCTATGTAATAATACAAATTTATTTGATTTTAAAAACTGATGAACTATTTCTAGAGAAAATTTTCATGCAACTTAGTTCAGATAAATTTTAATAATTTTAATATAATATTTAAATACTAAAGTTAAAGTGGCTTAAAATTTATATATTAAATGTAAAAAATTTTGAATTCCCGCTTATATGTTATAATTTTGTTTGCTGACTGCAAACATTACGTCATAATGGCTTTCCAATAATTGACGTTGCGCCTATTAAACTTTATATTTATCGAAGGAAACTATAAAACTTTTTTTTTTCATTTAATAATAAAAAAAGTAAAAATTTGTATATATCAATTAAAGTTTAAGCTAAAAAGGAAAATTTTATTAAATATTGGTTAAAAGGGTCTTTGGCGCCGTTTTCATTTCAATTTTTGCTCGAAATAAGTTAATTTTTCTAAATTCTAGTTCATTTTTTTTTCAGTGCAGCAATTGCGGAATAAAAGTTCTTAAAAGAATTATAGAAATAAAAGAAACAAGTTTTAATTTTCTTACGCTGGCTAAAAGTAAAAAAAAATTGCCGATTTTTAGAAAAATCCTATTTTTTACCTAAACTTTGTTATTTCGATTTGACGTGAAAAAACTTTATTACAATATGTTTTCACGCAAATTTAATATAAAAGAAAAGTGAAATTGTGAGTTTATTGTATTTCTTGCAAATTTAAAAATTAAAAAGGCGCTTTAAGGCCTTTAAAGTTCGAGTAAAATTTAAAATTTATAATTTACTGTAATAAAATTAGATAATATTAATATTCAATTTTTTTTAAATCGAATGAGGAAAATCGAAGCACATGAAAAAAAGGAAAACGAATGAACAAATAAATTGAATTCCTAAATTGTAAATCGAACGAGTAAGAAATCTTAAAAAAAAGACATGAACTAAAATGTAATAAAAAATTTCCTTCAAAATAGTTGATAAATAGTTCTCAATTTAAGTAAAATTTTATTAAAACTTAGAAAAATGTTCTTAAAAGGAATAAATATTCCTAAGTTTGAGAAAAAACGAAATAGTTTATATACTCAGAAATAGTTCATAATTATCCTAAGTTATATTTCTAGATTTTAGGAAAAAACAAGTCAATTAAATAAAAATTTATTAATTTTAAGAAAAAACATCTTAGTTTTAAGTAAATTGCATAGTCAAATGTAATAAAATTAAGTTTAGTTCAAAAAAAAAAAAAAAAATTAGAACAGAATTTACTCCCATTTAGTTCAAAAAATGTGTCTTAACTCATATCGAGAAAGTATTTGAACTTAATGTGTGTTCATTTTTTGTTCGCGAGTAGTAAAATAAACTAAATTTTAGAAAGCCATTTCCAAATTCAGTTTTTAAGTATACCACTTTCTAATTTTGAAGAATTGTTTTCTTAAAATTAGTTTAGATAATTAAAAACAAAAAGTAATAAATTTTTTTCTATGTAATAATAAAAATTTACTTGATTTTAGAAACTGATGAACTATTTCTAAGGAAAATTTGTATGCAAATTAGTTCAAATATTCTTTATTCAAGTAAAAGTTTTCTAATTTTTAAAAAATAATAAAATTTGGTATAGGATTTTTTTTTGTTGGAAAACGTTTAAATTATTTTTAATATTCTATTCCAAAAAAAAATATTAAATAAATTAAAAACAAACCAGTTAGTTTTCCTAATTTTCAAGAAAAAATATTATTAAATAAAAGCAATTAAAGTAACCACTTAAAAAAATCACGTGCCCATCTCTAATCTTAACAGTCTTAAATATTGAACTTAAAGTAGCTTAAAACATATTTTAAAATTTTGTTAGCAAAGGGTAAACAATTTCGAATTTGCGCTTTTATGTAATAAATTTATTGACTACAATACAAAATATCGCAAGCACATTTTATACATTACGTCATAATGGCTTTCCTATAATTGCCGTAGCGCTTATTAAACTTTATATTTATCGAACTATGTTGTATAGTCACTTAAGTATAAAAAAGTTTAAATTTGTATTGGTCAAATAAAGGTTAAGCTAAAAATCCCATAAAATAAACTTATGACATTTTTCCATTTGCCAATAATAACAAGAAATGTAACTGTGATATTTTGTATTTGTGCAACAATTTCCTTAAATTTGTTAATTTAAGAAGACAAAGGATCCCCAGTGTTCCTAAGCCATAGATGCCGTGTATCACTTAGGGACTTCCCTTTTTGTAGTTCTTTCAAGCAGAACCGTCAAGTAACTACGAAAGGATCTAACTTTGCCACAATTTATTACGTTTCAGGATATCATGCAGTACATTTTTTTAATTTGTTTACCTTTTTGCTAATGAAATTTAATTTAGTATAATTCAATTTAGTTTTAAGACAAAATTGTATAGCAGAAAGCTTGTTAAGATCAGTGTCCTCACAAAGCGGGAGTCCTCCGAAAGTGGAAGGAGTGTAAGGTACTTTAAAATAAATAGTAAAATATATTAGCTTTACCATAGAAGCAGGATAAGGATAATTTTCACTTAAAAGAAGTGCTATTTAACTTGTTGTTAGAAAATATTTTCTTATTTTTTGGGAGTTAAGTCCTAGTTTTTGGTAAAAAAAAAATTATCTAATGAACTTAAATAAAATAAAATTTTTCTTTAAACCAAGGAAACATTTCCTAACTTACAGTAGAATTTCAGATGATGTATGAACTAATTAGGAGGAAACTTTACTGCTTTCTAATAAAAATTTACTTCTCAGTAGTAAAATTTTTCTATAATTTAGAAATTTTTACCAAATTTTAAGTAAAATTTGTTCCTAATTTCAAGGAAAATTGTATTTAATATTGGTAAAAAGTGTCTGGCGCCATTTTCATTTCAATTTTTCCTCTGAATAAGTTAACTTTCATACTTCATTTTTTTTTTGAGTGTAGAGAATTATTTTAACAGAGTTGGTAAAAACTACAATTGCTTTATAAAGTATTAACAATGAGCCTATTAATCAAATGTTTTGATTTTTGAAAAACATACATTAATTTGAATTAAAAAATAATTACTTAAACAATTTGTTTTTTTTTTTTTTTAAGTAAACAAAATGTTTATGTTAATTTCATTTACAACTTTTGGTTCACTGCAAGAAGTAATGCGCCACATTAAACATCGTTTTTCAAATGTTAAGTCGTAGAACTTGCCTGACCGTATATTTTAAAATAATTTTTTGGTTTAAGTATAAGTTGAACAATTATATAACTTTATTCGATCTTATTTTAATATTAATATTCAATTTTTTAAGCTAAAGATCTTTTTATTTTTTTTATAAAATTTAATAATATTATTAAAATTTTGTTTTCCTGAAGATGCTAACAAATTGTTAGCGAAATATCGAAAATAAAATAAGAAATTTTATAAAAAAAAAAAAAAAAAAAGAAAAAGATCTTTAGCTTAAAAAATTGAATATTACTATAAGTTGAACAATAAGTCATATCATGTCTACTGTGCTTTACGAAATAATTGCTTAAAACAATCTTATTTTCATTTAGAAGTATAATTAATGACAAGTTATTACTAAAAGTCTACAATCTCATCATCATCATCTCATTCTTGTGTATGGCCCAAATTATGAAAAAAAAAATTGGAGAAAATATTGTTTTTCTAGGTGTTACTTAGACACCGTAGTTTTTCAATGACAACAAATTGTCTAATGGAAGTAAATTTTTGTATAATTTTTTTATCATCATGAAAGAAATTAATTATTGACGTTCATAATTAGCTGCGTGAAAAATCAATAATTGGTACAAAATTTTTTTTTTAAATGCCATATTATAAGTTTTTAACTAAAAATAAAACAAAATTCATTTAGCAAATTTGTTTGTATTTTATTTGAAAACAAAATTCTATCGTACTGAAAAAAACACACATATAAAAAAATATTTAATTTAACACAGAAAATTTTTTTTTATCATTTCCTTTTGCATAACTCAACAACTTTAGAGAATATCAAAAAAAGCTGAAAGGATAACTTGGAAATAATTAAAATTCGGATTTTTTTATGTTTGTTTTAATGAAATTGATCGACCCATTTTTAAATTTTGATGAAATAACAGGTCAATTGAGAAGTCCCCAGCCTGACACATAGATGGCGCTACTAGACTTAAATCGATATGATTTTTAGTTAGCCCTAACCTTCAAAAGACACGTGTAGAAATTTGACAGCTGTCGGATCATTAGTTTGCGAATTATAGCATTTTAAGTGAACCAACTTTTGTTATTGTGAAAAAAATGGATAAAAAGGAATTTCGCGTGTTGATAAAATATTGCTTTTTAAAGGGAAAAAATACAGTTGAAGCAAAAACTTAGCTTGATAACGAGCTTCCGGACACTACCCCAGGAAAATCAACCATCAAGGATTGGTATGCTAAGTTTAGACGTGGTGAAATTAGCACCGAAGACGGTGAACGCAGTGGACGCCCAAAAGAGGTTGTTACGGACGAAAACATCAAAAAAATCCACAAAATGATTTCGAATGACAGTAAATTGAAATTAAATGAAATAGCAGGTACTCTAAAGTTATCAACTGAACGTGTACATCATATCATTCATAAATATTTGGGTATGAGAAAGCTCTGTGCTCGCGGCACCCACGCGAGCTCACTTTTGACCAAAAACAAGGACGAGTTGATGATTCGGTGCTGTTTTTGGAGATGTTCAAGTGTGACAAACCCGATATGTGACAATGGATGAAACATGGCTCCATCATTTCACTCCGAAGTCCAATCGACAGTTATCCGAGTGGACTGCACGTGATGAACCAACTCCAAAGCGTGGAAAGACGCAACAATCGGCTGGCAAGGTTATGGCGTCTGTATTTTGGGATGCGCATGGAATAATTTTCATTGACTACCTTGAAGGAAGGACCATCAACAGCGACTATTACATAGCGTTATTGCACCGTCTGAAGGCCGGAAAACGGCCGCATTTGAAGAAAAAGAAAGTGCTGTTTCACCAAGACAATGCACCGTGTCACAAGTCAGTGAAAACGATGACGAAAATCCATGAATTGGGCTTCGAATTGCTTTCGTTCGCATCCACCGTATTCTGCAGATCTGCCCCTTCCCCCCCCCCCCCTCGACTATTTGCTGTTCTCAGATTTCAAAAGAATGCTCGCTGGGAAGAAATTTTCGTCGAATGAAGAGGTGATCGCCGAAACTGAGGCCTATTTTGAAGCAAAGGACAAGTCGTACACAAAAATGGTATCGAAAACCTGGAGGGTCGCTATAATCAGTATATCACCCTTGAAGGGAACTATGTTGAATAAAAAAAAAACAAATTTTGCCAAAAAAATGTGTTTTTTATGGTAGGCCGGAGACTTTTCAATTGATCTGTTATGTAGTGTACTCTTCAAAAATTTCAAATTTATAAAAAAAAATTATTAAAAAAAACTTGTCCATAGAATTTAAAATTTCGACTATTTTTGTAATTAGGAACCACATTAAAATAATTCAATGATTATCGTAGTGTAGTTTTACATTATTTAAAACTTATAAATTTTTTTTAAATGCTTAAAATCGCTTGATTTCCCTTATGATTCACAGAAAATTTTTCTATATCAAATAATCGGTTTTAAAAGAACTTCTAACACCGATGATTTTGTTTGAAATTATCGCTAAAGCAATGAGTTTTAGAACTAGTTGTTGGACTAGTTCGCCCTTAATTTAAGTTCCGTGAAATGTGTTGCATATTAAAATTTTTCTGGAAAAAAAATATTAAAATTCTATTGAAGATAACTTGAGAGAGTCATGTGAAATATCACAATGTCCACCTTTATAAATTCAATTTTATTTACTTTCACTAAAAAACTGATAACAAATGTGTAGAATTAATAATGAAAAAATTAAATTCTGACATAAAAAATTTAATTAGAGAAGTTTAATAATTCCAATAGAAAATATAATCCACTGGATTTTCAGTCAAAAACTTTTTTGTATAATAATCCTTTTTGTAGATTTCTGTTTGTGCCTCCCTAATAAATATGCATGCATCTGCAATGAATGAGTTTTTCCTGTCTATGAAATGGTTATTTCTCAAGTATCTATGTCAGTGAGAGGTGGTACATTTTTCACACACTAATTAGCAAAAAGGTGATGTGTCTCTTGTTTCACCATGAAATACAGATAACAAACACATTTTGTTTGTCATTACAAAATTAAAGGTGCTTTTTTTTCGTTATTTATGTTTGTACCATAAACTAAATAGGAACATTAATTTAAAAAGGTCGTATCTGTTTCAATTCATTTTGAAAAAACTACTAGTTTTGTGATTGCAGTGTAAATTGGGCTTTTTTTCTTCATAAAACAGCAGTAAATATTCTGAAGTAAAAAAAAATTAATTAGAAATCGTAAAAAAGAAATGATATTTATAATTGCAGTAAAATGATTAAATTAAAATAATGTTATCAAAAAATAAGCCATCCTTTTTCTACCAGATACTCGTAACTACGAGGGCGGATCAATAAGTCCGTGACTTTTCATAGTTAAATGAAATGCAACACTGCTTCCATCAAGTACCACCTTTAAATAGACTACTGTCGAATTTTGAGCAAGTTCCGTCATTTACTTTGTGTTTAACAGTAGGATTTTTCGAGGTCCATAAAATAGGCATTTGTTTGATCAATAATTTCATCGGTGGAGCTAAATCTCTTTCCACCGAGCCATTTCTTTAGGTTTGGAAGAAGGAAATAGTCACTGGAGGCTAAATCCGGAGAATAAGGCAAATGAGGTGTTAATTCGTAGTCTACTTCATGGATTTTTGCTATGGAAACTAAGCTGTCACACGATTCCGTTGGTGGTCGATTGTGAGCAAACGCGCCAGCCATCTTGCGGAAAGCTTTATTATACCCAAGTGATCGTTCAAAGTTGAAGCCACTGAGCCATGTGAGATGCCTATGTCTTCCACAATCTATCGCACATTCAATCTTCGAATGTCAAACACCAAACAATCAATTGTTTTGGGTGTAGAGACCTCAACTGGGTGCCCAGAACGTTCAGCATCTTCCGTGCTTGTAAGGCCACAACGAAAGTCAGTAAACAACTTTCCCCATAGTATTTATCAAGCTTTTCCTTGGTTTGATTGATGGTTTTTTCGCAAAAATAATGTTTAGTGAGCACTCGAAATTCACTTTTTTCCCTTTTTAAAAAAATCCACGAGGTTGTGTGTTTTGAACAGCTGTTAAACGCAAATTAAATGACGCAACTTGCTCAAAATTTGCCAGTAGTCTATTAAAAGGTGGTACTTGATGGGAGCAGTGTTGCATTTCATATAACTACGAGAGAAGTTCGAAAAGTCACGGACTTATTGATCCGCCCTCGTATTATATCAGTCATGGAGATTTTCTTATGTCTTTTTGTATAATAAAGATGTATTATAGACAGGCGTCAGAGTAAAATGTATCTTTAATATATAAAATACTTTAGTAAAATCTTCAAGGTAAATTGAATATGTACAAGTTGGGACTTTTCTTAATTAAACTGATGTGATATTGTAACACATACATTTTTGAAAGTGTCCTTAATTTTTATATTTCTTCGCTGTTGATGTTTAATAGGCTTTTATAATATTTTTCGTTTCGAATATTTTTGTATGATATTCACATGTTTGTTGGTGACATTAAAAACAGTAAATAGAAAAAATTTGAAATAGTTGAAATAATATTACAAAAACGAGTTAGAATTACACTAGTAAACAGTAATTTAATTACTGACAAACAAACGCAAATTAGGGCAATAAATTAATGAAAAAATTCATATTTACATGTATATTCCTACGAATAAGTTTGTGACTTTAGGTGTGACTGTAATTGTTGTTGCAATGGTTAAAAATTCGGGAAGCGTTACAAGTTCATGAAAGGATCCTAATACTTTTTTTCTAAGAACTGGGAGGGGAAAATATAGAGATAAATATGAGCGTAGTTGCAGCAATAGTTTATGTAGGCAGGTTTAGCTTAGGTCCATACATGGTCCCATTTTAACTCAGGGAAAAAGCTTTATCATATTTATAAGATACTTGTTACCACATGAAGTCTTCGATTCGAGCCCCAGTGTTATTATTTTAGATTTATAAATATTAAATATTATGATCGACGAGTCATTATTATATATATTTAAATAATACAAAAGGTAATAAGTTATCATTAAATGGTAATGAATATATAAATCGCATCCAAGTTTTAGCAGAGTTTTGCATTGTGTTTAACAAAATGGAACATTTAAAATTTTAAAACTAATAATAAAAAAATATATACTAAATTGAATTTTTTTTCTTTATTTACAGGTAAGTCTTTTGTAACATACAAGTTTGGAATATATTCTTAGTAAGTACCTAAATAATAAATTGTTATGGCAAGAAAAAATTAAAGTTTAGGTATTGAACTTAAATGCCGAATGTCGATTTATTAGAAAATATACAGTTTGTAACGTCCCCAGCAAAAACATGGTAATGACCATGTTATGATAGGTCATCACCTTTAGCATTACTTTACAATACAAAATAATGATTTACTTTTAACGGGTTAAATAAGTACTTATATGTACTTGACAAATAATGACTTACTGCTAATTTGTTAGATAAGTATGGAGACGTCACGTGACCCGTTCATTGTAATAGGGACCGGTCACGGGACCGGTCACTTTAACATGGACTTGTCCTAGGAGGGGGTAAATTGCCCTCTGTGACATGTTACAGGACTGGACTAAAAAAACATGTCATGACTTTTAAGACGGTCACGTGGTGGGTTTTTTAGGAATCGGTCCTCTTTTAACATATCTCGTGATATATATTTTCGAAACCGGTCCAGTTTTTACTTATCAGGTCCCGATTTCCAACTGACCCATTTAATCCCGCAGGAATGAGAGACACACCCTTATGAAATTATAAATCCTTATAATCTCTATAACATACGAGTATTATAATTATTACGATGAATTGAACTCAATTTTTACAGACCTACCTTTGGCTCAGATCGATAACAATTTCTATACTTTCAACAATACCAACACTGAAGAAAATAACTTTGAATTTTCATGCGTAACTCAACTAGATGTTTTGTCTTGTTTCTCTATGGTTAAGTCGAATGCTGTGGGGTATGATAACGTGCACCCTAAATTTATAAAAATGCTGTTACCGTTACTCCTGCCTTATGTAACATATTTCTTCAACCACATTATAACTTCCAGTAGTTTTCCTTCCAAATGGAAACATGCCAAAATTATCCCAATCCCAAAAACAAACTCGGATTTTCGACCAATAGCAATACTATGTTATCTCTCGAAAGTTTTTGAAAAGATTTTGCACACCCAAATGAGTAGATATATTCAGGACACCGGTTTAATGTCAGATAAGCAATCTGGTTTTCGTCCTAATCATAGCTGCGTGACAGTCCTGGTTAATGTCTGTGAAAACATTAGGCGTGAACTGGATGATAGCAAAATAAACTTTCTTGTACTTCTTGATCACTCAAAAGCTTTTGATACGGTCAACCACCATACCCTTTGTATGAAACTTAGACGCTTTTTTAATTTTTCAACAACTTCCACTCAGCTTTTGTCCTCATACCTCATGAATCGTACGCAATCCGTATATGTAAATAATAAGTCATCCCAATCTTTGAATCTCGAGAGAGGTGTACCCCAAGGTTCGATTTTGGGTCCGCTGCTATTTTCAATATATATTAATGACTTACCTGAATATCTTTCGTATTGTAAGATACACATGTACGCAGATGATGTACAACTCTACTTGAGCAGTCCTGTTCAATCTATAAAAGAGAATATTGATAAAATCAACGCTGATCTTAATAGTTTATACCGGTGGGCAACAGCTAATGGGCTCTGTATTAATCCACGAAAATCCAAATGCTTGGTAATTCGTAAAAAAACTTTAAATCCAGTTTTCGAACATGATATCACCATTAACAACGAGAAAATTAACATTGTCCCAACAGCTAAAAATCTTGGTCTAATACTAAATAGTAGTCTAACATGGACAAACCATATTAACACAATAGTGGGTCAGACATTCATGAAACTAAGACAACTTTGGGCAGCACAATCTTTTACACCTTTAAAAATTAGATTGCTGCTGGCCAAATCATACCTGATTCCGGGGTTATTGTATGGTTGTGAACTTTATGCCAATAGCGATTTCGCAAGCCAATCTAAGCTTATCGTGGCGTATAATAGCATTGTTCGTTATGTTTTTGGATTAAGGCGACGTGATGGAACTTCGGATTTCTCAAAGAAAATTTTTGGTGTTTCATTTATAAATCTTATGAAGATAAGAGTACTTCTCTTTTTACATAAAATCATTTATACGCAAAAACCTTTATACCTCTATGAAAAACTTCGTTTTGCTCAGTCTAATAGGGGCAAAAAGATTATTTTACCAAGACATCATTGTCTAGTATCTGAGTGGCAATTCTATATAAATGCAATTCGTCTCTGGAATATGCTTCCACAAAACCAACAACTTAACAGCAACGTTACTCATTTTAAAAAATTTGTTTTTCTAAATTATTCTTGATATTTTCTTACTTTTCCTGTTTGGCTTTAAATATATTTTTTTTTTTTTATTATTATTATTTTTATTTTTAATCTTGTGTAATTTAAATTTAAGCTTTAAAAATATTTTACCTAATTGCAACCTATTCCTAAATATGTTTTAACAATTGTCATTATTATTTTTGCTTGGTAATTCCTGTACTGTAATTATAAGATTAAATCTTGTTGTGCAGGATATGACATTAATAAATAAATAAATAAAATAAATAAAATAAAAAAATTAAATTTTTAACTTCAGGAAATACTTTACTGAGTGAACACTTATTTCTTTATTAAGAATAACCATGCTGATAACTCATTTATCTCATTTTTCTTGTATGGTAATGACCACTCATGAATTTTGGGACATCGCGAACAAAAGTAAAAAACAAACACTACAAATTAAGGAAGTGGCTTCGCTGTGATATGAAGAAATTGTATTACAAATCGAAAAGGGAACTTTTCTGAATATTAAGTTAAAAGAGTACCATAAGGCTTAAATAGGACCACAAAATGTACTTAAGTACAAATTTTATCATTATATTCTAAAGAACAGGCTTTACAATGTTTTTAATTTGAATAATTTAAAACATTTAAAAGTGAAATTATGGTGGTGAAAAAAAATTATTTGAGGTAAAAAACTTTTTTAGATACAAAAACAATTTTTATGGTAGAAAAAATATTTTAAGGTTAAAAAAAAATTGTGGTGAAAAAAATTTTAACGATGAAAAAATTTGTAAGTTGAATATAAAATATTATTCCCTTCTAGGAGACTGGTTAAAAAAATAACATAATTATTTGTCATTCGCTACTACGAAATTGTACTAAAATCCATGAATTTGTATAACAAATTTAGAGGTACCTGCACATTTTGACTTATAACTTTTTAACCGCTGGACGGATTTTGCTTATTTTTACAAATACCAAACTTTTTGGGAGGATAACCATTAATCTAGGTAAAAAGTTCCAAAACAAATTAATAAATATCATATGTATTACAAAAAGCAGAAATATGAAATTGGATCTTATTTTAGCAACTACCAGTAAATAATTATTTTGCATGTACATATAAGTACTTCTACTTCCCATTATCAGTAGGTAATTATTTTGTATTTTAGAGTAATGTAAAAGGTAACTACCCATCATAGTAATCTACGCTAAACTTTTATTTGTGTTAACTATCCAACTAATTATAATAGTTGAATATTTATATTTCTTATGAACTATTTATTTTGAAACTGATGTACATAAGCCACGTTCAATATCAAATTATATTTATTTCATAATTCTGTAGGTGTGCAAAATTATTCTATAGACAAAACTGCTTTTAACAAATAACTTTTTTATTGTTGAAAATGGTTCTTTAGGCCTTCAGCAGCAACTTTTGTTCTACACCTTTTTTATAATTCCGTTATTTACAAAATTACCGTTATTTTTAGGTTATTGAATAAAATCTAAATTTTGATCTTTAAGTTTGTACAAAATATTTTGGCTAGTATTTTTGCTGAACATAATATGAACTCATAATATTTGCAAATACAGGGTGTTTTGAAGCATTTTTCAATAAAAATTAATTTTGCTCCATCTAGCGGAAATAATGTGTACTAACTATATTTAGCAATTAGAAAGGTAATTTAAATACCTTTCCAACAAAAAATTTGTTTGAAAATTGGTTGAAAAATAACCGAATGGGAAAGAAAAAAGCTATAAGATAATAAAATAGTTTCAAATTTATATTAAAATATGTATGTAACTGAAATTCATCATTAAAGTTTTGTACGTACTTACATTTTTAGTTTTGCGAATAAAATTTTAGTTATTTTAATAGGGAAAGTTTCGGCTCCGGTAGACCTGTCGATTGACCCCTATAACTCCCGGCGAGGTCCACATGACCCCTCTAAGAAACCCTTTGACTGCGCCTAATCTCGGAAAGTGATTTCCGGTCTCCTATGGGAGGTACGTCCTTGGGTCCTATGGACTAATCGTAGTAATTAGCCCTTTCGTTTCCCCCACTCCCGCCCTAATCGGGTAATAAACAGGGTACATCACACCCCCTCCCCCCCCCAAGGGTACATTTTGTTACCCAATATCTTCCACAACGTTTTTTGGGGGTACCCCCTAGAGCTATCTCCATGGAATGTTCTAGGGAAAGTTTTAGCTCCGGTAGACCTGTCGATTGACCCCTATAACTCCCGGCTTGGTCCACAAATAACCCCACTATCTATAGGTAGGACCTTTGACCTTGACAAATCTCGGAAATCGATTTGTGGGTTTCCTATGGGAGGTACGTCCTTGTGTCCTATGGAATAAACGTCGTAATTAGCCCTTTCATTTGCCCCCACTCCCGCCCTAATCGGGTAATAAATAGAGTACATTACCCCCCCCCAAAGGGTACATTTAGGTACCAAATATCTTTCACTACTTTTTTGGGGGTACCCCTTGGTGGTATCTCCTTGGAATGTTCTAGGGAAAGTTTTGGCTCTGGTAGACCTGTCGATTGACCCCGATAACTCCCGGCTATGTCCACAAATGACCCCAATTTTCCTAATAAAACCCTTTCACTGCACCTAATCTCGGAAATCGATTTTCGCGTCCCCTATTGGAGGTACGTCCTTGGGTCCTATGGAATAATTGTCGTAATTAGCCCCTTTTATTTGCCCCCCAATCCCGCCCTGATCAGGCCAAAAATAGAAAAAAAAATCCAAAATTAATTTTAATGTTTTGTATACGGCAAAAATCGGGCTGAATATTATGCCTTGAAAATCAACATAGTTGTTGATGACTATAATATCTAAAATTCTGCGGTGGTGCTTGAAGATTAAATTCCTAATTTAAAAGTTTTATGTGAATGTAGGCGAAAAGAACGCATTTTTTCAATTTTTTCGCTTTTTTTTTAACATTTTCCAAATTTTCTGGTAAACGAAAAATGCGATCGTCAGGCACCACCGCAGAATTTTAGATTTCGAAGTCATTAACAACTGTGTTGAATGGCAAGATTTAATATTCGGCCCAATTTGTGCCGCGTTTAATGTTAGCAGTAGTATTTTCGTACTTCCAAGTTTTATTGTTGCCATTTTTTTTGCTCAGTGTATTATTGCAACAATATCCGAAAATGGAAGACTACTCTTCAAACTAACTATACAACAAATAAAAACATTGATTTTGTAGCTGTTAACATAAGTAATGCGTTAAATTCATAAAAAGTAAAAAAAAATCCAAGTTTTAAAGGCCACCCTAAACTTCCGTTTTAGGACAAGTGAGGGACACTCTAATTAGCAATTAAGGTACCTGACTCTTCACTCGAAGCATTAAAAATCATTCGGAATTCATAGCTTGAAAATTAAAAAGTACATCTCTTTTGGCATATTGTTAAATATAATGTTTAAATTTTTTAATAAAATTTCTAATTTATCATAAAATTTACTTGCGACGCTTTCAAAAGAAACAGCTTATATGTACAGGTTGGTTGAAAAGTTCCTGCGCTTGAAATGAAAGAATACTGTTTTTGTTACGAAATATATTATTTTATTCAATATAATCTCCTAGAAGCTCAATACACTTGTTCCAATGATCTTTCAATAATTTTATCCCATCCTTATAATGGTTTTCCGGAAGCTCTGCAAAATAACCGTCTACGGCTGCTATGGCCTCTTCATTCGACGAAAAATGCTTTCCACGAAGGAATTGTTTGAGATTTCTGAAGAGATAGTAGTCACTGGGAGCCAAATCTGGTGAATACGGTGGATGTACAAGCAATTCGTACCTTAATTCTTTAAATTTACCGATCGTCAAAACACTTTTGTGAGCAGGTGCATTGTCTTGATGAAAAATGATTATTTTCTTCTTTAAACCAGATCTTTTCTCACGAATTTTTTCATCCAATAATATTCAGAGTTGATTGTTTTACCTTTCTGAAGATAATTAATCACCAAAATTCCTTTTGCATCCCAAAAAACTGATGCCATAACCTTCTTTGCTGATCGTTATCACTTCACCTGATTTGGAGCTGAACAACCAGCTTCAGTCCACTGTAAACGTTCTTGTTTCAATTTAGGATCATGGTGGTAGATCCAAGTCTCATCCATAGTTATAAAACGACGCAAGAAGTCGGTTTTATCCGGCTTAAAACGCTCCAAATTAAGCTGAGAAATTTGTTTTCGATCCAGTTTTTGTTGAATTGTTAATGTGTGCGGCACTAACTTTCCAAACAGTTTTTTCATACTTAATTCTTCATGTAAAATATGGAGTACTCGTTCGTCTGAGATGCCTATGGCATTAGCAATTTCACGCTTAGTCAAACTTGGATCTTCACTAACCATATTATGTACCTGCTCAATGATTTCTGCTGTGGTTGCAGTTTTTGGTCGTCCTTCGCGTGGATCGTCTTTAAGGCTGGTACGACCACGTATAAATTCACCAGCCCAAAATTCAACGGTGCATTTTGTTCATAAATTTCCTTTGCTTTTAAACCCTTCAAAACAAAGAATCTAATGACTGCACGATATTCAATTTTTTCCATATTAAAAAAAAATCAATGACACGTCAACTTCAAATGGCTTGTAAACAAAGAAAGAATTGACAGAATGACTTGCAACTTTGCATGTGTTCTCAGGACAGTTATACCAACTTGAAAAAAAAAAGTTTGAAGCTAGCAGTGTCATCTCTTGGTGAGCGCAGGAACTTTTCAACCAACCTGTATATCAGTTTCTCAAAACATTATTTTTAATTGTATTCATTCAATTTATTCGTTTATAACCGTCTATAATTATTTGTATTAAATACCGTATTGATGAATATTAATAAATATTTGTCCTGAAACAAAAGTAAATTGTTGTTTAATGTATTAAATATATATATTATTAAATCATATAATAATAAAATATTTTAAACCAGAAATACCACTTTAAAACCAAACATATACAACAGAGTAAATAACATACATAGATACCAATCAACCCGTATAAATAAGTAGACAGTACAAATTATGTACAATTTTAAATGTAATGAAACGGAAATGTAAAATGTCATACATATGTACAATACATATGTACAGTGGCATGGCGACGATTTTGATTGGTGTGTGGAGGGGGCGGCGGGG
This sequence comes from Eustalomyia histrio, assembly GCA_949748255.1. Taxonomy (NCBI): domain Eukaryota; kingdom Metazoa; phylum Arthropoda; class Insecta; order Diptera; family Anthomyiidae; genus Eustalomyia; species Eustalomyia histrio. The sequence goes on along the minus strand of OX456524.1, from coordinate 25,770,002 downwards.
GAGGGGGCGGGAGGGGGAAAGAGATTTAGATAATTTTGATAAAAATCATACTTGAGATTATTTCATCTAAATATGGAATGAATAAGACTGAATTGTAATATTCCGTTGGCTCATCTGTTTGTAAATTTGAACAGTATTATTGTGTTCCCATCCGCCTTGGTAACTCTACATACAGCATTTCTACGCATCGAACTCACCATATCAATTAGTAAATTAATATGTTTTTTTGCCTTTATTTCATTTAGATATACTAACTAATTAATCATTTTATATGTAATTGTAATTAGAATATTTAAACGCGTTAAAGTTATTCAGGCTAATTATGAAAATGGGCGTTCAGATCAAAATGCATTTCGTGCACATCGTGATTTTTTTTTTGGTCAGCATAATCGACCAAATATGTCCACAATCGGGAGAATTGTGGGCAAATTTCAGCAAACCGGGTCTGTGAAAACACCTGTGCATGCTCGCCCAGTTCGTTTTGCGGAAAACATTGCTGTTGTTCGCGATAGTGTGTCATGAGGTCGGCCAAGCATTTACCGTGAATGGTGATCGCTATGGCGAGATGATCACGAACTTATTGTGGCCAGGAATTGAGGATATGACCCTGGACGATATGTGGTTTCAACTGGACGGTGCCACTTGCCACACAGCTAACGAAACAATGGCTCTTTTGCGCGGCAAATTCAATGGCCGTGTTATCTTACGTGGTGGCGATGTCAATTGGCCGCCAAGATCATGTGATTTGACACCGTTGGACTTCTTTTTTTGGGGTTATTTGAAAAAACATGTGTACTTCGATAAGCCAGCAACAATTCAAGAGCCAAAGGATGAGATAATTCGGCACATTAACGGCATAAAACCTCAATTATGCCGCAGCGTCATCGAAAATTTGGACCATTGTATGGAGGTGTTCCGCCGAGGTCGCGGCGGCCATTTGGCCGAAATTTTATACCATACATAATTGAACCATACCATATTATCATAATAAAAAGAAATGACAATAATATCCTAAATAATTTGTGTTTTATTCAAAATCAACATCGGCCCTTAAAACTTAACCACCCTTTATAAAAAACAGCAAAAAAAATAACAATTGTTAATCAAAAATTCACATTTTAAATTTACAAAATATTATTTAAAAATAAAAACGCCATTTGAAATTTAAAAATTGAAATTAAAAAATATGAAATGCCCTTAAAAAAACCAAAGAGTCATTCTATGGATAAGGTGAATACTGAAAATTGGGACATGGATAAAATTCACAATGTATCGATGCTAAATGTTGGATACTTTAAGCGGCTCAAAGTTGTATAGAAACCTAATATTTAAACTTATCTAATTTTTTAAGCATTTATCTCATATGAAAGCTTAGATCTTTTGATTTTAGATGATTGTTTCGAAAGTAGGCGGTTTCTTTACAAAAATATTGTAAAAATGCAAAACATTATTTATTCGCGAATATTTAAAAAAACACGTCTTTTATTTAAAAAAAAAGTGACCAACTTTGAGCCCCATAACCTACATCGATCATTGAAAAACAAAATCCAGCACAGATATCATGGGAAAGTACAAATTTTTACTTAAATCCAAAGACCATTTCAAAAACGATTAGATTTTTCAAAAACTTTTGGAACAACTCCAAATGTAATTTAAAAAGCATCAATTGAAATTCAAAAACGCCAAATTATATAAATAAATATTTGTAGAATTTCAATAATTTTTTTAATTGCGTTTGGTATTTTTTAATTTTAATTGATCTTTTTAAATATCAATTGCGAATTTTTGAATTTTATTTATAAATTGTGTTCTTTTATTTCGGATGTTTATTTTAAATTTTAATTGTTATTTAATTTCGTCAACATTTATGGGTAATTTTTTTTTTTTATAAAAAAGCTTTATTTTTATATCTCTCTATCTGTAAATACGTGTAAAGAAAACGAATATCCCTACTTACCTGAATTTTCTTTATTTTTAGTAAACAAATATAATTTGAACATTTGGGGCAGCTCTACTTTTTCTAACAAACACATAATTTATTGCTTTATTTATTGACTTTTGTTGTTTTTAATATTTATCAAATTACAAACAGAAAAATTTCAAATATTTTTATGAAAAATATTTTATAACAAACTGTTTTGTTCACATTTAAAAGAGAAAAGGCAAGAATTTCCAAGACTTGGCTGCATTTTTATAAATTCTTACTTTTTAACTACTATAACTACTTTGAAAGTCTATATTAATTAAGTTGTTAATTAAATATTTTTAATTTTAAATAATTATTCTGAAATTTTGGGGGTTCCAGTTAAGACTTAATGTGGTATTTGAATCTCAGATTTATAATTAAAAAAAAGTTGTACAATTGGAATCACAAACTTTATTGTTGCAAAAGAAAATATACAAATTAAATAGTTCCACTTAGGACCTGTGCAAGGTAGTTAAATAAATTGTGAACTAAATACAAATTGAAAAAACATTTTAAAATTTCTTTGACAAAATATTTTCAAAATTTTTAAAATTTCATAGAAATTTGAAAACCTGAATTTAGTTTAGATTTTATTTAGCCAGCTCACACCCAGAGTACAATATTTAAAAATATTGAACTACATATATCTTTTTTTCTAACATTTTTATTATTTTCTAGTTTTGCTGTCCAATACTAAGTAATAGTAGATAAGGATAGTCGACGTGCAAATCAACCTTTAATTACTCCTTTTTTAGAAAACATTCCAAAAAAACATAGAAGGCCTTAAATTAAATAAAAGAGGCAATTGACCGGGTTTTAAAAACTAAAAAGTTGTTTTTTTGGTTGTTTTTACCCAAATAATATTACGAGTGTGGAAATAATTCATAATAAAGGAAGGATAAGTAGAGATTTCATCGTAAGAAGCGGCCAAATAAAGTTCCTTACATATTACAAGGTTCGGTAGCTGAGAGAAAATTTAGCAAATTTCCCTGATTTCAAAGCAAATTTCCCTAAAATCTGGTAAAACTCAATTGGGCTTGCAAAAAAAAATCAATTGGAAACAAAAAAATACAAGCTATTTTGTATATATGTAAACTAAACATAATAAAAATATTGTATTTTGGCTCCTGCCCCCCCACCCCCTGGACACACCACTGCATATGTATAATATGTAGTACATACACCAGTCATATTTAAATTTGTCAGTTGAATTTAACTGATTTATTTTCACTTAAATTTTACAGTCAGTTTCGTTTTAAATAATTTTATTGTAATCCCAGAAACATGTATAATTTTCTATAAAATTAACTGACTTTATCAGTAAATGTGAGTGGGGCATGTTAAATTGTTTATAAATAATATTTAAAGTTTAAACTAGTTCTCGTGTGTGGGTTATAGAGAAATAAGGCAATGAAATTAAATTAAATAACAACAATTAATTATTTAGTACCATTGGTAAATATTTATTAAATAAAACATGCATAAAAAAATATTAATTAAACTAGTTTACAAGTCATTTGTGGTAAATTCAATGAAATAATTTATAAATGTTTTTTGTACGATTGATCTTTAATTGTATTTATAACATAATATAACATTTTAATTAAAAACATTCTTATACAGTGAATCCTGAATACAATGGACACCAACCATTAAAGGCAATTTGCAAGAGTGTCCACTATTGGAAAAAATTAAAGACGAAGTCATGTGAGATGCCTATGTCTTTCACAATCTATCGCACATTCAATCTCCGATCGACCAACACCATATTGTGAATTTTTTTCAATCGTTTTGTGTGTAGAGACCTCAACTGGGTGTCCAGAATGTTCGGCATCTTCCGTGCTTGTAAGGCAACAAAGAAAGTCAGTACACATAGTATTTATCAAGCTTTTCCTTGGTTGACGGTTTTTTTTTTTGCAAAAAATAATGTTTAATGAGCACTTGAAATTTACTTTTTTCCATTTTTAAAAAATGCACGAGTTTGTATGTTTTGAACAGCTATTAAATGCAAAGTAAATGACAGAACTTGCTCAAAATTTGCAGTAGTCTATTAACAGGTGGTACTTCATGGGAGAAGATTTGCATTTCATATAACTACGAGGAAAGTTCGCAAAGTCACGGACTTACTGATCCGCCCTCGTATATATTTTTATTTTATCATATATATAAGTTTATATTTTGATATTTGTGGTTATATGTAACGATATAAATATTTTACACTTGTTATTAGAAGAATTTCTTATAAAGGGTGTCCCAAGAAGAATGCAATTTTTAAATTTTAAATAAAACACAGATATTTAAAAAAAAAATCGTGAATCTTTATTATATCGTAAAGTAGACAGAATGAGGTTATGTATGGAACAATATATCGTGCAGATGGCCGACGCGGCTTTGCTGGCATGCACGCGATCTTTTAATGAAATTTTCAATGACCGTTTTGCATGAATGCTGCGGTATTTCATTAATGCAGCGTCCAATTTCCTCTTTTAAGGCTTGAGTCGTCGTCGGCTTATTCGCGTAAACCATCGACTTCAAAAAACCCCAAAGAAAAAAATCTAATGGTGTTAAATCGCACGATCTAGGCGGCCAATTCTGATCTCCAAATCGCGAAATAACACGACCGGGAAATGACTGATGCATCAATTGAATTGTTTCTCTGGCTGTATGACATGTGGCGCCGTCTTGTTGGAACCACATGCCCTCCACATTCATTTCTTCAATTCTAGGCAAGAAAAAACTGGTTATCATTTCACGATACCGAACACCATTGACTGTTTGCGCTTGACCTGCCTCATTTTCATAAAAAAAAGGTCCAATGATTCCTCCAGCCCAAAAACCACACCACACAGTGACACGTTGAGGATGCATTTGCTTCTCGTGAATCACTCGAGGATTTTCCTCACCCCAAATGCGACAATTCTGCCTATTGACGAAGCCATCAAGATGAAAATGGGCCTCGTAACTAAAGATAATTTTATCGGCAAAGTCAGCATTTTCATGTTGTCTCTCCAATACCCAATTAACGAACTCCCTTCGCTGTCTATGGTCAGCTGGCTTCAGTTCCTGAGTCAATTGAACTTTGTATGCATGAAGATGCAAATCTTTCGTCAAAATTCGCTGCAAAGTGGATTTGGAGACACCAATTTGCTGAGCTCGGTGTCGAATTGAGGTGGATGGAGTTTGAGCGACATCATCACGTACAGCTGCGACATTTTCGGTCGATCGACCTGGTCGATGGCGCGTTGTTGTCTTTACATCACTAACAGACCCAGTTTCGGCAAATTTATCCATTAATCTCTTTACAGTTGACTCTTTTGGAGCATTATTGTGACCCCAAATTGATCGCAATTTGCGAACTGTAGCCGCAAAACTTTCACCATTTTGGTAAAACAATTTCACAATGAGAGTGCGTTGTTCATTCGTGTAGCGCTCCATTTTTACTAACCTCGTACCTTCTACTAGCAAACAATAACAATTGTTCAAATGTCAAACAATGACACTTCGAATGTTGCCAGATTTAAAAATTGCGTTCTTCTTGGGACACCCTTTATATCGCTATTTATCATTATAATTTATTAAACATAGTGTTTATTTTAGTTGCACATGTAAAAATCGAAATGAATATGAACATTTGGGTGTCCAATAAAATGAAAATGCCATTTTAAAGAGTGTCGGGGTCCAATTTGTTTCCTTGAGGTCAAAAATCCAGTTTTTTAAAAAATTTGTTTACGAAAATTTTCTAAAAATCGAAAATAGAGTTTTGATATTTATGCCAAAAAATTTATGCGTTTTTTGCCTTATTGCACGATAGGTTAACAGACATTTAATAAAACACTATTTCATATCTGAGTATTTATAAGTGTAGAGAGCAAAAAAAAAAATACAAAAATTAAGCCTGTTATTTTGAAAAGGGCATGAGTCACACTTTTACCAAATATCACTTTTTAACGAGTTTTACATATGCTCTGTGAAAATGGTAGAGCTTCAAGTGCAACAAACCACCTTATATGGCCCTCGAAATCTAAAGTCTACATGAGTGCTGGACTTATGCACTGTTCAAGTGAAACAAAATGCTGATGTATCTCTTTCTTAAGTGTCGCATTTCACATTTTCCAAGTCTCCACAAGGTCTTGTTACAACACGCAGAGAAAAACCTGGTTGCGACATTATCACTGCTAATATATTGTGCTTGCTGCAATCTGGTATGGTTGCCACAACCATGTTATTGGTTTTTTAACCATCAACAATAGTAAATATTTTACTATTTTATGATTGACACCTTCTATTTTATAACATGATTGGGTGTAACCATATTGTAGTAACAAAAACTCTGACTATGAAAAAATAAGATAATTTGCAACCACAAAATTCTGGTAACAATCAATAAATAATTCTACATCAAATAAAACATGACTTTGAAATTTACAGTCATAATATTGTCTTGTTTTCATAAAAACCAAAACTTTATCAATTCAGTCAGTTTGTTTTTACTACAAAATGTTTTAAAAAAACAATCATATATTGTTAAATGCTGGGATTTTATATTTATAATATATATATGAGAATCATAATATGCTTATTAATGTGCCATAACATGATATTAGATAGTCATACTATGTATATTAATAATCGTAATATAATAAGAAGGATGATATAATATAGTTATAGGGACAATAATATGATCATAATATGGTAATTTTTGAATAATAATATATTTGTAGGGACCATATTATGGTAAAATTATGATTATTTTATTATCATAATATGATAACAATAATGAACCCAAAAATGTATGATGCTCTTCGAATATGATTGTCCCAACCATGTTTTTTCTCTGCGTGAACACGTGAAGCTATAGATTGTTTAATCAGTTATGAATTTCAGCTGTAACAGAAGAATATGAAGAAAATAGTTATCAGCAAAACCACACATTACCAAATAAAGGAAGTAATGTATAGTCATAACAAACATACATTAACTTTTGCTTACACAAAAACACAAAGTAATGTATCTTTAAAATAGATTTTTAAAAATATTTCAATTATTACTTTACATTTATAAATCATATATTACGTAACCTATAATGAGTAACTTATTACTTTATGCTTGCAAATAATGAAAAAGGTAACGAGCTATCATTACAAGGTAACGCATGAGAATATCGCACCCATTACCAAATTTTTGCTGGGTACTTAAGACATCAACTTGGCGGCATCTGGCAAAAATTAAAATTTGTTCGGGTTTTAAATGCATCATATACGATAATGAGAAAATTCACACATTTCTTATAGAAATGTGGATCTTCTTAGAAAGTTTTTTCGTTTTCGTTTATCTGGATGTTTTTTTTTTTTCAAACAAATGTTTCGCCAATTAATTGTAATTAGTTTTTTTAACATTAGTACGATTTCATTACCATAACAAAAGTTTTTTATAATGCAAAGTACATATATCGTTACTATTAGTTTCACTAACAATAACGAAATTTCATTGGTAATGAAAAATTCCCAAGTGTGCTATATAAACATGGTATTGAGACACAAGTTAATGTACCGAAAAGTAGCATAAAAAGGAAACATGTAAAGTGGTAAAAAAAAAATTACATGCCACATTAGTAGCCTCTTCATAGACCACCTTACATTCGTTTTTAGTTTGTTAAAAATTTTCAATTTTATTTTACAAGCCACATACTTTCAAGGAAAGTATCCCAATACAAACCCTCCGATTTTTAATGAAATTTAGATTTGTGATACAATAAGAAAATCTTATATCGACCTGTCTTGACTTTTGGGCTATTTCGGAATTTAAAGGGGATCGAAAAGGGCTTCAGAAATGTTTTTTTTTTTTTGGGGGGGGTTTTAACTTTTTGAGGTATTTTGCTGTAGTAAAAATTTAAACAAAATTGTTGGCTACTTTATTTGGAGAATTATACTGTTATGGCTGACAAAGTCACATATTTTATTCCTAATAAAATTTCGTTTTTTTTTTAAGATTTCAATATATTTTTCGCGAAGCCCTTTTTTTGAAAACAACTTGTGCAACTTTATGCTTAAATATAGGAATATGTACTCTTACTCATTTTTTTACCTAGGTTAATAGATATCTTCCCGAGCAATTTGGTATTAAAAAAAAGCATAATCGGTCCAGCGGTTAAAAAGTTATGAGTGAAAATGTGAAGGTGCGATATTATCATGCGTTACCTTGTAATGATAGCTCGTTACCTTTTTCATTATTTGCAAGCAAAAAGTAATAAGTTACTCATTATTCATTACATAATATATGATTTATAAATGTAAAGTAATAATTGAAATATTTTTGAAAATCTATTTCTAGATACATTACTTTGCGTTTTTTTGTAAGCAAAAGGGTAATATATGCTTGTTTTGTTAACACTAGCGAAAAATCGAAGCGCAACAATTCATTTAAGTTTAAAGCAATCAAATACTATATGCGTTGATAGCTCAGTGGGTGGAGTTCTTGGCTGGCAACCGGATTTCCCTGGTTTGAATCCCATCTTGACCACATTATTTTAAATTACAAACAATTTAAATAAAATATTTGTAATAATTTTTTTTAATAAAAATTCCTTTTTTTTAAGAATCTATTTTTAGACAAATTACTTTTTCCGTTCTCGTAACCATATAAGTAACCCATTACATTATCACCTCTAAAGTAATGGGTATAAACATTACTTTGAGGCTCATCGCCAATAAAATTCATCAATGAAGTAAGGTGTTAAGTAATCCATCGGCCCCTATGGCTATACATTACTTTACCCATTATTTGGTAATGTGTGGTTTTGCTGGGGTACCTATTAATTTTTCATACAAATTTGTGTATCTAGTAAAATTTTTTCTTCTTATTCCACCAGTCACTAAGAATTGAATAATATTTAATGTATATTTAGCTCAAACTATTTTTTTCACCACAAACATTTTTTTCACCTCAAAACTTTTTTTATACCCCAAAATTTATTTTCACATCCAAATAAGGGTTTTCTCCTCAAAAAATTTTTTTCAACATAATATCAATTCTAAATTTTTTTTTACCATTATTTGCATCAAAAACAGTAGAGAATATTTTCTTTAAGACATTAGTGAAGGGTATTTAAATATTCGGCACTGCTGAATTTAAGCCTTTTTTACTTGTATTATATAGAATTGCAAACATTTCCAATATGCTGCGCACAAAAAAGTACCCAAAAATATCGAAACTTCTTCCCCCTATTTTGATCTCGTGACCCCGAGGCCGAGACCGAAAGGGTAAGACAGGTTTTTCTTAGATCCCTTTTTCAATCACATATCTAAATTTCATCAAAATGGGAGTGTTTAGGTTGGGAAGTACTTTCCTTGTAAGCACCTATAGATATTAGGGGTATAACAATATCTTGGCAGTGGTTCCATTGTTGTACACGATTTTTAACAACAGAAACCGTTTTTAATAGAAATTAATATAAAATACATTTAAAAGCCAGTTACAAATTCCATAACACTTACAGAGTGGCGCAAAAATAACCTTCCGATGTTTTTTGGCTGAAATTTAAAAAAAAAATTAAAAACTTTGATTCTTCTTGTGGATTATTTTTATTTAGTCTTTTATTTTTTTTTACATCAAGTCGAGAATATGATGCCATGTAAATGGCCGCCGCCACAGTTGATTGTCATTTGAGCCCTTTTTATGGCAGACTCAGAACGGGAGATTAGGCGCCCGGGAAATGCATCCTTCAGCATATCGGTTGTGGCACGTGCAGTGTGTGGCGTTGCACCGTCCTGTTGGAACCACATGTTTTCCAATCCCAATTCATCAAGTTGCGGCAAATAGAACTCGTTGATCATTGCTCTGTAGCGCTCACCACTCACAGTAACCGTTTGGCCCGCGACGTCTTCGAAGAAAAAAGGTCCGATGACTCCTCCAGCGAAAACAGCACACCATACAGTGACTTTGAGCGGGTGTAATGGCTCTTCGTGGGTTAAACGCGGATTTTCAGTGCCCCAGAAGCGTAAATTTTGCTTATTAACGTATCCGCTAAGATGGAAATGGGCCTCATCACTCATGAATTTTTTTGATGAAAAATCATCTTCATTATTGCTCAAATAAATAGTCACCAATATTCCGCGTTCTGGAGCAGTGTAGCGTAACATTGTTTATTAACGTGTATTTCGCATGTGTTTACTACACAAATGTCAAAACAGAACTGACATTAGGGGCCAATCGCAAAATTTATAGCATTTTCTGATAGGAGGATTATTTTTGCGCCACCTTGTATATTAGTTAATCTCCCGCAAGGATAAAAATTTTGTTTATTGGCTTGTTTTTGTTTTTGTACTATCTTTGCTCATAGTACGTGTTCCATTACAGTAATACCCCTAATGTACTAATGTGTAGTTATGGTTTATTTATCTCAGGCTTTAGAATTGTTTATTCATTTTCAGTTTAGTAGCATTTTGTTGAAAATTAGAAAATTTCTTTAGTTATTGTAAATGAAGTATTTTGTATTTCCTACGGAAATAGAAAATTGAAACATACTCTGTATGTATTAACTGTAAACTTTGGTTTTCAGTCTTGATTCGAAACTTTTTATTAACAAGTAACTTGGAGCAAATTTCAACGTTTGTTTTCTACGTAAAATGGCAAAAACGAAAAAAATACATATAAAAAATATTGTTAGATTTTGGGGAAAACAGTTTTTTTTAACTTAAAAGGTGCTAAAAGTAATAGAAATGAGATTAGTATACATGATTTGCCATACGAAGTTTGGTTCCTTTCTGTTATATTAACTTTGAAAGAAATTTAAAATAACCAAGGCAACAAAATTGCAGCCTAAAAGCACAGCATCCAAATATTTTGTGACTTCAATCGTCGAAACGGAACCACATTAGCTAGAAGTTAAATTTTAAAAAGTTCAAATGCACCAATTAATTATTTTGGTTAAATCAAAAAGTATACAAAGGATAGAGAGAAGTTCGCACTCACGAACTTTTTAGTATTCTCTTAGAACACGAACATAGTTTGGCGGCCACGAAGGTGAGTTTTGGTCGGCAACTTTTAGTAGTGTTTAGCGGTGCTGCCATATAACCAATTTTAACTACTTTTTTTGCCGTTTTTTGGGATGCTTGAGATTTTTCTGAATTTTTCATAAAAAAAAAATTTTTTTTTTTTATTTATAAATTTGTTCAGATTTTTCATATAAAAATATAATATTTGTTTATTTTTACTAAAACATCCCAGCAAAACAACACATTACCAAATAATGGGTAAAGTAATGCATAGCCATGGGGGCCGATGGATTACTTTACACCTTACTTTATTGATGAATTCTATAGGCGATGAGCCTCAAAGTAATGTATATACCCATTACTTTAGAGGTGGTAATGTAAGGGGTTACTTATATGGTTACGAGAATGAAAAAAGTAATGTGTCTAAAAATAGATTTTTAAAAAAGAGGAATTTTTATTAAAAAAAATTATTACAAATATTTTATTTAAAATATTTGTAATTAAAAATAATGTAGTCAAGATGGAAATCGAACCAGGGAAATCTGGTTGCCAGCCAAGAACTCCACCCACTGAGCTATCGACGCATATAGTATTTGATTGCTTTAAACTTAAATTAATTGCTGCGCTTCGTTTTTTCGCTAGTGTCATCAAAACAAACATACATTATCCTTTTGCTTACGAAGAAAACACAAAGTAATGTGTCTAAAAATAGATTTTCAAAAATATTTCAATTATTTATAAATCATATATTACGTAATCAATAATAAGTAACTTATTACTTTATGCTTGCAAATAATGAAAAAGGTAACGAGCTATTGTTACAAGGTAACGCATGAGAATATCGCACCCATTACCAAAGTTTTGCTGGGTTGTAATATGCCTTCAAAATACAGTGTTCAAAAAATGGTACACCATTTTTCTCAAAAACAAAATGTCTGAAAACAATTTGACTTTAGATTCGTGTTTTTTAACCCCAAATTACCTAAACTACCAAGTTTTATAAAGTAATAAATAAAAATTTGGGACGATATGAGTTAAACATAAATGCAGGTAACCCTAAAATTATTTTAATTTGACAATTAAAGTGATAACGTATGAGTCCAACGCAATGAAGTAGCGATTTATAAAATTAATTTTTATTTACACTCGCGTTGGCGTTAGGAAGTGAAGTGTAGGTGAGGCGTTGAATGCAGGGGATTACAAAATTTGGGCATATTAGCATCCCAATTCACACGATGACTTTCCACCATGTTTGAAAATCATGAGTGTTTGAATTTGTAGGCGAACGGTGTAGAGAAGCAATCGGGGTAGAGAAAAAAATCACGTTTTCTCTTCTCAGTTGTTGTTTTCTTATTTTTCTTTACACACATTCATTTTTTTGTTATGTTGCTTCATTTGATTTTCTCTTTTAATGTGTCAACAGCTCTACAACAGGGATGGAAAATTGGTTTTTTTCGGTATAAAGAGAAAATTAATAAATACTTATTTAACTCTCAGAGTACTAAATTTTTTTTTAGCAAAAAAATTACATAAAATTAATATAAATAAAAATAAAAATCAACATAAAACGTATATAAAATTCGTTTTTACATAAAATTAACATACCTTACAAATGTATATTTGTTTTTAATTAAACAAAAAATTTTGCTAATTTGAGCTGCTCATTTCCTATGAAAATGCCTTACGAATTAGAATATACGAATTTATATATTTTTTATCGATCAACATTTTTTTTATTTTATTTATTTTGTATCAACTTTTCCACCCCTGCTCTACAATACATAAGCACTGTGTTATTACGTACGCACATCAAGTTGTAAAGAAGAAAGTAAAGAAGAATATAAGATTAAATCAACCCTAAAATCATGGGGACAAAATCATTGTATGAAAGTGTTAAGTTTTTAGAAGTTAGTTTAAACAAAAATTAAAAAAAAAGTCGGGATTTTAAAATTGTCGTGTGAATTGGGTGTTATATAAACATGTTGCCGCTAAACTCTGTAGCATGTTGAATTTCTTGTAGAGTACTTCTGACACTCTATAGTAAATTATTTACTTTGTGCTTAAATGCTTATATTTATTTGTTCCTTAAAAAATATGGCCATTCCATACTCAAACTAATTTCAATAACTTTATTTTAACCCTTTGACGACCAAAGGCAAATAAATTTGCCCCAAGAGATTTTGGCACTTATGATTCTCCAGTAAAAAGATAAAGTGAATACAGGTTGGTTGAAAAGTTCCTGCGCTCGAAATGAAAGAATACTGTTTTGGTTACGAAATATATTTTTTTATTTAATATAATTTTCTATAAGCTCAATACACTTGTTCCAATGATCTTCCAATAATTTTATCCCATCCTTATAATGGTTTTCCGAAAGCTCTGCAAAATAACCGTCTACGGCTGCTATGACCTCTTCATTCGACGAAAAATGCTTTCCACGAAGGAATTGTTTGAGATTTCTGAAGAGATAGTAGTCACTGGGAGCCAAATCTGGTGAATACGGTGGATGTTCAAGCAATTCGTACTTTAATTCTTTGAATTTAGCCATCGTCAAAACACTTTTTTGAGCAGGTGCATTGTCTTGATGAAAAATGATTTTTCTTCTTCTTTAAACCAGGTCTTTTCTCACGAATTTTTTCATCCAATAATATTCAGAGTTGATTGTTTTACCTTTCTGAAGATAATCAATCAACAAAATTACTTTTGCATCCCAAAAAACTGATGCCATAATCTTTTTTGCTGACCGTTGTGACTTCACCTGCTTTGGAGCTGAACAACCAGCTTCAGTCCACTGTAAACTTTCTTGTTTCAATTTAGGATCATGGTGGTAGATCCAAGTCTCATCCATAGTTATAAAACGACGCAAGAAGTCGGTTTTATTCGGCTTAAAATGCTCTAAATTACGCTGAGAAATTTGTTTTAGATCCAGTTTTTGTTGAATTGTTAATGTGTGCGGCACTAACTTTCCAAACAGTTTTTTCATACGTTATTCTTCATGTAAAATATGGAGTACTCGTTCGTCTGAGATGCCTATGGCATTAGCAATTTCACGCTAGGTCAAACTTGGATCTTCATTAACCATATTATGTACCTGCTCAATGATATCTGCTGTGGTTGCAGTTTTTGGTCGTCCTTCGCGTGGATCGTCTTTAAGGCTGGTACGACCACGTTTAAATTCACCAGCCCAAAATTCAACGGTGCGTTTTGAAGGTGAGGAGTCCTTATACACTTTTAACAATTGTTCATAAATTTCCTTTGCTTTTAAACCCTTCAAAACAAAGAATCTAATGACTGCACGATATTCAATTTTTTCCATATTAAAAAAAATCAATAACACGTCAACTTCAAATGGCTTGTAAACAAAGAAAGAATTGACAGAATGACTTGCAACTTTGCATGTGTTCTCAGGACAGTTATACCAACTTGAGAAAAAAAAAGTTTGGAGCTAGCAGTGCCATCTCTTGGTGAGCGCAGGAACTTTTCAACCAACCTGTATCTCCAAATGTAAGTTATAGAGGAAAGTTAGGGCCACAAAAATTAAGTGGATGGTAAAACTCTAACTGGCTTCACTTCTTCAGAGTCCCTTAAATTGATTAAAAAATAATTTTTCAATTTCAACCAGCAAAATGAGGAAAAAGAAGAAGCTTCTACTAACGAGTAAATTTTTTGACATTACTAAAATTAGTGATTACAAAAGTCGGCAAAATTGCCAAATCAATTTGGCGGAAAATTTATAAGAAAAGAGGATTTAATATATTTTTTTTTTGCCAACATCATACTAAACTTTAAAATGTTTAAACAAATGAACAGAAATTCCTAACAATAAATCCAAAGTACTTAACACTTTTGGATAACAAATAACAATTGTTATAGTACGTACTTTCAACACCTTAACATGAACAAATACCAAGTCATTCTCTACCTAGAATTGCAATAAGAATTGCCACATGAAGAGAATTGCAAATACTACATGGTACTCGTATTATATTTTAATACATTTGATTATAAGGGAAGCATTTATTACAAAAATATTAAAAAGTTGAATGGCATAACTCGGCATGGCCAGCCGAGGCAGCCATTTGAATAAAATTATTTTTCATTATTAACTGGAAGGATTGTACTTTCAAATAAAAAAAGAAATTTGAGAAAATATTCAGTAGTTTTTTTTATAGCATTTTCCAAAAAAAAGTTATTTGGCGGACCCTATACATATCATATATGTACGAAAAGACCACTGGAAAAGTATTTAAAAAATAGAAATAAAATTTCACGTAAAAATAGCAAACAGCAAAGCTGACTGTAATTGTACTCATTTTTACTACATGAATGTTAAAAAAATACCTAAAAAAATTTATAGTTTTCGCTATTGCATTAAAATTTGAAATAAATTAAAAACGTTAAAATGTTTAATAAAAAAATCTGTATAAAAAACCTCCAAAATATCAGAAAGTCTTTTTACCTGAAACATGTTAAAATAGAGGCAATCTAAATTGCACATGTGCAAGTGCAAAGAAAATCGCTAAACTTTTTAAAAATCGTTAAACTGAAAAAAAATCGTTTAAAATTATTAAAATCGTTGAAATTCTAAAAAATCGCCAGTATGTGAAAAATCAGTATTTGAACAAAAGTTGCTGAAATTGAATTTAAGAAAATCACAAAAATTAAAAAAATATTGAAATTGGAAAAAATATTCAAATAAATCTTGATAAATAATAAATGAGTCAGCCTGTCTCTCGTGATATCTCACGAACCAACCTCATTTGCATAATCTTTGCCGAATTCGCAAAATTTTTCTGAGTTTTGCGAACATTTTGTGAAATGATAATTTTTCTTAAATTGTCATTGTCTAGAAATCTTAACGATCTGAGCAAAGCGGACCAAATTGTGGTCCTATTGGAGTATTAGGACACTAAATTAATACAAATAGTCCAAGTCCGGCAAAGATCACGAGAGATCCACTTTTTTTGTAACAATTTACTATCATTTTTAACGAATTTGTTAAAGCTACGAAGGCGGATCAATAAGTCTGTTACTTTTCGAACTTCCCTCGTAGTTATATGAAATGCAAGACTATTACTATAAAGTACCACCTGTTAATAGAGCAAGTTGCGTCATTTACTTTGCGTTTAACCGGAGGATTTTCCGAGGGCCATAAAATACACATTTGTTTGATCAATAATTTCATCGTTGAAGCTAAATCTCTTTCCACCGAGCCGTTTCTTTAGGTTTGGAAGCAGGAAATAGTCACTGGGGGCTAAATCCGGAGAATAAGGCGATTGAGAGTGAAATTCGTAATCTAATTCATGGATTTTTGCCATTGAAACTAAGCTGTCACACGATTCCGTTGGTGGGTGATTGTGAGCAAACGCGGCAACCAGCCATGTGAGATGCCCATGTCTTCCACAATCTATCGCACATTCAATCTCCGATCGGCCAACACCATATCGTGAATTTTTTAAATTGTTTTGGGTGTAAAGACCTCAACTGGGCGTCCAAAACGTTCGGCACCTTCCGTACTTGTAAGGCCACAAGAAAAGTCAGTAAACCACTTTTTTACTATTGAAATCGATGGTGCAGAGATTTTGTTAAGCTTTTTCTTGGTTTTATAGACGATTTTTTTTCTCGCAAAAAATAATGTTTAATGAGCACTCGAAATTCACTTTTTTCCATTTTTAAAAAAAATCCACAAGGTTGTATGTTTTGAACAGCTGTTAAACGCAAAGTAAATGACGGAACTTGCTTAAAATTTGACAGTAGTCTATTAACAGGTGGTACTTGATGGGAGCAGTGTTGTATTTCATATAACTACGATGGAAGTTCGAAAAGTCACGGACTTATTGATCCGCCCTCGTATTGTCTTCTTTAAATTGTTACCATTTTTTCAAAATTAACGATATTTCCAGTGGCAGCGATTTGTTTAACTTTATTTGTTTTTTTAACATTCTAACGATTTTTTCCCAATTGTATCGTTTTTTTAATTCTGTGCAAGTTCTTAAATTTTTTAATTCATCGGTTTTTAAATATTGGAGATTTTTTAATTTTAATGAGTTTTTTGAATTTGAAATTATAGATTTTTTCACTTTTTTCGGCTTTTTCAATTTCGGCGTCTTTAGATATTAAATCCAGCGATTTTTTAAAATTTTATTTTATCCTAGTTTCAGCGTTTCTTTTTAAATAGTTTAAGCGTTTTTATTATTTTAGCGATTTTTTTTAGCAATTTCTGCGATTTTTTAGTTTTAGCTTTTTTTAATATTCAAGCGATTTTGTTCATACTTCAGCTTTTTTTAATTTTTGAAAATTTTTAAATTTTGAAAATTTTAGTGATTTTTTTAGTTTTTGCGTTTTTTAATATTTTTGTATTTGTTTTCCTAATTTCAGCAATTTTTCAGTTTTATGGGGATTTTTTAATTTAATAAGTTTTTTGAATTTTTGAGTTTTTCACTTTTATCGTCTTTTTAAATTTCCGCGTCTTTAGATATTAAATCTAGCAATTTTTTTAAATTATAATTTTTTCCTAGTTTCAGCGATTTTTTTTAATAGTTTAAGCGTTTTTAATATTCTAGCGATTTTTTTTTATCAATTTCTACGATTTTTTAGTTAAAGAGTTTTTTCAATATTCGAGTGATTTTGTTCTTACTTCAACTTTGTTTCATTTTTGAAAATTTTTCTATTTTAAAAATTAAAGCGATTTTTTTAGTTTTTGCGTTTTTTAATATTTTAGTATTTTTTTTCCTAATTTCAGCAATTTTTCAGTTTTATGGGGATTTTTTAATTTAATAAGTTTTTTGAATTTTTGAGTTTTTCACTTTTATCGTCTATTTAAATTTCCGCGTCTTTAGATATTAAATCTAGCAATTTTTTTAAATTTTAATTTTTTCCTAGTTACAACGTTTTTTTTTTAAATAGTTTAAGCGTTTTTAATATTCTAGCGATTTTTTTTTATCAATTTCTACAATTTTTTAGTTAAAGAGTTTTTTCAATATTCGAGTGATTTTATTCTTACTTCAACTTTGTTTCATTTTTGGAAATTTTTCTATTTTAAAAATTTAAGCGATTTTTTTAGTTTTTGCGTTTTTTAATATTTTAGTAATTTTTTTTTCCTAATTTCAGCAATTTTTCAGTTTTATGGGGATTTTTTAATTTAATAAGTTTTTTGAATTTTTGAGTTTTTCACTTTTATCGTCTATTTAAATTTCCGCGTCTTTAGATATTAAATCTAGCAATTTTTTTAAATTTTAATTTTTTCCTAGTTACAACGATTTTTTTTAAATAGTTTAAGCGTTTTTAATATTCTAGCGATTTTTTTTTATCAATTTCTACAATTTTTTAGTTAAAGAGTTTTTTCAATATTCGAGTGATTTTATTCTTACTTCAACTTTGTTTCATTTTTGGAAATTTTTCTATTTTAAAAATTAAAGCGATTTTTTTAGTTTTTGCGTTTTTTAATATTTTAGTATTTTTTCCTAATTTCAGCAATTTTTCAGTTTTATGGGGATTTTTTAATTTAATAAGTTTTTTGAATTTTTGAGTTTTTCACTTTTATCGTCTATTTAAATTTCCGCGTCTTTAGATATTAAATCTAGCGATTTTTTTAAATTTTAATTTTTTCATAGTTTCAAGGATTTTTTTTTAAATAGTTTAAGCGTTTTTAATATTCTAGCGATTTTTTTTTATCAATTTCTACGATTTTTTAGTTAAAGAGTTTTTTCAATATTCGAGTGATTTTATTCTTACTTCAACTTTGTTTCATTTTTGGAAATTTTTCTATTTTAAAAATTTAAGCGATTTTTTTAGTTTTTGCGTTTTTTAATATTTTAGTAATTTTTTTTCCTAATTTCAGCAATTTTTTAGTATTATGGGGATTTTTTAATTTCAATGAGTTTTTTGAATTTGAAATTATAGATTTTTTCACTTCTATCGGCTTTTTCAATTTCGGCGTCTTTAGATATTAAATCTAGCGATTTTTTAAAATTTTAATTTTTTTCCTAGTTTCAACGATTTTTTTTTAAATAGTTTAAGCGTTTTTAGTGTTCTAGCGATTTTTTTTATCAATTTCTGCGATTTTTTAGTTTTAGTGTTTTTTTAATATTCGAGTGATTTTGTTCTTACTTAAACTTTGTTTCATTTTGGCAAATTTTTTTTTATTTTTAATCTTTTTTTCTTTTTAACAATAATTTTTATGAAATTTCAACGATTTTTATAGTTTCAAGAATTGTTTTCAATTATAAAAAATAAGTGGAATCATATTTAAATTCAAAGAAAACACTGTTAGTTTGATTTTAAAGCTGTTTGTATATTTAATTTAACATTGTTGAAATAACATTTCTTTCTGTGGAATATTTCGGCAGCGTTTAACAAAAACTTGTGATTTAAAATTTTGGATTTCACGTGAAAACCCTGTTACACTCCATACAACAAATATAATTTTTCACGATAATGAATTTTACGTGAACATTTAGAGCAATTTGTTTTCACGAAAAGACTAATATATTGCTAATGAAAAAGTAAAATTTTGAATTTGTTGTGATTGTGTATTTCTTGTTAAAAAAAAATATTTATTTTTACATTTAAAATTACGATTTTAAATTCGAGTGAAATATTTCCACAGGAAAAATAATTTACAGTGCTTTAAGCAAAATTAAATGATAATGATAAAAATATCAGATTACTTTCAACAACACCACAGTGTTAAATTAATCGGGTCTGTAATTAAATGAAAAATAGGAATAATGTCTCTTCAAATAAAGTTCATTACATCCCAGCAAAATCACACATTTCCAAATAATGGGTAAAGTAATGTATAGACATAGGGGCCAATGGATTACTTTACACCTTACTTCATTGATGAATTTTAGAGGTGATAATGTAAGGGGTTACTTATATGATTACGAGAATGGAAAATGTAATGTGTCTAAAAATAGATTTTTAAAAAAGAGGAATTTTTATTAAAAAAATTATTACAAATATTTTATTTAAAATATTTGCAATTAAAAATAATGTGGTCAAGATGGGAATTGAACCAGGGAAATCTGGTTGCCAGCCAAGAACTCTACCCATTGAGCTATCGACGCATTTAGTATTTGATTGCTTTAAACTTAAATGAATTGTTGCGCTTCGTTTTTTCGCTAGTGTTACATTAACCTTTTGCTTACAAAAAAACACAAAGTAATGTATCTAAAAATAGATTTTCAAAAATATTTCAATTATTACTTTACATTTATAAATCAATAATCAGTAACTTATTAGTTTATGCTTGCAAATAATGAAAAAGGTAACGAGCTATCATTACAAGGTAGCGCATGAGAAAGTTTTGCTGGGATATTAATGCAATAATTCTTTTGTCGGATAATATCCTGTAATAGTAGAATATTTTGTATAGGAATGAATATAAAATCAACACACTGTAATAAAATACCACATAATAACCGAAACTAAATACCAGTAGAATAAAAATCTTTTTGTTATCTCAACATCTCCAAAAATATGTATATGTTGTGAAAAAGTTGTACACTCAGAATATTATGTGGTTTACTATTTATAGTTTAATAAAAACAAGTTTACAGATATGTTAAAAATAAAGGAAGGTAATTTTATTTTTCAAAGAAATGGCTGTTACACATTTATTCAAAATGTTTAACTATCATTTACCGATTTTTTCAGTTTCATTTATTTATTTCAATTTAAATAAAAATTTATTCATAAAACCAAAAATTTGTGATTTATTTGTTATTATAAATTTATACTATTGTTTCCATAAAATATTGAAAAATTTCTTTATAATTATTTTATTTAAATTGTTTATATACAAAAATAATTAAAATTATTATTTTCAAATTACAACAACTTTATGAGCTTGCACACACAGGCAAAAGATGTGCTTGTAGTGTGTGTCTACATTTTGCAAATAAAAATACAACAAAAGTGTAAAAAAATCGAAACAATTTCTTTTTAATTTTAACTTGATACCAATTTGTTTTTACTAATTTGCCAGTTGTTTAAACAAGATTAGAAAAAAAATTTAACAAACTTTATTTGGACGTACACCCTGTTTTTGAAAGCAATTTCATTAAATTTTAGCTTTAATTTTCTGTGGTTTAAACTTAAAAACTATTTTAAATGTATGTGTTTGCAGAAATCTAATTTTTTAAAGAAAAACCTTAAATTCTTAACAATTTTAATAAAAACAAATAAAAATATTTTTATACAATAGATTTTTTTTAGACTTGTTTCTCCACCTTATTTAGTTATTCTATAACTTGTTCTTCTATGTCTCAATTAGAAAAATGTTTAATTGCATTACTTTTATTTATAGGATTTTTGTTTTCATATCAATCAATACAACTTTTTTTTAAACTCGAAATTCCTCAAAGGAATCTATTGACACATACATATAAAAGGACAAATATTTATTTTTGAATATTTTTGTGCTTTTATTATTTAATTGAATGTATTTTTTTATAAACAGTGGTAGTGGCATATTGCTAACAAAAATGTTATTCTATTGAAATTCAATCATAACTAATGAATAAAAAAGAAATTTCAAAATGTTTTGCATAAATGAATTTATACTGATAGTAAAGACCAAATTTGCACTAC
Source organism: Eustalomyia histrio (assembly GCA_949748255.1). Lineage (NCBI taxonomy): Eukaryota > Metazoa > Arthropoda > Insecta > Diptera > Anthomyiidae > Eustalomyia > Eustalomyia histrio. The sequence goes on along the minus strand of OX456524.1, from coordinate 25,748,447 downwards.
AGCCAAAAACTAGTCGTTTTTCACAACTCATTGTATTGTACAAATCGAAAGATATATAAATATATATGATCATACATGGGCATATATAATTATATAAGCATATGCATAGTTCAATATATTTCTATATATCTTTGAATCCGAAATTTGTTAGGGTATAAGCCATGTATGATAATATATAAATCATATATAAGCATATATGGGCATATATAATCATATATTTATATGCATATCTCAATATATGACCATACATGATCTCATATATTTCTGTATATCTTCGGATTCGAAATTTTAAGGATATATGGCCTTAAAAAAGTCTGGAATGGCAATTGAAAATTTTGCTAATTTGAGCCCAGCAGTATATTTTGCTAATCTTAGCACCACATGTCTGCTGACGTGTAGTACAATAAAATTAGTAGACAAATTAGTCGGCGCTACTAAATTTTAGTAAACTTTTTGTAAAGTGGAATTTAAAATCTGTTTGCTAAAATCAGCAACAAAAAAATTACTAAATATTAATACTGTACAAAATTTTGAATTTATTTTTTTTTTATCGAGCATCAAAATTTTTTTATTTTAATTATTTTTATCAAAAAATTTTATAAAAAAATTTAAAAAAATCAAAGGCTTAAAAATTGTAAAAACATAAACGATGTAATCATTTTGTTTTAATTTAGTAATTTCTGTTTTAAAAAATATTTTAGAGCTTTTTTTATTTTGATGGTCAAATTTTAATTGTTTTAAAGGGCTGATTTTTAGAACTAAAAATTTTTTTAGTGGTATTTTAAGTGGATGTCCTATTTTTAGACATGAGTTAGTATCTTCTTTTTTTAATCTACAGGGTGGCGCAAAAATAACCTTCCGATGTTTTTTGGCTGTAATTTAAAAAAAAATGAAAAACTTTGATTCTTCTTGTGGATTATTTTTATTTGATCTTTTAATTTTTTTTACATCAAGTCGAGAATATGATGTCATGTAAATGGCCGCCGCCACAGTTGATTGTCATTTGAGCCCTTTTTATGGCATTTTTCATCACTTTGGCCAAAACTTCCGGCGATAGGTCCTCACATTCTTGACGGATATTGTCTTTATGAGCTGCAAGAGTCTGAGGCTTGTTGACATAAACCCGCGACTTCAAAAAGCCCCACAAAAAGAAGTCTGGAGCGGTCAAATCAGGCGATCTTGCTGGCCAGTGCAAATCGCCAAAACGGGAGATTAGGCGCCCGGGAAATGCATCCTTCAGCATATCGGTTGTGGCACGTGCAGTGTGTGGAGTTGCACCGTCCTGTTGGAACCACATGTTTTCCAATCCCACAAATGTCAAAACAGAACTGACATTGGGGGCCAATCGCAAAATTTATAGCATTTTCTGATAGGAGGATTACTTTTGCGCCACCTTGTATGTAACATTTTAAGGCAATTTAAGTTTGTAGGTGTTAGTTTTAATTAGAAATAACATTTCCTTCAATATTCACTTTTTTAAATTAGTATTTTTTTTTTTCAAAAATTTGTAAAATAATTTCTAAAATTAGCAACAAAAATTTGTAAATATTCTGTAAAAATTCTGTAATTTGTAAAATGTAAATAGCAAAAAGATTTGCTAAACAATAGTTTTTTTTTTACTAAAAATCAGTACAAAAATAGTAAAGTGGTATTGAAAACAGTTTACAAACCTGACCTGTGACCCAAAGTTTAAATGATGGGTCACCACCTCGATACATACAATGTTATACTGTGTTATGGATTATTCCAATCTGCAGATTGGATGGATCAGGGATGGAAAATATGTTTTCTGTTATTGTACCAACCAGACAAACAAATTGTACTTTTTCGATCCTCACGGTACCAAAATTTGTTCCGCATTTTTTTTTAACAATTTTATCGTATTGAGTCAGATTTGCTTAGACACTAAAAAGACTTAGAAAAATTGAAATTGACGGGGTGAAACAAAATTTATCGTTAACCACAAAACTTTGTAAAATTTTACTCTAATTTTTATAAATGTCACACCTTTTTTTCTGTGTTTCCGCCTCCCTTGGAGAGCAATTTAACCTTTTCAGGATTTGCTATTAAAAAATTCAAAATTTAAATACACTTTTTTCTTATTTTTTTTTTTGTTTTGAGAGGTAATTTAAAATCAGCTGTTCAATGTTGCCACTTCCAAATATTTTAGTACAATGTGTATGCAAACATTTGGTACATTTGATGTGACACCAATTTAGAGCCGGTTCAACTTAAAACTGACTTTATTTTTACTATAGTAACTGAATAAATAAAAACAGATTTTTAATTTAAAGTTGCTTTTAAAAAAAGTCGACTTTATGTTATGTTGTTTTATCAAGTTTTAAATTGAAAATTTTAAAAAATTTCAAATTGTACTAAATGAGCCGCGGTAGTACCACGGTACCAACCAAGGTAAAAATGTACCAAAAAAAGTACAATTGTACCATGTTTTCCATCCCTGGGATGGATCCTATTCCCTTCCTCTTTGCACTCACAACTTTAGTACACTCCACTCTGTAGTTTGCAGTACTACATTATTGTGCATCTGGCTTAAGTCGCCCAGCAAGACTTTGGTAATGGGTGCGATATTCTCATGCGTTACCTTGTAATGATAGCTCGTTACCTTTTTCATTATTTGCAAGCAGAAAGTAATAAGTTACTCATTTTTGATTACGTAATATATGATTTTCAAATGTAAAGTAATAATTGAAACATTTTTGAAAATCTATTTTTAGAGACATTACTTTGTGTATTTTGTAAGCAAAAGGGTAATGTATGTTTGTTTTGACAACACTAGCGAAAAAAACAAAGCGCAACAATTCATTTAAGTTTAAAGCAGTCAAATACTATGTATATGGCAGCCAAATTTCCCTGGTTCGATTCCCATCTTGACCACATTATTTTTAATTACAAATATTTAAGTAAAATATTTGTAATAATTTTTTTAATAAAAATTCCTTTTTTAAAAATCTATTTTTAGACACATTACTTTTTCCATTCTCGTAACCATATAAGTAACCCCTTACATTATCACCTATAAAGTAATGGGTATATACATTACTTTGAGGCTCATCACCTGTAAAATTTATCAATGAAGTAACTTAATTTACCCATTATTTGGTAATTAGTGGTTTTGCTGGGATCTTCATAAAAAGAACAACAGTTGTAGCTGATTAAAATTGAGAGGTCTTATTTGATCACCTTTTATTTCATTACGATAGATACCTGTAATTACAAGTATTTGATTTAGTTTCTTTAATACAGCCATCGTTATCATCATCATTTAAATTTTCCAATATAACTTGTCTGTCTGTCTGCCTGGGTTTATGGATTATTTATTTTTATATCTTTTAAAATTCCTTTTAGTATTGAGACTAATCTCTACAATCATTCATTCCATTCGTTTGTTCATCCATTTATCATCAAAAATTATTGCCATTTTTTAAAACAGTATTTATGACTGTATCTACTATGAGTTGTTGTATACTGTATGAGAGTGTCCCGTTGAAAAAATATTTTACACAATTGTTATCCAAAGTTGTGCAACTCGTTGCAAGAACAATATAAGATTTTTGTGTTAACCCAGTTATGACACATTTGCATTTTAAAAATGCAGTGATGGAAAACATTCAATGTTAACCATTAATTCTAAAGGACACCCTTGCACGATACAGTCTGTAGTACATTTATGTCTTTCTAAGGGTGACATTTATTTTTATAATAATGAATAACGAATTTATAGATAAGCTAAATAAATAAATTTAATTTTTTATTATTTATATAACTACGAGGGAAGTTCGAAAAGTCACGGACTTATTGAACCGCCCTCGTAATCTTTTGTCACTGGAGAATTATACAAGTGTAAAAAGTAAACCAATACTTAAAAAAATAATCTGAAAACGTCATTAAATGTACTTGTGTTATCAATAAATCAGGGAAATATATGAGGGAATGTCAAAAAGATTTAAAAATTTGCTGCTTCTAATATCAATTGCTCTTGACAGTTTATAGCCTGTGGGAAACGGACCTCTCGCAAAACACTTAACGTAACTTGTCCACTGTGACGGGTATCGGTCATCCGACCGGTTCATTTATATGTCACATGGGCTTGTCATATGTGTGGATAAATTAAGCGTTGGGAATTGTCACAGGTCTGACGCAGAAGAACCTGCCACAGGTCTAATGTAAAAGAAACTTGTTTATCGCAAAAAACCAGTAATTCAACTGTAAGAAAGGGCATACCTAGGTCTTAGAAGTTTTAGATGCACAAAAAAGCTCTTTGTGTAAGAAAAAATAAAAAAAGCTCAGCTTATCTTTGCCCGCACCCATTTAAATTGGACTCAACAGCAATGGAAGAACGTAGGGGTTGTAAAAGTATGGTTGGCAGGGGTTGTAAAAGTATGGTTGGGGGAAAATAATATTAGTGTCATGTCCGCCATAATCTCCCGATTTCAATAAAGTATTTCGAAATGGTGATGAACTTTTCGCCTATTTGGAAAATCAGTGGAATAAAATTTTCAAAGATTATATTAAAAAACTCATAGCCTCAATGCCTAAAAGATGTTCTGAGGTAATAAAAAATAACGGCTATGCTACAAAATACTGAATATCGATATTGAAAATGGATTTGGATTTGTATAATAATGGATTTGTATAATAATTTCTTAAAGAGTTGCAAATGTTTTGAACACTTGTATAGCGTGATCCATTTCGAGGTTCCCTACTTTTTTAAAGAAAAAAACACAGAAATTTCAAATTTAATGGGGAATGTTTATTATCATTTGAAAAAACATTCCTTGCCATTTATTTCTTGAAGATTATGTCTATCAAATGTTGGCCGTCGCAGATGGTCCATCATCCGTTGAGACCAATTTTCAATGACTCGTTCGAGCATTTCGAATGACACGCGTGATGCTTTCTTCCAAGCCCTGAATCGAAGCGGGTTTGTCCGCATAAACTTTAGACTTTACATATGCCCACAGGAAAAAGTCTAACGGTGTGATATCACACGATCTTGGTGGCCAATCGACCGGCCCAAAACGTGAAATTATGTGCTCACCGAAGTGTTCTCTCAATAAATCCATTGATTGATGCGATGTGTGGGAAGTGGCGCCGTCTTGTTGAAACCAAATGTCGCCGAGATCACAAGTTTCAATTTCAGGCATCGAATAGTCGGTTATCATGGCACGATAACGGTCTCCATTGACGGTTACGTTCGCACCGGTCTTCGTGTACACTCTCAGCCACGGCCGCTATATTTTCTTCACAGCGTGCTGGACGTAGTCTATTCGGTAAATTTTATCCAATAATGAATGCTGGGTCTCAATATGGGTGATGGTGTTGCGAATAGTACGCTCAGTAGGCCCATTATGTTGACCATAAGTTGAGCGAAGTGCACGAAACACATTTCTCACAGAACGTGAATTTTAGTAATAAAGTTGAACGATTTGTAAACGTTGTTCAGGCGTAAGTCTTTCCATTATGTATGGAATGCTAAACAATACTAAACAAAAATAACATGACAGCATGACACGACTCACACGTGATCTGTCAAAAAAAGGCTATTGAAGAAAGTATCTCTACTTGGATCACCCTATACAACTTAAATGATCAGCAATAATTGCAAAACAGATAATAAAATTTGAAGTTTAGTAAATTAATTAATTGCGGACAGATTAAAAAAGAAATTTAATTTTCCATATTTCTACTACTTAACTGGTATACAAAGGCGGTTCAATAAGTCCATGACTTTTTCAATGAAAGACAGTTTTTTTGCAAAAAAAAAATTAAACATAATCTCCTTTTTGCTCAATACACTTAGTCCAACGTTTCTCCAATTTTTGTATGTCTTCCAAAAAATAGGATTTTTCATTTTTTTGATCAATAATTTCATCGTTGGAGCTAAATTTCTTTCCACCGAGTCATTTCTTTAGATATGATAATAGGAAATAGTCACTGGGGGCTAAATGCGGAGAATAAGGCAGTTGAGGTACCAATTCGTAGCCCAATTCATGGAATTTTGCCATTGAGACTACACACGTCACACGATTACGTTTAAGGTCAATTGAGAGCCAACGCGGCACTCATCTTGCAGACAGCTTTCTTAAATCCAACTGATCATTAAAAATCGCAAACACACTGCCATATGAAATGCCACATGGCATCAACAATCTCACGCATGTTTACTCTTCGATCGGCCAACACCATATCGTAGGACGTTGAGCGTCCTTTGTACTTGTGCGACCACAACGAAAGTCAATAAACCACTTTTTTACCATCGAAATCTATGTTGCAGAGCCCCCATAGTTTGTACGAAGCTTTTCCTTGGTTTGATTGACGTTTTTTCGCAAAAAAAAATGTTGAATGAGCACTCGAAATTCACTTTTTTCCATTTTTAAAAAAATCCACGAGGTTGTATGTTTTGAACAGCTGTGAAACGCAAAGTAAATGACGAAACTTGTTCGAAATTTAACAGTAGTCTATTAACAGGTGGTACTTGATGGGAGCAGTGTTGCATTTCATATAACTAGGAGGGAACTTCGAAAAGTCACGGACTTATTGATACGCCCTCGTATGATGAATCTCTTCTGTTTTTATTAGTTACATGGAAGGTTTTTGCAGATCGGTCTTCTTTTCACCGGTCACGGGACAAGTCACTGGATTGGTATTTTCAGACTCTCCCTTCTTTACCGTCAGGGGACTGGTCACAGGATTGGTATTTTTTATCTTGGTATTTTTTGTTTCTTCATTCCATCAATTCAATGAAAAAAAAAAATTTAAAGGTCCAACTACAATCGGCTTAACTTCAGCTTTGGTTTGTTATGAATCAAATTTTTATGTACAAATTCTTTATTTTTAAAAATATTTAATCTTCGTTTTATACCGATACCAAATCGATTTTTACTTATTATATTAAAAAAAAATTTCGATAAAAATTAATTTTTTTTGTCACTTTAACATATTTTTAGAAGGACCTTAAATCTGTTAAATAAAATAACTACCACCCTGCTTATTGTTACTGCTCAGATATTTTTCAAAATGTTTTTGTTATTACTTGCTATTATTATTATTTTCTACTGTGTACACTGACCGAAATTTGAGTAAAGGCAATTTATAACCAATTTAATCATATTTTAACAAAATATGAAAAAAAAAATCAAAAATTTATATTATAATTTGCATAAAATTAAAGAAATAACTTTACCTAACTGCAATTGGGTTTCCCCCTTTATATGAATTTCGTTTAGTGTATTAGTAGCAACCACTGTCATTACTTCCACTACCAGTAAATCATTATGTTATATTTTTTGTCTTAAATTGTATATTGTTCACATTTAATGTTGTCTTTTTATTTTGGCATTGATAGAGTAATAATTTTAATGTACTCGCTAAATAAATATAAAATATAACAAAAAGAAAAACATTTTATTTTATTTTATGCTAATGAATTTATAATTGAACACATTAATTATTACTTTAAAAAAATCTTTCTTAGACAAGGTTTTTAAAATACAAATCGAATACGAATTTCTTTAAGGGGCGTAATGTATGGCGCATATGTATTCCGTATGCATACCTATACGTACCAGAGAACTGGATTTGCTGATTGCAAAACGTCCATACGCAATCAACACAAGAATAAATATGTGTTTTCGTTCAAACGCTGAATATACTCCAACACACATATTTGTTGATGATTTTAAATCAATCAAACGACGTGCAAATTGTTTTGTCACTGATTTATAATCATCGGTCGTTGTTAAACCATTGATTTTATTCTGTTCATTCGAGCCAACAATAATTTTTTTGATGTAGAATAAATAAAAAAAAAACAACAAACAACGTGTATGAGTGTAATCATAATTAAAACAAAATAGTTTCTTATCTATAAAAAGGGGGTGGTTTTGTAGAAACACATTTCATAAATGTTATATGTATATTAGGGTGGGTCTAAAATACGTTTTTTTTGAATTTTTTCAATCAAAATAGATGAAAAAAAATTTAAACAATATTTAAATTTTTCCGGTTTAGGTAAGCCTGAGATACTGACCTAAATTTTTTTTCCAAAAAAAATATTTAGTATATTTCACAAAGAAGAATATTTTTGTTACTAATAAAAATTCTAAAAAAGCGGATTTAAGTCCCACCCTAATGTAAACAATTTCATTTATGAAATGTGTTTCTATTTCGTTTAAATTATGAATACACTCATACCCGTTGTTTGTTGTTTTTTTTTTTTGATTTATTCAACGCTGACTTTTTGTTGAGTGATTACATTTGCATAAAACATAATCGACAGATGATTCACACTGATCCCAATTACGCGTTCAGTAACATGACGCTGATTTTATTAAATGTGAACAAGAATTTTTGTGTATGATTAAATCAAGAAAAAAGTTGATTTTGCAGTTCTCTGATAGGTACACATATATAGGCTTTCAACTGACGAGTGAAGGGATTCAAAAAAAAAAAACTAAAAATTCATTTCAATTGCATATAACAATAAATAAAATATCAAATGATAAGTTTTGTTCGGCTTTAGGTCATAATTTTTTAATAATAAAACCACAAAGATTTTGTTATTTAAAAATATTTTTATTTTTATTTTCCGATATTTCGATTATCTTCGATAATCATCTTCTGGGATCTAATAACAAGAAAAACATAATTAACAATTTTTAGAAAACACATAAAGAAAAATTAACAGTTTTTCTTCTAATAGTTACTTTAAAAATGTATCTATATTTCTCTCATTGAGTTGAGAACTTCACTTTTTCGCGAGCTTTTGACAACTAATTTTGTTTACGTTGTCTAAATTTGTCTATAGTGTTTTTATACATCCGAATGCACCCGTCGGTATCTGTCTTGTAATTTAGTCTCTTATCGGCCGAAATATTGATGATGTGAAGAGCTTCTAAAGTGAATCTCTTCGTATAATTATTCTCTTCCTGTAAAATGCTCACGTCTTCGAACTTTGGTTTGTGTCCAGTTTTGCTACAATGAGCCGCAAGTGCCGTTTTTTCTTCGATTGGTTTGCTAACAGATTTATGTTCTGACCTATGGGAAGATATTCTGGTTTTTAATTTTGTTTTTGTTTTTGTTGTACCAACATATGTTTTGTTACATATATTGGTTCCGTCACCATTACAGTCTATTTTGTAAATAACATTGCATTTTTCTCCTTTATCTAATTTTGACTTGGTTTTGCTAAACAATTTATTCACGCAGTTTTGAGTTTTTAGTGCTAACTCATATTTTTCTTTGTCATATATGTTTGTTTTCTTAAGCCTTTCTGAAAATCCAGGTATATAAGTTACAGATTTGTAAATTTTTGGTGGTTCTAATTCGTTTTCATTCTGCTTTCTTCTGTTAACGTGTGTGATTAAGTCTAAGATCGTCTTGTTCGGAAACCCATTTTTTGTATATGTGTAATTTTCTTTATATTTTCTCTATAAAAAATATTGTCGCTAATTCCAAGAACTCTTCTTATAAAATTTGTTGCGGTGTTAATTATTACTCTTCTGGGGTGTTTAGAGTTAAAATTTATCAGTCTACCAGACGACGTGGGCTTTTGATACCAGTTTAATTTTAGTATGTTGTTATTTCTAACAACTACCGAATCTAGATACGGTAATTTATTGTCTGACTCTAATTCCTTAGTAAATTGGATTTGTCGATTAAATGAATTAAGGAACTTCAAAGTATCGTCCAATGCTTCTCTTTTTACTATTCCGAATAAATCGTCTACGTATTTTGTCATTATCCTTGGTTTGATCCTCATGTTTTCCATGGCGAAGTCGAGTAGTTCCTCCATAATTATGTCCGCGATAACTGGTGAGGCTGGAGAGCCCATTGGCATTCCCTTTCTTTGTTCAAAACACTTTTCATCATATATAAAATACCTAGTTTCTTTAATACAAAACTTCAACATATCCATAAATAACTGTTTTGATATTTTGGTGTATTTTTCTAAAACTTTCCACTTGTTTTCCAAGTCAAAATTAGATAAAGGAGAAAAATGCAATGTTATTTACAAAATAGACTGTAATGGTGACGGAACCAATATATGTAACAAAACATATGTTGGTACAACAAAAACAAAAACAAAATTAAAAACCAGAATATCTTCCCATAGGTCAGAACATAAATCTGTTAGCAAACCAATCGAAGAAAAAACGGCACTTGCGGCTCATTGTAGCAAAACTGGACACAAACCAAAGTTCGAAGACGTGAGCATTTTACAGGAAGAGAATAATTATACGAAGAGATTCACTTTAGAAGCTCTTCACATCATCAATATTTCGGCCGATAAGAGACAAGACAGATACCGACGGGTGCATTCGGATGTATAAAAACACTATAGACAAATTTAGACAACGTAAACAAAATTAGTTGTCAAACGCTCGCGAAAAAGTGAAGTTCTCAACTCAATGAGAGAAATATAGATACATTTTTAAAGTAACTATTAGAAGAAAAACTGTTAATTTTTCTTTATGTGTTTTGTAAAAATTGTTAATTATGTTTTTCTTGTTATTAGATCCCAGAAGATGATTATCGAAGATAATCGAAATATCGGAAAATAAAAATAAAAATATTTTTAAATAACAAAATCTTTGTGGTTTTATTATTAAAAAATTATGACCTAAAGCCGAACAAAACTTATCATTTGATATAAACCCAGGTCAACAATACTCACACCCTACATAAATAAAATATTTATAAAATTTGGCTATAAAAGTCGTATTGGAAATGGATTTATAATTGTTTCTATAGTGCAAAAAATATTTTTTTTTTTTTGAAAACATTTTATTATTGAATATATTTTTATGGCAAAATGGGCGCGTATTTAACACCAAGGGCCACATTGAGGTTTTCCATAAATCATAAAGTGCCGCATAATATTTAGAAAAGTCAAAATATATATTGTGATCGAAACAACAATTAAAGCTGGCTTACCTTTCTTAATTTTTGTATAAACTTAATGTAAATTTTTTGCATTTGGTTACTTCAACTGAATATTAATATTCACAACAAGATTTGGTTAATACAACTGATTTTTAGTTGTAACACTTGGCACTAAATATTTATTTTTTTGTAGGAGCAGCGTAAAATGTTATTTCCCTGTCCTAACTACACAGAAAAAATTAAAATCGAGTTTTAATTAAAATACTTGTAAATACAATTGAAAATTTTATTAAATTTGGACCAGCAAAAGAATTTGTTATATCAATTAATTTTTTTTTTTATTAAAATTAATTGAAATTTTAAAATAACTTTTTTAATCATATCAATTAAATTTTTAATCAAAAATCTACAACATTTTCAAATAAAGTTTCAATTATATTAATTAAAACTTTAGTTTAAGTTTAAACCAAAAATTAATTAAAATTTGAATCAAATTTTTAAAACACTCAGAATATTATGTAGTTAACTGTTTGTAGTTTAATAAAAAAGTTTTCCGTTCCATTCGAAATAATTTACTATCATTTACCGATTTTTTTTCAGTTTCATATATTTTTTTTATTTGTTTGAAATTTAATACAAATTTACCCACAAAACGGAAACTTGTGGTTTATTTGTGTCCGTAACAGTTATTACAAATTTAAATTTTGTTTGCTGTCTGTTTCAAAAAAAAATATTCAAAAAATTTCAATTTGTTTTTTTATTTAAATTGGTTGTATATATACAAAATTTTTCAATACAAATTACAAGAACTTCATAAACACACATACATACACAAATACATTCACACAAAAAGTATTTATAGCTTCATATGCATACATACATTTTGTATTGTACGAGTATATTTAAAAAAAAAATAAAAAATACAAAAACGGAAATAATTTCAAATAAATGAAAAAAACATTTATTTTTTAAGGATTGGTGGGTAAAATTTTGACATTTATTTTAACTGATTATATCATTTGTTTCTTACGGATGTGTCAGTTGATTAATCAACATTTAAAAATAAATAACAAATGGCATTTAATTTCTTTTAAATGATATTTTAAGTTATTTTAACTTACAAACTTTTTTAAGTGTAGAAATTCCAGCATAAAATTAATTAGACTTTTAATCAAATTTTCAATATTTTTTTTATAAAATATATGTTACATATGGGTTTGTGTGTAATTCATTAACACACAACAATTTCTAAATACTATGGTACCAACTTTATCATAACTGGTGCAAAACCAAAATAGTTTGTTCTCATGTTCCAAATGTTCAAAATTAAAATACCCAAAAAACCTTAACAAATTGCTTAATAATCAAATTTTCCTTTTTTCTAAAATGATTTTTCGCAGATTTTATTTGCTAAAATTTAAAAATAAATATTCTTGCAAAAAGGGTGGCCTCATAAAAGAATTCAGATTTTAATAAATTCAAATTTTAACAAATTTTTTAATATACCTTTCTGATTCAATTTTCAACCAATCGCTTTACAAAATTCTGTTCATTGTTTGAATAATTTCCTACTTTATTCAATTAATATCAAGTTCAGAGACTTTTGTTGATTCTTTTCATAAATAAATAGGTTAAATTTTAACAAATCAAATATCCAAAAATCGTACGCAAATACAATCACAAAGCAAATTATTTAATCGAGTCAAAAGTGATTCATTAATTGATTATTCATAGATTCATAAAATTAATAATATGAAATAAAATAAATTATAAAGCTCTGCATTAAAAGCAATACGTCATTAATTTAGCAAAAACAGCTTTCGATTATCAATATGGAAAATCTATTCGAATTTAATTCTTTTTTTATCAATAAATTTTTAAATCTGAAGCCAAATCCCCTTATCTGGCAACACTGAAGTGTATACACTCTGATGCATACAAACACTACATAAACTATGTTGTTTTTGTAAATTTAAGCAATGAGTGCAGTTCTCTTTCTTAAAAAAAAAATTAAATAATGACGATTTTATTAATATGCGTAATATTACAAATATTTTTAATAAGCATTTATTTTTTTTTTGTTTAGGGAGTTGAGATTTAATTTTGCAATTTAAATAACTGTATGTTTTATACGTGGCTTTTCGAACTACCCTCGTAGTTATATGAAATGCAACACAGCTCCTTCAAGTACCACCTGTTAAAAGAATACTGTCAAATTTTGAACAAGTTCCGTCATTTACTTTGCGTTTAGCAGCTGTGAAAAACATACAACCCCGTGGATTTTTTTAAAAATAGAAAAAAGTGAATTTCCAGTGCTCATTAAACATAATTTTTTTTTCGAAAAAAAACCGTCAATAAAACCAAGGAAAAGCTTAATAAATACTATGGGGACTCTGCACCATCGATTTCAATGGTAAAAAAGTGGTTTACTGACTTTGGTTGTGGCTGCACAAGTAAAGGGTGGTTAAATTTTAAGGGCCGATGTTGATTTTGAATAAAACACAAATTATGTAGGAAATTATTGTCATTTCTTTTTATTATGATAATATGGTATGGTTCAATTATATATGGAACAAAATATCAGCCAAATGGCCGCCGCGACCTCTGCGGCACACCTCCATCCGATTGTTCAAATTTTCGATGACGCTGAGGCATAATTGAGGTTCTATGCTGTTAATGTGCCGAATTATCTCATCCTTTAACTCTGGAAATATTGCTGGCTTATCGACGTACACCTTTTCTTTCAGATAACCCCAAAGAAAGAAGTCCGACTGTGTCAAATCACATGATCTTGGCGGTCAATTGACATCGCCACTACGTGAGATAACACGGCCATTGAATTTGTCGCGCAAAAGACCCATTGTTTAGTTAGCTGTGTGGCAAGTGGCACCGTACTGTTGAAACCACATATCGTTCGTTATTATCTCGCGATAGCGAACACCATTCACGGTAAATGCTTGGCCGAACTCATGGCACACTATCGCGAACAACAGCAATGTTTTCCGCAGAACGAACTGGGCGAGCATGCACAGGTGTTTTCACATACCCGGTTTGCTGAAATTTGCCCACGATTCTCCCGATTGTGGACACATTTGGTTGATTATGCTGACCAAAAAAAAAAAAAAATCAGGAAGTGCACGAAATGCATTTTGATTTGAACGCCCATTTTTATAATAGGCCTGAATAATTTTAACGCGTTGCTCGATTGTATCTTTCAATGGTTCAAATTGAGTTAGTCTGAAATTGAGAAATGTCAAATGAAATGCAAAAAAAATTTATGTTAAGTTGTGGTTCACATTCAACATCGGCCCTTAAAATTTAACCACCCTTTACAAATGACGTTAAACGTTCTGGACGGCCAATTGAGGTCAATACACCCGAAAATGTCGATCGAAGAGTAAAAGTGCGTGAGATTGTTGATGCCATAGGCATTTCATATGGCAGTGTGGTTTCGATTTTAAATGATGATTTGGATTTAAAAAAGCTGTCTGCAAGATGAGTGCCGCGTTGGCTTTCAATTGACCATAATGCACGGGTGCACACGTGTGTAGTCTCAATGGCAAAATTCCATGAATTGGGCTACGAATTGTTACCTCATCCGCCATATTCTCCGGATTTAGCCCCCAATGATTATTTCCTATTTCCAAACCTAAAGAAATGGATCGGTGGATAGAAATTTAGCTCCATCGATGAAATTATTGATCAAACAAATGCCTATTTTATGGGCATCGAAAAATCCTATTTTTTGGAAGGAATACAAAAATTGGAGAAACGTTGGACTAAGTGTATTGAGCTAAAAGGAGATTATGTTGAAAAATAATTTTTTTTTTTTGCAAAAAAAAATGTGTTTCATTCAAAAAGTCACGGACTTAGTGATCCGCCCTCGTAATTCAAATCTTGCTTCAATTTTAGGACACAATCTAAAATAACTTCATATGAACTCATATAGTATCACAAACTTAATTTTTTACGGCGGTATTGATTCGTTAGTTCCACGCATTAGATATACTTCTTCTTTGTTATTTGTAAAAATTTTATTATTAATTTTTTTTTTCTAAAGTGAAAAAATATTTAAAAATAATACTTGATATTTTTCTTTCAAATGAAAAATACACTATACTCCTTTAATATCTTTCCAAATGTTTGCAGGGTGTAGTAAAAGTTAGCATAGAAATCCTCATATGTAATGATAGCACCTACATGATGATGCATCATTATTAAACAACTATTTAACTCGTGGCATTTAGAAATTTCAATGCTATTATTTTTGTGAGTACATGTTTATATAATTGTTGATGTTACGATGCAAAAAAAAAAAAGTATTTAAACTTTTGTACATTTTTCAGTTGAACGGTATTTAGCATTTAATAATTGAGTGGGTTTTTACATAAATAAACAATTTTTGGGGTTGAAGCATAAATAGTGGAAGTTTTATTTTTGTTACACTTTACGTAGAACTTGCAACGAAGAACAGAAAGCAAGGTTTATTTAAAAAAAAAAATTATAAAGAAATATTAAAGTTATAACAAATAGTTATTGTTAAAAAACACACAAAAAAAAATACATTTTGAAATCAAACAGAGACAACATTAAATTAAATATAAATAGCTTTAAAATTAAAACTAAGTTTGTTTTATTTTTAATTTTAATATGTTTCTACTTAGTTTTAAAATGCGAAAACAAAAATAAAAATGCTGACATATTGATTCAAATACCAAAAGGTTTATTTTAACTGGGCAGCAAAATTTTTTAAAACAGATTACCTTTGAATCTATTCTAGTAGAGATTATTTTAAATCCGGTTCCTTGGAACAGGTTCTAGAAATGTTTCCTAGGAGTCAAATTGTAAGGTTTCACTGTCCCAGAACCAGTTCTATAACTAGTTCTAGAATCGGTTCTTAAGCAACGTTTTGCAGTTTAGATGAAACGAACCTATTGCTAATGGGACAAACTTCATATTTAAAGAATCGTTTTTAGAACATAAATGAGAACGTATGCTAATGCCATACTTGTATAATATAAGTTGTACGGCAAACTGTTCTTTGGATTCTTACTTTTTACTGGGAGAAGTACATATACTTTAATACGATTCATATTTAATTTAAAAATATTCTTAAAAATATAAGACGTTAATTTAAATATTATAATGGGTGGTCCAATCATAATGCGCGATGTTAATTGTAAATAAAACAAAAAGTTTTCAGAGAATTATCTTAATATTTTTTATTATGATAGAAGGATCTATGACAATTATGTGTGAAACAAAATATCGGCCAAATGCTGGCCAAGGCTTCGGTGGCATACCTCTATTCAATGTTCCATATTTTCAATGACTGAGACATAATTGAGGTTATTATTTATTTATTTATTTATTTTATTAAACATATAATTGCAAATTATATCTTAATACCCTTACCGAGCACTAGCAACGACGGCTTTCGGCTCGTTGTAGCGAAAACAGACCAGAGCCTCTGGTGGGAATCGAACCCACGACCCCCGCACTGATGAGCTAGCACGCTACCAACTAGCCTACCGGGGCGCTCAATTGAGGTTCAATGTCGTTAATGTGCCGAATTATCTTATCCTTTAGCTCTTAAATTGTTGCTGGCTTATCGACGTACACCTTTGCTTTCAAATAACCCCAAAGAAAGAAGTCTAACGGTGTCAACTTACATGATCGTGGCGGCCAATTAACATCGCCACAACATGAGATAACACGGCCATTGAATTTCGAGCCATTGTTTCGTTGGCTGTGTGGCAAGTGGCATCATCCACACTATCGCATGCACAGATGTTTTCAGATTTCCTACAGACGCGGTTTGCTGAAAATTGCGCACGATTCTCCCGATTGTGGACACATTTGGTCGATTATGCTGACCTAAAAAATTACGAAATGCACGAAATGCACTCTAAATTTGAACACCCATTTTCTAAAAGGCTCTAACAATCTTAACGCGCTGTTTAATTGTGTACCTCTCCACGGTTGAATTCGTCAAACAGTGAAACAAAGAAATGTCAAATTAAGTTGGGCAATAAACTTGAAAATCGTGCATTATGGTTGGACCACCTTTTATTTTCGATATTTTAAAGTATTTACTATTGGCTAATTACTGTGTGAAAGATAAATCCGCGATATTTTAGAATATTTTTTATTACACTCACCAAAAAAAGTCTGTAATGATAACTGAAAATTTTGCTATTATTAAGGGAAATTTTGCTAATTTGAGCCCAGCGGTATTTTTTGCTAATCTTAGTAACACATGACTGCTGGCATGTAGTACAATGAAATTAGTAGAAAAATTAGTAGCCGCTACCAAATTTTAGTAGACTTTTTGTAAAGTGGAATTTAAAATCTGTTTGCTAAAATCAGCAAAAAAAATTACTAAATATCGATGGCTTAATAGGGCTTAACTCGATTTTGTGTTACTTGACAGGAGAAGGAAAAAACTTAATAAAATACGTAAAATTTTAGATACAAAAAAAGTTTAAATGCAATTTGTAATAAAAAGAGGCAACACATTTTTGGAAATTGCATTAAAACTTTTTTTTGTATATAAAATTTTACGGAAATTTTCCTTCTCCTGTCAAGTAACAAAAAATCGAGTTAGGGCCTTTTTATTAAGCCATCGATATTATTAATATTAGTACAAAATTTTAAATTTATTTTCTTTAGTCAATTTTTTTTTACTTTTGAGGTCAAATTTTAATTGTTTTTAGGGCTAATTTTTAGAACTAAAAAAACTGTTTGTCCTTAAAGTATACTTTAATTAACTAATATTTTAATACCCTCAAAGTATACATTAGAAAATAAATATTTACGTATAAATTATTCGAAAGAATTTTTAAACAAAAATTTATTTTATAATGACCTAATTTACCACGAATTCGTTTAAATAAATTATCATTGATATTCTTATACGAGTATTTAGGCCAAAATTATACACAAACGAAAATAACCAGCCAAAATTTTTAGAACTAAAAAAACTTTTTAGTGGTATTTTAAGTGGATGTCCTATTTTCAGACATGAGTCGGTATATTCACTTCCCATCCCCTTTTTTAATCCATGTAACATTTTAAGGCACTTTAAAGTTTGTAGGTGTAAGTTTTAATTAGAAATAACATTTCCTTTAATATCCACTTCTTTAAAATTAGTAATTTTTTTTGCTAATTTTAGCAAATCGGTTTTCAAAAATTTGTAAAATGATTTCTGAAATTAGCAACAAAAATTTGTAAATATTCTGTAAAAACTCAGTAATTTGTAAAATGTAAATAGCAAAAAGATTTGCTAAATAAAATTTTTTTTACTAAAAATCAGTACAAAAATAGTAAAGTGGGATTGAAAACCGCTTACAAATTTTTGTACTAACTTTTTTTTTTGAGTGTATGGTATAAAAAAAGAGAAAAAAATATATTGCTTAAGATGATAAAGAGAAAATCTTAATTTTTAACGGCGGTATTGATTCGTTTCCATCGATATCCATTTTATACTCCATGCATACTGAGCACCATAATACGTATTTTCATCGTTTTCAAGTTTTCGATTAAAAATTTGTAAGAAATTTGAAAGTTGAAAACCTTCAGTTTTACACGAGTTTTTGGAAAAATTTTATTTTTATTTTTTTCAAAATGAAAAATATATTTAAAACATTTTTACTTTACCTTCCAGATGATAAAAAAAGTGATATTGTGCGTAATATATTCATACAAAATTAAGACACAAAAATAAAATTGTTATAGCTTCCAAAAAATAAAAGGAAGATAATTAAAAAATATGTACTACACTTAGAATATTATGTAGTTTACTGTTTGTAGTTTCAAAAAAAGTTGTTTTCCGTTCCATTTAAAAATAAAGGAACATACGTTTATTTTTCAAAGAAATATCTATTTTTACTTTTTTTTTTTTTTTGTACATTTATTCGAAATGATTTACTACGAGGGCGGATCAATAAGTCTGTGACTTTTCGAACTTTCCTCGTAGTTCAAAACATACAACCTCGTGGATTTTTTTAAATATGGAAAAAAGTGAATTTCGAGTGCTCATTAAACATTATTTTTTTGTGAAAAAGAAACCGTCAATCAAATCAAACCAAGGATAAGCTTGCACCATAGATTTCAATGGTAAAAAAATGGTTTACTGACTTTCATTGTGGCCTTGCAAGCACGGAAGATGCTGAACGTTCTGGACGCCCAGTTGAGGTCTTTACACCCAATACAATTGAAAATATTCACGATATGGTATTGGCCGATCGGAGATTGAATGTGCGATAGATTGTGGAAGATATAGGCATCTCACATGACTCAGTGATTTCAATTTTGAACTATCACTTGGGTATGAGAAAGCTTTCCGCAGGATAGCTGCCGCGTTTGCTCACAATCGACCACCAGCAAAAATCCATGAAGAAGACTACGAATCGCCCCCTCATTCGCCTTATTCTCCGGATTTAGCCCCCAGTGGCTATTTCCTATTTCCAAACCTAGAGAAATGGCTCAGTGGAAAGAGATTTAGCTCCAACGATGAAATTATTGATCAAACAATTGTCTATTTTATGGACCTCGAAAAATCCTATTCTTCAGAGAAACGTTGGAACAAGTGTATTGAGCTAAAGAGAGATTAAGTTGAAAAAGTCACGGACTTATTGATCCATTTACCAATTTTTCCAGTTTAATTTATTTTTTCATTTGTTTGAAATTTAATAAAAATTTACTCACAAAACGGATATTTCTGGTTTATTTGTGTCCGTTACAGTTATTACAAGTTTAAATTTTGTTTGCTATCTATTTAAGAAAAAAATTCGAAAAATTCTAATTCGTTTTTTATTTAAATTGGTTGCTTATATACAAAATTATTTCAATTCAAATTACAAGAACTTCAGAAACACACATACACAAACACATTTACACAAAAAGTGTCTACAGCATACATACATTTTGTAGACTAAAAAAAAATACAAAAAACGGAAACAATTTTAAATAAATGATAAAATCATTTATTTTTTTAAGAAATTGATAGGTAAAATTTTAACATTTATTTTTACTGATTATATAATTTGTTTCTTACGGATGTGTCAGTTGTTTAAACAACATTTAAAAATAAATAACAAAAGGCATTTCATTTAAATAAAAATTAAATAGACCATTTTTTAAACGAAATATCATTTCTTTTAAATGATATTTTCAGTTATTTTAACTTACAAACTATTTTAAGCGTACTTGATATTTTTTTTTTTCAATTGAAAAATACACCATACTCCTTAAATATCTTTCCAAATGTTTGCAGGGTGTAGTAAAAGATAGGATGGAAAGCCTCACGTGTAATGATAGCACCTACATGATGATGCATCATTATTAAACAAATATTTAACCCGTGGCATTTAGAAATTTCAATGGTATTATTTTTGTGAGTACAAGCTTATATAATTGCTGATGTTACAATGCAAACCAATATAAACTTATGTACATTATTCAGTTGAACGGTATTTAGCATTTAATAATTGCATGGGCTTTAACATAAATTAACAATTTTTGGGGGTGATGCATAAATAGTGGAAGTTTTATTTTTTTAGTTGCACTTTACGTAGAACTTGCAACGAAACACACCAAAAAAAAATCATAGATAAATATTAAAGTAATACCAAATATTGTTTAGAAAAAATATACATTTTGAAATCAAACAGAAACTAAATTAAATAGAAATATTTAGCTGTGAAATCAAACTAAGTTTGTTTTCTTTTTAATTTGAATAGGTTTCTACTTATTTTTAAAATGCGAAAACAGAATCAAATTGGCTGGCAAATACGAACAAGTTTATTTTAACTAGAATAATATTTAATTTAAAAATATTCTTAAATATTCACTTCGGAATAACTTCTGGATGTATTTGCTGAAGTGTTTCCACTCAAACCGAAACTTGCGGAAGTCTGCTTCCAGAAGTAGTTTGTAGAAGTTATTATGCCGCACTTGCTACAAGAAATTGCAGACGTGTTTCCACACAACAAATTAAAAATAAAATAAACATAAAGTAGTGTTTGGGTGATAAATTGGGTGCTGGGGCGCGTAGATTTAAGTTTCCAAAATAAAGGGTGGTTAAATTTTAAGGGCCGATGTTGATTTTAAATAAAACACAAATTATTTAGGAAATTATTTCCATTTCTTTTTATTATGATAATATGCTATGGTTCAATTATGTATGGAGCAAAATATCGGCCAAATGGCCGCCGTGACCTCGGCGGCACACCTCCATCCGATGGTCCAAATTTTCGATGACGCTGAGGCATAATTGAGGTTCTATGCCGTTAATGTGTTGAATTTTCTCATCCTTTAGCTCTTGAATTGTTGCTGGCTTATCGACGTACACCTTTTCTTTCAGATAACCCCAAAGAAAGAAGTCCAACTGTGTCAAATCACATGATCTTGACGGTCAATTGACATCGCCACCACGTGAGATAACACGGGCATTGAATTTGTCGCGCAAATAAGCCATTGTTTTGTTAGCCATTGTTTTGTCAATTCCTGGCCACAATAAGTTCGTTATCATCTCACGATAGCGAACACCATTCACGGTAAATGCTTGGTCGACCTCATGACACAGTATCGCGAACAACAGCAATGTTTTCCGCAAAACGAAATGGGCGAGCATGCACAGGTGTTTTTACAGACCCGGTTTGCTAAAATTTGCCCACAATTCTCCCGATTGTGGACACATTTTGTCGATTATGCTGACCAAAAAAAATCCCGAAGTGCAAGATATGCATTTTGATTTGAACGCCCATTTTCATAATAAGCCTGAATAACTTTAACGCATTGCTCGATTGTGCATCTTTGCATGGTTCAAATTGAGTTGGTCTGAAATTGAGAAACGTTAAATGAAATGCAGAAAAAAACTTGACGTTTAGGTGTGGTTCACATTCAACATCGGCCCTTAAAATTTAACCATCCTTTAGATTAACAAGGGGATCGGAAGTGAAAATACCAACTCATGTCTGAAAATAGGACATCCACTTAAAATAGCTATAAAAAGTTTTTTTAGTTCTAAATATCAGCCCTAAAACCAATTAAAATTTGACCTTAAAAATAAAAAAAAAAAAATTTACTAAAAAATTGTTTAAAAGAGAAATTACCAAATTAAAACAACTTGATAAATTCGTTTATGGTTTTACAATTTTTAAGCCTTTGATTATTTTTTTTTTTAATTTTAGTTTTGTCTAAAATATTTTTTTGCTCCCCGGTTGGCTAGTTGGTAGCGTGCTAGCTTACACAGTAGCACATTTTTCAACTTCATAATCTTGAACCAATTGAGCACCTCAAAATCTGAAAGCTTATGATAGTAGAAGAAAAACCCTAGCTGGGTTTTGAATTATTAGCTAAGGTTTTTTTTAAATTCATTTTTGAAGTTTTCGACTGGGAGGAGGATTTTAGTACATTTTTCAAAGAACATGTACTGATTCTTAAGCCTATATCTCGTGAACTATTCGAAATATTGCTTTTCTCTCTTCAACAAATTTTTACCTCTTAATTAGATCTAAATATTTTCCCTTGAGGTAAAATCAAAAAAAAAAAAACAACAATATCTTACTCAAAACAGCAAAACTATCAAAAAGGTAAAATTTCGTCATATTTTTCTATGGTTTTTCACACTTATTTCAGAAATTGCTACGAACTCTACCAGACAATATATGACAAAAAGATAGCCAAAAGCAAAACAAACAACTCTTCTTAACAAGCCGATTTCATTTGATGACTCCTTCACGTAGTTATAGCCCGATAAAGTCATCAAAAATTCAATAAAGGAACAATAAATCACTTTCAATTAAAAATATAGGTGCAAAATAGAAATAAATAATGCAACTGTTTGAGGCCCTTTGAGTTTTTTATTTAAGACATGTCGCAGCGACATATGCACCGCGTAAACATCGTCCACATGTCGCAGAGAAATCTGTACCATGTAAACACCGTCCGTTTGAATCATTGTTTGATGCAAAATATCAGCATGTTTCAAATGTTAAAAAATTTGCATTGTTTTGATTGCACGTTCGAATAAAATAAATTTGGGGAATTTAAATATTACGGCATACATTGCAGAAAGAAAAAGTTGATATGGAAAAGTGTTGGAAGCTGAACTTGTTTTGCTATGTTTGTGGTATTTATGTGCCAAAATTTTACTGCTGAATTTAGAAATGGGTACCTCTTATATTATTCTGACCAGTTTGACTTATTAGATTGTTCGTGGACACCAGATGTAGTATGTTTTTGTTACATATTCAACCAAGGACCCTTGAAACCAGGATGAACAAACTACCAAATTTTTAGCCACCCATGATGCCATGAAGCCATGATGCCAAATGATGCGACTACAAAAATTCTTAGCCGAGACCACAACATTCTTAGCCGATTTTCAAAAAAACTTAGCCTCCAGCAAGGGTTGAAACAATTCAAACATGTATGTTTATTCATAATCACTGAACTTGGGCTACCCTTCACTTTTTAAATAATCATTTGGCAGAGTTTGAAAAACAATTGCCAACAGAATTTGATGAGCAAGGTGAGCGCTTCCACCAAGTAACCATCCCGATGGAAAAGCGGTTTAAAGGGAAAAAATAGATGCAATCCTTTGGGAAGTATGCTGGTCTAGCCATAAAGTATTTTCAGAAAGATGAAACTGGCTAAGAAAGCGACGACTAAAGTTCAATATATATTTAAAAAGATTTTAAGTGTCCTTATTTTTTATTCCTTATGTTCAAATTATCAATTTTTCTAAGTATCTATTTTTAAATATTTGAAGTGTCCTTATACTTTCCATCATCAACAATAAAAATCTTTGAAGAAATTTTACGATTTTTTGACAGTTTTGTTGTTTTGAGTAAGATGTTGTTGTTTGTTTGATTTTATCTCAAGGTAAAATTTTTAGATCTGATTAAGAGCTAAAAATTTGCCAAAGAGAGACAAGCAATATTTCGAATAGTTCACGAGATATAGACTTAAGAATCAATACATGTTCTTTGAAAAATGTACTAAAATCCTCCTCAAAGTCGAAAATTTCAAAAATGAATTTAAAAAAAAAACCTTAACCAATAATTCAAAACCCAGCTAGGTTTTTTCTTCTACTATCATAAGCTTTCAGATTTTGGGGGTCTTAATTGGTTCAAGATTTTAGTGCTGCACTGTGTTATCAGTGTGGGGGTCGTGGGTTCGATTCCCACCAGAGGCTCTGGTCTGTTTTCGCTACAACGAGCCGATAGCCTTCGTTGCTAGTGCTCGGTTAGGGTATTAAGATATAATTTTTAATTATATGTTTAATAAAATTAATAAATAAATAAATAAGTAAATAAATAAATTTTTTTGCTCGATAAAAAAAAAATAAATTTGAAATTTTGTACTTATATTTAGTAATTTTTTTTTGCTGATTTTAGCAAACACATTTTAAATTCCATTTTACAAAAAGTTTACTAAATTTTAGTAGCGGAAGCTAATTCATTCTACAAATTTCATTGTACTAAACGTCTGTAGACATGTGTTGCTAAGATTAGCAAAAAAAAAAACGGCTGAGCTCAAATTAGCATAATTTCCCATATTTACAGCAAAATTTTCAGTTGCCATTACAGACTTTTTGGTGAGTGCACAAACATCACCACAAACTTGTTATACCTTGACCACGTAGTGGTGTTGGGTATAAACATCCAACCTTAGATTTTTGTTTTCTATCACATTTCTTAGTTTCATCCAAACGGGAAAACTTTTGTTATAAACATTTTTAATTTTACAGCCATTTAAGTAAATTTCACCAATTTAATTCTTTGAATCAAGCGATTTATTTAATTTAAAGTTAAATGTACAAAAATTAAAATAAATGGTATCTGTATATCTTTCTCAAGGGTATAACTTTACAAATGCAAGATATGATGTGATAAGCAAAACACAGAATGACTAAAACTGCTAAAACATTCGGCTACTTTTTAATACTACTGCTTGATATACAGTGGTGGCCATAACAAATGCAACTGGCAACAGGATTTTACAAAAGTTTTTTAAACTAGTTTTAAAAGTAAAAAAATGATTCATGTGCTTGTATTATTTTTTTATTATTGCCTTAAAAATAAGAAAATAAAATTTAATCCGCAATTATTTACATCGAAAAGAAAAAAAAGAAAATAAACTACGTATAGGCTGATATTTCAGTGGCCAAAACATATGCAACAAGTTGCTTCGAAAACAGATATGTCCATAACACTTAATATTTTGTGGCAAATCCGTTATTTTTAATGACGGCCTGACATCGACGAGGCATTGAATCTATCAAATTGGCAATAAAATTTTCAGGAATAGCATTCCAAGCTTCCACCAATCTTTGGAACAAAATATCGGAATTAGTGCAATTTTCGCGATCGATTCTTCGATTAACGATTTCCCAAAGATTCTCAATGGGGTTTAGATCTGGTGATTGTGGTGGCCATTCCATTACCGAAACTTTTTCTTGTGCTAACCACGATTTAACAACTTTTGAAGAGTGCTTGGGGTCGTTATCGTGCTGAAAAACCCATCGTAGCGGCATATTATCCTCTGCATGTGGAAGCATTACTGTTTCCAAGATGTCTTTATACATAAATCTATCCATAATTCCATTGATTCTGTTCAATGGGCCAACTCCAGCAGCAGAAAAACACCCCCAAACCATTACGCTGCCTCCTCCATGTTTCACCGTCTTTTTGCAGTATCGCGCTTGAAGCCGCTTGTTAACTGGTCGTCTAACATAACACATGCCGTCACTGCCGATGATATTAAATTTTGACTCGTCGCTAAATAGGACAGTCTTCCATTTATTTTTTGACCAATTTAAGTGCTCCTTAGCAAACTTCAAACGTTTTTTTTTATTACGTTTAGATATTAGCGGTTTTTTTGCTGGACGACGTGCACGTAGGGATGCTTCGAAAAGTCGTCTACGGATAGTTCGAGTAGAAATTGGTAATTGGACACTTGCTGCTATCTTTGACGAAGTTGTAAATGGATCTTTTTTCGCCTGCTGGATAATCAAATTGTCCATTCTATGGCTCGTCACCCGTGGTCGTCCTCCGCGGTGGGTAACTGAAATTTCAGCACTTTTCTTAAATTTTGCAATAATGCGTGAAACTGAGCTTTTATGGATATTATACTTTACGGATATATCCCTTTGTGATATTCCATCAGAATAATCACTTACAATTAGCTTTCTCAGCTCAAAACCGAACTTATCGCGTGTCATTGTAAAAACGAATTTATTTTTAATTTTTATCAAAAATAATGAACTGTTATGCCGTTTTGTGCAGGTTAAAACATAAAAACAACACATTAAAAAAAAGCAATAACTATACAAAAAGAGAATTGGTAAAAAAACCGTTATTTGAGAAAATATTAGTCGAGTTGCATTTGTTTAGTCCACATGTTTTTTGTTTATCGATAAAAAATTACAAAAATATGGCAACATTGGCAAAACAAATCAAACTTTTTTTATCGATTTTATTTCTTGTAATGTTGTTCGTTAATAAGTAGTTATTATTGATATGTTTTTGAGAACAAATTGGTAAATTACAGTTCAGTTTAACCTTAAAGAACAACAGTTGCATGTGTTTTGGCCACCACTGTACTAGTTTAACGCAGAGAGAAAAAAACATTGTTGGAACATGATCACTGCAACTAAATTATGCTCGCTGTATACGAATATGATTGTCGCCATCAAATTATTGGTTTGCAAAAGGGTTCCAACCAACAACCATAATTTTTTTGTACTTAATAGTTTATTATTTTATGATTTTCACTTTCTACTTTATAATATAGTAGATTTCAACCATACTGTGAAAACAAAAATTATGGCTACAACAAAAAGATGATAACTATAAAAGAAGAAAATAATGGTAAAAATAAATTAAAAATTATATAAAAAAATTCTTTTACATTTACAGTCATACTATTGTTTATTGAATTTCAATCATCAGAATCATAGTATGATAAAACATTGCTAATTTTATTATCATAATATGATAACTATATTATTTTTACTACGAAGATTGGAATAGTTATAAAACCATAAAAATATAATACTCTTTGAATATTATTCTTCTAACCATGTGTTTTCTTTTTGTGATTCGCATAAAAATATAAATAGTAAAAAATGTAGCTTTTTATGAAGCATCTTTTGCATAGATATCTGCCTAAAAAAATTAAATAAATTTTATTCTATAATATAATTAATTTAATTTTTCGAGTAATTTTTCGAAAAAAAACTAGATTTCCCCATTTCTCTTCTTTAAATTATTTGAGTTTTTGTCTTTTACAAATTTTTCTACTTTAATCGTAATATTATACAATTTCTCCTTAAACTCCTTATTTTTCCTTGCAGCTGAGTTGCAGTTTTTAGGTTAAACATTTTAGGAAAGTAGTATTTTGGTATAAATTGAAAGCCCCAAATGCAACTCTGAAAATATCGATCACTTATTTTTGTTATCGAGTATACTCATACTCATACTCTTAACAGCACTAATTTAGTATACAGCACATAACCAAACAACTTAAATTTCAGCAAGAAATTAGTACTAAATGGTACATTTAAATAAAATTTGATTATGGAAAAATTAAAAAAAAAATTTTTTTGATTTAGTGCTTCACAGCAAAATGTTGCCACTGGGTTGGACCTATTTCCAGCATTACCTGGTTATTATCATTACCCATTACCATATTGTGTTATGTACACTCAAAAAAAAAAAAAGACATGAACTAAAATGTAATCCAAAATCTCCTTCAAAATAGTTAATAAATTGTCCTTAATTTAAGTAAAATTTTATTAAAACTGAAAAATTTTTTTAAAAAGAATAAAAATTCCTAAGTTTGAGGAAAAACGAAATAGCTTATATACTCAGACATAGTTCATATTTTTCCTAAGTAATATTTCTTGATTTTAGGGAAAATAAAATAAAAATTTATTAATTTTTAGAAAAAACATCTTAGTTTTAAGAAATTTGCATACACAAATGTAATAAAATTAAGTTAAGTTCAAAAAAAAAAAAAAAAAATGGACATAATTTACTCCCATTTAATTAAAAAAATGGGTCTAACTTAAATCGAGAAATTACTTGAACTTAATGTTAAAGCCATTTCTAAATTCAGTTTTTAAGTATACAACTTTCTAATTTTGAAGAATTGTTTTCTAAAAATTAGTTCAGACAAATAAAAACAAAAAGTAATAAATTTTTTCCTAATAATAAAAACTTACTTAATTTTAGAAACTGATGAACTATTTCTAAGGAAAATTTTCATGCGTCTTAGTTTAGACAAATTTTAATAAAATATTCTTTTTTTCTAGTAAAAGTTTTCTAATTTTTATAAAATAATAAAATTTGGTATTTGATTTTTTTTTGGAAAACGTTTAAATTATATTCCAAAAAAAAACAATAATTAAAAAATTTTCCTCATTTCCAAGCAAAAATATTATTAAAGGCAACAAATTAAAGTAACCATTTAAAAAAATATCGTGCATGATTGTAACTTTTGGTGCGTGATTCAAAAATGGCTCACATGCCCATCTCTAATCTTAACAGTTTTGAACATTGAACTTAATGTAGCTTAAAATATTTTTTTAAAATTTTGTTTAAAATTGTTTTTTTTTTTTAATTTCGAATTTGCGCTTTTATGTAATAATAATTTTATACATTACGGCTTTCCTATAATTGACGTAGCGCTTATTAAACTTAATATTTATTGAACTATTTTTTCCACTTAATAATAAAAAACTTTAAATTTGTATATGTCAAATAAAGTTAAAGCTAAAAGTTCCATTTCCATTTTCCAATAATAACAAGAAATGTAACTGTGATATTTTGTATTTGTGCAACAATTTCCTTAAATTAGTTAATTTAAGAAGAAAAAGGACCCCCAGTGTTCCTTAGCCATAGATGCTGTATGTCACTTAGGGCATGCCCTTTTTGTAGTTCTATCAAGCAAAACCGTTAATTAACTACGAAAAGGATCCGACTTTGTCACAATTTATTACGTTTCAGGATATCCTGCAGAACATTTTTTTAATTTGTTTACCTTTTTGCTAATGAAATTTAATTTATATTTTAAATACATGAATTTAGTATATTTTAATTTAATTTTAAGACAAAAATGTATAGCAAAAAGCTTGTTAAGAGCAGTGTCCTCACAAAGCGAAAATCTTTCGAAAGTGAGAAAATACTTACCCAATGAGTGTAAAGTACTTCAAAATATATGGTAAAATATATTACCTTTACCATAAATCAGCATAAGGATAATTTTCACTTAAAAGAAGTGCTATTTAACTTGATTTTAGAAAATATTTTCTTATTTTTAGGGAGTTAAGTCCTAGTTTTTAGTAAAAAAAATTATCTAATGAACTTAAATAAAATAAAATTTTTCTTAAAACCAAGGAAACATTTCCTATCCAACAGTAAAATTTTAGATGATGTATGAACTAATTAGGAGGAAATTTTACTGTTTTCTAATAAAAAATTATTTCTCTATAATTAAGAAATTTTGACCAAATTTTAAGTAAAATTTGTTTCTTAATTTCACGGAAAATTTTATAAAATTTTGGTAAAAAGTGTCTTTCATTTAAATTTTTCCTCTAAATAAGTTTATTTTTCTAAATTCTAGTTCATTTTTTTTTTTGAGTGTAGTAACTGATAAAGAAGGGCATAAATGGAAAGATATTGGTATTGTATCATATAATTACATATGGGTGTTTCCATAGTAACGGTCGTGACAGGTTTACACGAAATTTCGTAATAAAACTTTAACCTGAAATACAATGTCAAAATGATTTGTTGATTTTAAAAATATAAAATTTCAACCCCTAAAAGCAATAAGAATCATTTCATAGAAATTGCATTTTAAGGTTTTTTTAGATCAATTAAAAGGTAACGGTCGTGACATTACAAATGAGCTGTTTTTGAATTTTTGGTCTTAGCAACTCAGATTGTAAAGTTTTCCAAGGAATGCGTTAAATAAAAATTCTTATTAAATTCTTTGCAGTGTTTTGTGTAAGAAAACTCTACTTTTGTGTGAAAATGATGTAGCCAAATAAAAAAAAATAACTTTGAAAAGGTAACGGTTGTGACAAAAAAAAGTAACGGTCGTGACAGCATAAAAAATAAAACGGATTTGTTTTTGTAGTCGTATATTTAACAGTATCAAAATGATTACATGGAAGTTTATGGTTATCTTAGAGAAGGCAGCACTGTTTTAAAGCTCGATTTCGTTTTTATTCATTTTCAGTTGAAGAATATACATCATTATACTCCAGACGTTTAAGGCAGCTCATTTTTAGCGCCGAAACTCCAGTTATTCCACAAAGCAAACAGTTTTTTTTTTTTTTTTTTTTTTTATTTTTTTTTTTAATTCATTTATTTTTATTACAATAGATAGTGCCTCGCGTCGCTTGGACATTATTGAGGCGAGTTGGCAAAATTTACAAAATTATTGTTTTAAACTTAACAAAAATAATACAAATTGTATAAAAATAAAAAAAAAAAAAAGTAAATAATATCTATATACAAAAGTTATAAAATTTATTTAAAAAGAGATAATTTTTACAATAGAAGCATTTCAATATTTTCTAATAAATATTCTTTGATATTCCTTTTAAAAATTGAAATTCTTTCAATGTTTTTTAATATATCTGGAAGATGATTATATTCCAAACTACCTACGTGCTCTACTCTTTGCTTCGTTGTTTCCAATCGACATCTTGCTACTCTTAGATACATAGCATTTCTTGTATTGAACGCAGTTTGATTTCTTGAGAACGAAATAGTATGGTAACCAACACCGTTGAGGGATTTAAAAACATATAGTAGAAGTTCCATTTTGTATAACCCATATACAGGAAGAACTGTTTTGGATACATCTCTATATAAATTTAAAGTTGAAAAAGTTATCGGTAGATTAAAAACTGTTTTTAGCGCCTTATTTTGAGCTCTTTGAAGTGATTTAAACTCATTACTTTTCTTGCAAGCATATATAATAGGCAAATAATTTAAGTAGCTGTGAATCAACGCTTGATAAATTATCATTTTTGTTTCCGTAGTAAATTTATTTTTAAATTTATAAAGCAAACCAGTAGCAGATACAATTTTAGATTTCAATTGTTGGATGTGCATTTCCCAAGAAAGATTACTTTGTAATATTACACCGAGATATTTTGCTGAAAGTGTTTCACAAATTTCTTTTCCATCGACAAAAATGCTAAAATTTTGATTATGCACCATGTATGGCCGAAATCTAATTAGTTTAGTTTTTTCAGCATTTAATATCAATTTATTTATTCTCGCATACTCAGTAATCATTGCTGCATCATATTCCATATGTGCTTTTAATGCAATTTCATGTTTATAGGGATAAAAAACACTAAGGTCATCAGCAAACATGATTAATTTACCAAAAAGTCGCAGATTTTGTATGTCATTCAGATACAAGGTAAAAAGTAATGGACCCAACACACTTCCTTGGGGAACTCCATATTCAACATTACCCATATAACTCTTGTAACAATTCACTTCAACATATTGTTTTCGGTTTGTTAAATAACTTTTTAATAAGTATAACGCTCTTCTTTCAACACCATAATACCGCAGTTTCTCAATCATAATATCATGATCTACAAGATCAAACGCCTTGGAAAAATCATAAAAGATACCTGCCACGCCACTAAAACCATTATCTATCCCTTGACATATGTTATTTATTACATTAACTACAGCTTCTTCTGTTCCACATCCTTTTTTGAATCCGTATTGACATCCATATAGCAAATTGTGTTCATTTAAATAACATGATAGTTGTTTGTAAAGAATTTTTTCAAAAACTTTATCAATTAAAGGCAGCAGTGCTATTGGTCTAAACTTTTCTACCAGTGTAGCATTATTTTCTTTAGGTATCGGAACAATTTTAGCTATTTTCAAACTATCAGGGTACACTGAGGTATCAATCATACTATTGAAAATTCTTGAAAAATAAGGAGAAATTATATCCTTGCATTGAAACACCATTTTTGGTGAAATATTGTCGTATCCACAACTCTTGGTAAGATCCAATTTCGAAATAATTTCCGAGATTTCTAGTTCAGATGTATGGGTAAAATTAAAACTATATCGGCATTGATTTAGTGTTCGCAGGCTATTGCAATGGTCCCCAGGTAAGTACCCAATTTGTTGCTTCAAGGTTCTTGGAATTTGAAGAAAATATTGGTTAAAAACGTCACTTTTTCTATCTTTTGCAATCAGATACCCATTATCATCCTTAATATTTATTTCACTTTTTCTTTTTCGACCAAGGTTTTCGTTTAAAAACTTCCAACATTTTTTTGGTTCCTGTTGAATTTGACTCAAATTATTAAAATAATAGCTATTCATACATTCTCTGCAAGCCTTCCTTATAACATTACTCAGTCTTTTCAACCTACTTTCGACATCACATCTGCCTCTTCTTCGCATCTTTAATAACTGCTTTTTATAATATATTAGCTTTAGTAGATTTTTATTCAACCAAGGAGTCATTTCATTTTTTATTAATTTTATTTCACTCTTCTCTATAGTAGAACTTATAGTTGCATTCGAGATACATGCTATTATTCGAGAAGAATCTTCTGATGGATTACCAGTTTCTTGATAAGATTGCAAAAGATTTTCAAGATTCTGCCTTGCTAAATCATAATCACAAACTTGCCTTATTGTTTCAACATATTCAGAATTATTAGCAAGAGTTTTAATTTTACATGATACTATATTGTGATCAGTTAAACTACATGCAATTGTATCTATAAAAATATCTTCTGTTATGTTACTATACACATTATCAATGCATGTATTAGATTCAGGGCGCGTTATCAACGTATGACAGTTTTTGTAGTTTAAGCTTAATAATATATCCCTCAATTCAAGTGATAATGGGTTTAGTAAAAAATCAATATTTGAATCACAAACAATTATGCTGGGATGTCGACCACAACTGGTTAATAAATTTTCAAGAAAACTTGAAAGTTTACTAAAACAACACTTTTGCGATCTATAAAACGACGTAAATTTTAACGATTTACCATTAATCTTGTGACTTTCTAACGATATTGTTATTCTTTCAATAAAATCCTTGCTTTCGCATGTTTCGACCATATATTCTACACTGTTGTGTATGAAAATTGACGTTCCTCCATATCCATCTGATCTACAGCAATGTACCACGTTATATCCAAAAATGTTATAAATTTTAGCCAAATCTAAAGAGAACCATGTCTCCTGAACAGCTATAACGCTTGGTAGTTTTGGAAGTTTTGAAATCATAATCTTAAACTTGTTAAATTTTTCAATAGAGGAAATGCTTCGCATGTTAACAGAAATAATATTTAATAAAGGAAAGTTAAACGTTTCATAATAAGATTTAAAAGTATTAAAATTTAAAAAATGTTTATTATTCATTTAAAAGAAAGAGATAATATTAATCTTTAATGTTTTTCAAAAATAAAAAGAAAATGGTTTTATACTTAATCTATTTAGCTGGTGACATAAAAGGAGAACAGTTATCATCCTCATCAGTTTCTTCCCTTATAACAGCAGCTTGAAGATTTGATCTACGGTTCTTTTGATTTGTTGTGGCCTCTAATAGTAAATCATCAACTTCCTCCTCACTTCTTATCAATTTTGGCTTAGATATTGCGCTTTTCTTCACATATACTTTCCCATTATAGGTGTAAATTGATAGATAACCCACATTTTTTAAGGATTTAGCATATTTTAAAACGTTTAGAGTTTGTTTACTCAGATAATCATTAATATAAACATCTTTTGTAACATCATTATCTTTTAATTTGGATTTTGCTGACATGAGCTTATCTTTAGATTTTTTAGATTCAAATTTTACAACGAGAGTGTGTTTTTTGTTTAAAGGATTTCTATTTTTAATAATATATGCATCCTCAACATCATCTTCGTTTAAAGTTACTCCAACATCTTTGGAAATATCAATCAGTGTATCAACTGCTGTAGCATTATCTTTGACATTTACTCCTCTAATTAAACAATTGTTCTTCACACGTTCATCATTTAAAATTTTAACAGATTCCTTTAACATTTTAACTTCAGTTTTCAAAATACGATTTTCTTTTTGTACTGCATCAATTTTCTTTTTATTTTCAGACACCCCTCGTAGAATGTCATCATATTGTTTAGACATAAATATAATGGTTTCTTTTAGCTCAGACAGCTGATCGAGTTTTTTTAATTGTTGTTTTATTTCACTCAATTCTTCTTTAACACTTCCACTGCTTTCATTACAGATGCTGCAAAAAAATTCTTCACTCTCATTGTCTACCAAATATGTAAATTGTTGTTTATTTAGGCTAGTACATTTTACATGAAATGTTTTGGCGCACTTGTCACACTCAATGCTATTTTCATTTTCCTTTACCTCCATTCTACATTGACCACAATTAATAACAATTGTTTTCTTTAAACTGCGACGAGCTTTGCCAGGCATTCTTTAATATAATCTTGTTCTTTGCACTTTGTTTTATAAAGTTATAAAATGTTTATGTTTATAAACAAGGGTTTAACGAGTTTTTAATAAAATTAAATTCACTTATAGCAGAAGTTAAGAAATTTTGATGTTTAAGCTACAGGGTTGCCAAAGTTAAAGCCAGCATTTTGAAAATAGTGCATCTTCTGGATGTTTTCGATTGCTTTAAGATGTTCCCATCTTTTTTTTAAACAGCCTGTATTTTGCTTTATTTGGTTCTTATCGCAATACAAAACAGTCACTCCATCTAACTTTTTATTTTGAACAAAAAAATTGAAAGCTTCTGCTGGAGTATTAATTTTAGCTTGGCGAGACATGATTGCTGTCCATAAAGACCTTTTGATAGTGGCTCCAATTCCATCCACAGCGCCTTTGCCATGTCCAGATGCAAAAAACGACCATTTCATATTTATACCGAAGTCTTCCTTTGCAAAACATAAGTTAAATAGATTGAACCTATTTTTGAATTGAGCAGCACATCCATCCGAAAACACGTGTGCAGTATTAATTTCAGTTTTCGTTTTGAGGTGTTCAACAATCATTTTCAAAAAGTACCACACACTTTCTTTATTGTGCGTCAAGTCATCACTTATGATTGCATAAGAATATGAT
This sequence comes from Eustalomyia histrio, assembly GCA_949748255.1. NCBI lineage: Eukaryota > Metazoa > Arthropoda > Insecta > Diptera > Anthomyiidae > Eustalomyia > Eustalomyia histrio. The sequence continues at coordinate 25,713,383 of OX456524.1, read as the reverse complement.
TTCAGGGCCAATTTAGTTTTCACCCAAGCACAGGCTGTAAACACAGTTGCTTGAGCTTGGTTCCAGTGTGCGCTTTGCACTTCGTCCTGCGAAATCAACGTGAAATTTTCAGCGAAATCTATCTGAACGACCACTTCATTTGATTCAATCCGCTCCTTAGCCTCGCGAAATTGATCGCTCTGTGTTCGGTGCACATAAAAATGTTGCTTAAATCTTTGGAGTTTGCTTTCGAATGTTTGAAGTAAAACTTGAAAAGTGCCTTCCTCCTCGCTTATTTGAGTACGATGTTCATTTTTGGTCATTGTTTCCAACGCACAGTTCCATCTGAACTATAATTCAATGGCAATATATCAAAAATTGTGTCGCAGTTCTTGCAACTGCTAGTCATGCAAGCCTCATTTGTTGTGTCACAGCAAAGTTCATTCATCAAATCCTTAGCAGATTTAGGCACTGTAGAGACCACTTCAGAAACTGATTTAAGCAAAAATTCAAAGTTGGCGTGGTAAATACAGACGCACATGTTTGATGGAGTTTGTGAATTGAGGCGTACATGTTGTGGCCGACTTCCGTAAAACAAAGACTTCCCAATTTTTATTTGTGCATTTTCTTCCTTAAAAAGCTGATAACATTCTCCAACCGTCATCACCATATACTTCAATTGCATTTGTACTCCGTTTATTAGTTTTGTGTCCTTTCGTCCTGGTGTTTGGTAGCTTACATCGTCCCTCAAAAAGAAGTTTTTGACTTTTTCTAACTCGGCATCAGATAGGCGATTAATTTTTCCGCTACGTCGCTTGGTGAAAATCAAATCCATTTCAGGACCAACTAGCTCAGAAGCAAGTCTCTTCACAACTGCAATTTTCTTCGAGGGGCTGCTCGGTAGTTTGCCCTTAACTTTTGTTACTGCCTTTTTAAGTGAACGATCAGACTTAAAGCTTCCTATATTTGATGATGAGGCTGCAGCTTCAACAACTTTCTCCTTCCCTATGTTCTTTTTTTCACGACACTTCCTTTGACGTTCGCAATCAGTATTCCGATTCTGAGCAAGCATTTCTTCACTCAATGACTCTTTTCCAGCCAGCCGCCGTTTTTTATTTCTTTCTCTTTCTTTTTCCAAATGATCTTTGTATTTTACTGGATCTTCCTTCAATCTCTTCCGATATCTTTGCATCTTGCTTTGGGAGTCCATGGTTTGTTAAGCTATAGTTAGTAAGAAAAACTTGAACACAATTTTCAATAAGGTAACGATCGTGACATTCTCAATAAATTAAAAAAAAATGAAATGACTTCCGAGCGCTTATTTTGCTACATGAAACTCTTTAACTTACTTACCTTGTCACCCTTAGCAACTGTGTTTTTTTTATAGCTTTAACAGTTTTCACAAAATTTAAACTTCTTTTATTTGCGTGGTCACGGTCGTGACACAAATTATTGATTTTGAAAAATTTCTCAAAATTATAATTTGAAAGCTACACGTGCAAATTTTCTGCTGAACGTAGACAAAAGTAACAACTGTCAGCTGGTAATTGTTTTGATTGCTAACTACCGTTATAAAAGTGTTGTCAAGTGATTTAAAAAAAGACTCAGTATAAAGGGGGAAAAAGTGTATGATGCACCAAGTTAAAGTAGATTTTTTTACAAAAAAAAATAAAAAAGATTTATCATACACCCCAGGATGTAATGGATACGTATATTTTCTATAACAAAAGAGCTAAAATGGGTCAAAGTTGATAATTTTATTTTTTGCTTGCAAGGGGTCAACTTTCGTGGAATCACCCATATATTATATTGAGGAAGTATAATTTCAAGCAACTTTATAGTGCGAATTTTTGGATCAAATTACCCCACATTGTTGTGGCAGTAAAATTCGCAAAAATTCCATAAGTTAATTATGTACTGCTAGAATATGAATGTCAAATCCTAAATCACTCTTAGGGATGGAGCTATCTAAAGCAATTATTTTAGGCTACTTCTTGGGAGCTAGAAAAAGTGCTAACCAATTTACCTTACTTTTCCCTTCTTTTTTTAGCCTCTATTAATATTACAAGTAACTACTTAATTCAGTGCTTTTTTTGTAATGAGAAACTTCTTCCTATGTTCTTAAGCTTTAGGGAACCACTTCACCTCCAATTGCACCCGCATCTTAAAATAATGCATTATTTGACCAACCTGGAAGTCATTACAGTTTTCGTTTTCTTATTCCATTACCCATTACCTGGCAATATAAATATATGCTGGACAATGTGAAAATCGACAAATACATGGAGATACATTAATGATCATAGTTGGCATATATGATCACATAGGTTTATGTATTCGGATCCGAAATTTGAGGGTATATGACGATGTATGGTCATATATGGTCATATAAGAGCGTATATGTATGAATCATATATGATGATATATGCCTATATTAGGCCATCCCAGCAAAACCACACATTACCAAATAATGGGTAAAGTAATGTATAGGATTACTTAACACCTTACTTCATTGATGAATTTTACAGGCGATTAGCCTCAAAGTAATGTATATACCCATTACTTTAGAGGTGATAATGTAAGGGGTTACTTATATGGTTACGAGAATGGAAAAAGTAATGTGTAAAAATTGATTTTGAAAAAAGAGGAATTTTCATTTAAAAAAATTGTTACAAATATTTTAATTAAAATATTTGTAATTAAAAATAATGTGGTCAAGATGGGAATCGAACCAGGGAAATCTGGTTGCCAGCCAAGAACTCTACCCACTGAGCTATGAACGCATATAGTATTTGATTGCTTTAAACCTAAATGAATTTTTGAATTGTTGTCAAAACATACATACATTACCCTTTTGCTTTTGTATCTAAAAAAAGATTTTCAAAAATATTTCAATTATTACTTTACATTTATAAATCATATATTACGTAATCAATAATGAGTAACTTATTACTTCATGCTTGCAAATAATAAAAAAGGTAACGAGCTATCATTACAAGGTAACGCATGAGAATATCGCACCCATCACCAAAGTTTTGCTGGGATACAACCGCAAAGTTCGGATCCGAAGATATATGGAACCATATGATCATGTATGTATACATATATTTTGATTTTTACATGGGGGATTTTTCTTTATGATCTTTTATGAATCTTTTATTAAGTGTTTATAATTTTTCGGTAAAATGCTGTATTCGCATAAGGTTTATTGCAATTTAGTTTATGAAATTTAAAATACACAAACCCCTCATTTAAGTGGACACATAGATAAGAACTATTTAAATAGAGAATGTATTCCACAAAGCGTAAGGACATGACAAATGACATTACAACAGCAGCAACAACAATTCCTAAATGAAATGAAAAATTCTAATGTACAGCTGTTGCTTGTATTTACCAGAAGTGCATAAATACTAAAAACAATTCCCTCATTTCATACACAAAGACATATAGAGTGGACCGAAACTAAAAAAAATAAAAATAAATTTTTATGTATAAGCATTGGGAAAATTTGTAAAAAAAAAAATTAAACAAATTGTAAGAGAATACAATTTTCATATTTATTTTATGAATATTTTTCTAATAAGATAACTTATGAATTCGCAAAATCGATAGAATAGCGATTCCAACACAAATACTTTTATACCCCTAAATTTCTATTACCGAAATGACTACCGTTACCCTTAAAATTCCTTACTGAAATAGCTGATAATACCGTTACCCTTAAAATTACTTAAACGAAATGAGCTTAAAAAAACTCCTTACTGTTACAATTGTAAGGATAAGAAAATATTATAAAAAGCGCAAAAGTTTAAAAGTGGTTTCATTAGAGTGAATGTTATAAATTTTTATAATTTAAAAAAATATACATATAAATTTGTACTACTATGTGTTAGGGGATCATAAAAGGTTTTTAATTTCTGTGTCATTCCTCAATTTTTTAACTTGCAGAATTATTTCACAGTTAAAAAAAATAATATTTTAAAATTTCGATCCGCTCTAATTTAAAGCAAGTTGATCAAATTTTTAAAAAATTAATTGAAGCAAACTCATTTTAGTTTCAGCGTTGGGCTTTTAAAAAGTTTTAGAAGATCATCCAGAGAACAGGGGTCGAATAACGGCATCACGAATGCCATAATTTGGCCGCAGATACATTATGATATCCGAGTTTTTTTAAGTAGAATGACTCAGATGCGGGAGACAAATTTTTCGCCTGTGCTTAGCGAGTTTTTTATGAGAAAATTCTGTTGTTATATGCAAATTACTGTTGGTCGAACTGTTGTCGCAACTGAAAAATTCAATTACCACAATAATATATTGAGTGACAAAACCAATCTATTTTATCTTCGATTAAGCCTCATTTTTTCAATGTCCCGTTAACTGCTAAGTGGTACTTTAACCAAGGACCATTGAAACCAGGATGAACAAACGACAAAATTTTTAGACACGCATGATGCCGTGGTGCCATGATGCCAAATGGCGAGACTACAAAAAATTCTTAGGCGACACCATGAAATTCTTAGGCGATTTACAGAAACATTTAGCCTCTAGCAATGGTACAACCACAAGTACAGTGATTGTGGTGTGAATGTATACATGTCTGATTTTTTTTTTCCTAACATTCAACAAACAACAATATTAATTATTATTATAACAAACAAATTATTAATAATTATAAAAACAACTTTATATTTGATTTTTTTTTGCTCAAGACAACAAACAATTTACACTTATGAGTCCCAGCTGTATTTGCACAAAGTAAAGCTGTGATTCTTTCCTTGGACTCCTTGTACCCTTCCATAGAATATTTATCCCCATTGGCTAAGGAATTCTGAGGCAAACACTTCCAAAATAGACTGGTGGCATTACAAATTTGTTGAGTTGCTCGTTTTGAATTTATTCTTTTAAGTCGTCCGCAAATATCGTGGATGATACACAATCAGCACACTCTTTTTCTCCTGTTGATTTCAGTCTACGAATTCCATAACTTTTTTTTAAATTTTTCTAACCAACCAGATAAATACTTGCACTCCGAATTTACCTTAAATTTGGCATGAAAAAGTTTTGCCTTCGCAGTAATCATTTCACCTGAAATTCACAGGAGATTTTGAGTTTAGGTCCATAAAATTACTACATTTGACTTATTTTACCTGCAATAGGAATTCCCTTAAATTTTTCTTGCCGAAACCATTTATACGTTGCAAAATCAACCTTTGGATTTTCAGTTTTATTATAGTATATCTATTTTTTAAGCCGCGCATTAACTCACTATCCGAGGCACATTTCAAAATTATGTCTTTTTACGTAATATCGTACTGTTTGTTTGCCAACACCATATTTTTCAGACAAACATTTAACAGGTATATTTTTGCGTTAGTCGTTAAGCATCTCTATTTTCTCTTTAATTGCAAGAACTTTTCTTGTTCTTCTTGTCGATTAAGTCTTTGATGGTGCCATTTATACAAAAACACGTGTCGTGAGATCAAATTTTACTTACAGACTGAATGAAAGTGAAATTCGACACGCGACATAAAAACTAAAAATGGGATTCCCCGAATTTTAATGCTTTGTACGTGCGTTAATGAATAAAAAAAATTACAATATGTACAAGTTTATATATACAGTGTTGGAAAATACAGTAGAAACGATGAGCAGTTTTCTTTCTTTTCAGAATATTTCTTGTAAAAAAAAAATTTATTTTGGGAATTTGTATTTTTTTTATAACAGAATTTATTTATATATAATAGAAAAACCCAGCTCAGCTGCATTTACGTAACAAAACATATGACGGCATTCATTTCATTGCCCCTGGAAAAAATAATAGAAACAACAAACTTAAAACTAATTAACATAAACTTTTTTCTTTAAAACAATAAATACAATGTTTAAATTAAATTGAAATTAATATTTGGTTGTTCCACCCTTGTTTTTAAGGACTTCGGTACAACGCCGGCCCATTGAGTCTACCAACCTGGCACAAACTAATGGGTCTATATTGTACCATTCGGCCTGAACTTTCTTCCACAAATCTGCTTTATTTTTTGGCTTATAGCCAGCAATTTTCTTTTTCAGAATGCCCCAAAGGTGCTCAATGGGGCTTAAGTCCGGGGACTGTGACGGCCATTCTAACAGGTGGACATTGTTGTCTTGAAACCATTTCTTTGCCAGCTTCGATGAGTGTTTTGGGTCGTTGTCCTGCTGAAACTCCCACTTCAAAGGCATTTCTTCCCCAGCATATGGAAGCATGACTTTCTGTAAAATGTTTGTGTAGTCGACAGCGCACATCTTATCCTTTACCTAGCATAACGGACCAACGCCTGACGATGAAAAGCATCCCCAAAGCATTATATTCCCACCCCCATGCTTAACAGTTTTTAACGTGTGCTTTGGATCGTAGGCAGTGTTTTTAGGGCGTCTTACATGCACCTTGCCATCAGACCCAAACAAATCAATCTTTATCTCATCAGACCACAATATGTTTTCCCAATTTCTGCGCAATACGTGTTTCCTTGCAAACGATAACCTGCAGTTTATGTTGTTTTGGCTAAGGTATGGTACTTTCCTTGCACTATATGCCTCCAAACCCGCAAATATCAATCTATTTCGGATTGTTCGACTGCTTACTGGTGCTTTTAAGGCATTTTTCAGGTCTTCTGAGGATAGAAATGGATTTTGTTTTGATTCTCGTATGAGCGATTGGTCAAACTTTTTTGATGTTGCGCGCTTTCGTCCTCGTTTTTCCACCGTAGGTTTAAAATGAACCGCAGAAAATACATTTTTTTTTGAGAACTTCATCAAGTCGGCTATCTGAGACATGGAAAGGCCATAATTTTTTAATTTTTTTATAATTTCCCCTTCCTGATCTGTGCAATTTGTACCGCGACCCATCTTGAATGAGATATTAATAAAATATGAAAAGATTTACAACAGTTTCACTTTTTTTACGTACCTTTCCCACAAAGTATCAAACCCTTTTTAAATAAAAATGTTTTATTAATTTAAAGCGGAATCATTAACAGTTTCCGCAGCGTTTATATTTTTTTTTTTTCAACCAAAACACATGGTCACTGCACTAAAAGAATACTAAACTTACATTTTTGCGATCATGTACCCAAAAACGAACTCAAAATAAAGTACCGTTATCAAAGAGTCTAATACAGTATGTATCTGGTGAAATGATTACCTTACATATGAAATGAAATGTGCAAGTAATTGTCGTTTCTATTCTATTTTCCAACACTGTATACAGGGTGACCAGTCACGACCTTTCGAACAAGCCCAAAAACAAAAAAATCCGACCACTGGTTCAGAAGTTATCAGTTTTACCGTACTACCCCTCCGAACACCAATTCGAAAATTTTCAAACTGCTGCCATTTCGCACACTTGCATTATCGGGGATGGTCGTAATGGATATATTTCCATGAAATGAGCCAAGGAATACGCTGGTGAAATTTGAGGGGTTGTGACTGAATCACCCTGTATATGTCTATGTATTGCACGGATAATAGAGGTAAATAAACAAACATACAGCTTGCCGGTTAACAGATGTAGGCGGTCAATGGGGTCCCGGATAATCGAGGTTCAACTCTATTTCAATTCCATTCGTTCCTCGTTCTATTCCATTTCGTTCCCCTTGCCTAGTGTTTCAGTTTTACTACGTTTCTTGCAAAAATACCAAAAATATATTTTAAATATCCGGTTACATTTGCAAGAACCTAACAATTCAGTTAAAACCACTTTACTTCTTCCCTTCTATCTATTAAGCACTAATGAAAAAAAATATTCATATTAATATCCATCAGTCACTGTCTGCCTACTGACAACTATCTAACTGTCGCCTTTTGCTGCATTCTATCAGCGCTCCCATTTTAACACTACAATTACCACAATGATTTCTCTACATCTAACTAAAACTAGTTTAATTTGTTATTTTCTTAAAAAAACATTCAACAATATTGAAATTTTGTTGTTGTTGTTGTTGTTGTTGTTGTTGTCCTACAAAACCCCAAGAAAAAACCATGAAAAACTTTACTCAGCTCTCTTAAGCTTTTATCTTAATTGCTTGTCTAGGCAAGCACAAAAAATGAAATGAAAATAACAAAAAAAAGAATGATGATTTCCTAACTGACACTAACATCCTCTGTTGCGAAATTGTAATAGCAGCCGTTGACTAAAACAGCTACAATCTACAATGAAACATAAAGCAAACTTACACAATTGTCCGTTGAGGGAAACCAACAAAAAAAAAAACAAGCAGACTTTAGGAGATGAAACTAAAAATGCCATAAACCAATAATAGAATTTTTTATTAATGGAGAAATTAAGATTTTTGAAGAGCTTGAAATGAATACGAAAAAAATATTAATTAATGTAATGGATATTAATAAATAGTTGAAACGGTTTAACACTTAAAATCAACATAAGAATTTTTTTTGAACTGTTTAATGTTTAATCTGTAACCTCCCTGCGGGAAAAAAGGGGTCAGTTGGGAATTGGGACCTGTCCCGGGATAGGTGAAAACTGAACCGGTTCCGAAAAAACATATCATGAGATAGGTGAAAAGAGCAGCGGTTCCTAAAGTATCACGGCATGTCCTCTTAGACCAGTCCTGTGGCATGTCACAGGTCCCGTGACCGGTCCCTATCACAATGAACCGGTCACTTGACGTTTCCTGAGATAGGTGCTTTTTCCGCAGGGCTCTTACAAAACTATACATGCCAATGTAGAAGGTAATCAAATTTTACGTATACGGTTTACGTATGAGATTTTTGGAGTTAACTATCAATCCAAAAATTTATAGAAGTATTACTTTTTTTTCAACATTTTCTTTTGTTAGAATTAGCTCTGCAGTATGCAACCAACCCACCGTTATTGTTTGGTATTATGAGCCATAATAAAAAGAACAACTTCCTTCGAAAAAAAAGTTTATTTCGCTTAGATTCTAATATGTATTAAGGTTTGTTATAGCGGATGCAAATATTTAGGGGTTTCTTTTGTTTACATCCAAAAGTTATTACATACAAACTTTTAAACGCGAGCTTAATACAAAACAATACAGTGAATGAAAACAGCTGTTAAACGACACTGTTGTTGTGTACTCATACATTCATCACTGTTAGTTTCATGTATACTCCGCTTCACTTAAGTAAAAATTATAATTTTTAAAAAGACCAAACGGTTTAAAGTAATTTGGAAAATACCTTTTGTTATATTTACATATTTTCGAAAACTACGAGGGCGGATCAATAGGTCCGTGACTTTTCGAACTTCCCTCGTATTTGTATGAAATGCAGCACTGCCCCATCAAGTACCACCTGTTAATAGGCTACTGTCAAATTTTGAGCAAGTTCTGTCATTTACTCTGCGTTTAACAGCTGTTCAAAACATGCAACCTCGTGGATTTTTTTAAAAATGAAAAAAAGTGAATTTCGAGTGCTAATTAAACATTATTTTTTGCGAAAAAAAAACCGACACCCAGGAAAAGCTTCATAAATAAAGGGTGGTTAAATTTTAAGGAACGATGTTGAATGTAAACCAAACCTAAACGTCAAGTTTTTTTCTGCATTTCATTTGGCATTTCTCAATTTCAGACTAACTCAATTTGAACCATGCAAAGATACACAATCGAGCAACGCGTTAAAATTATTCAGGCTTATTATGAAAATGGGCGTTCAAATCAAAATGCATATCGTGCACTTCGTGATTTTTTTTGGTCAGCATAATCGACCAAATGTGTCCACAATCGGGAGAATTGTGGGCAAATTTCAGCAAACTGGGTCTGTGAAGATACCTGTGCATGATCGCCCAGTTTGTTGTGCGGAAAACATTGCTGTTGTTCGCGATAGTGTGTCATGAGGTCGGCCAAGCATTTACCGTGAATGGTGTTCGCTATGGCGAGATGAGAATGAACTTATTGTGGCCAGGGTCATACCCTGGACGATATGTGGTTTCAACAGGACGGTGCCACTTGCCACACAGCTAACGAAACAATGGCTCTTTTGCGCGACAAATTCAATGGCCGTGTTATCTCACGTAGTGGCGTTGTCAATTGGCCGCCAAGATCAAGTGATTTGACACCATTGGACTTCTTTCTTTGGGGTTATTTGAAAGAAAAGGTGTACGTCGATAAGCCAGCAATAATGCAAGAGCTAAAGGATGAGATAATTTGGCACATTAACGGCATATAACCTCAATTATGCCTCAGCGTCATCGAAAATTTGGACCATCGAATGGAGGTGTGCCGCCGAGGTCGCGGCGGCCATTTGGCCGATATAAAATACCTAATTGAATTATACCATATTATAAAAAGAAATAACAATAATTCCCTAAATAATTTGTGTTTTATTCAAAATCAACATCGGCCCTTAAAATTTAACCACCCTTTACTATGGGGACTCTTCACCATCGATTTCAATGTTAAAAAAAGTGGTTTACTAACTTTTGTTGTGGTCGCACAAATACAAATGACGCTGAACGTTCTAGACGGCCAATTGAGGTCAATACTACCGAGAATGACAAAAAATGCACGATGTGGTGTTGGCCGATCGAAGAGTAAAAGTGCGTGAGATTGTTGATGCCATAGGCATTTCATATGGCAGTGTGGTTTCGATTTTAAATGATGAGTTGGATTTAAGAAAACTGTCTGCAAGATGGGTGCCGCGTTTGCTCTCAATTGACCATAATGCACGGGTGCACACGTGTGTAGTCTCAATGGCAAAATTCCATGAATTGGGTTACGAACTGGTACCACATTCGCATATTCTCCGGATTTAGCCCCCAGTGACTATTTACTATATCCAAACCTAAAGAAATGGCTCGGTGGAAATGATTTAGCTCCAACAATGAAATTATTCATCAAACAAATGGCTATTTTTTGGACCTCGAAAAATCCTATTTTTTGTAAGGGATACAAAAATTGGAGGAACGTTGAACTAAGTGTATTGAGCTTAAAGGAGAGATTATGTTGAAAAATATATATTTTTTTTTTTTTTGCAAAAAACTGTGTTTTATTCAAAAAGTCGCGGACTTATTCGTTCGCCCTGGTATATAATTTTAGAAGTGCTATTTAACTTGATCTTAGAAAATCTTTTCTTATTTTAAGAGTTAAGTCCTAGTTTTAATTAAAAAATTATTAAAAGAACTTAAATAAAATATTTCTATTTTAAATTTTACTAACAGTAAAATTTAAAATAATATATGAACTAATTAGGAGGAATTTTTACTGTTTCCTAATAAAAATTTTTAGTTCTCAATAGTAAAATTTTTCTATGCTTAATTTAGAAATTTGAACCAAATTTTAAGTAAAATAAGTTTCTTAATTTCAAGGGAAATTTTATTAAATTTTGATAAAACGTGTTTTTGGCGCCGTTTTCATTTAAATTTTTCCTCCGACAACCGATTTATGCAGCGCTCCTCCTTAGTTAAATTGTGCATACTGTAACTTGTTTATACACCTTTATTAGGATATACAAACAACCATACATTTGTATATGCCCAACAACAATAGTTTTGTCAATATTGTGCTTTGGTGTAGTATCCCTGTAGGAAATGTCGATTGTGACACTGTAGTGATTCACTATTGACTTTGTCGCCAGTACTACTGACTAATTATGCCCCAGCCAACGCTTTCTGCTGTAGACATTTAACGTGTGCGTGTCATTGCGAATCTACACAACTGCTGACTATGTGTTGACATTGGAACCATTTTAGGAATTCTAGTCTAAACTTTGGAACTTTTTACTAGATTTCCACACTAGGAAGGCAAATAAGTTTAAACAGGTGCATTCATTTCGTTAAATTAGATATTTTAATAATAAAAATTTTTTATAAATTTCTTTAAAGTTTTTCACGCAAATTTAATAGTCTATATCTCCGTAAAATTTTTATCACGTTCCACAAAATGTCTAGAGTAACAACTTTCACCAAAAAATGTTGCCTCTTTCTCGTTACTTTTTACAAAATTGATTGTTTTTTCACAAGTCTTGTGTAATTGCTTTTGCTGATTATATAAAGGGTGTCCCAAGAAGAACGCAATTTTTAAATTTTAAATAAAGTAGACAGAATGAGGTTATGTATGGCCGCCGCGGCTTTGCTGGCATGCACGCGATCTTTTAATGAAATTTTCAATGACCGTTTTGCATGAATGCTGCGGTATTTCATTAATGCAGCGTCCAATTTCCTCTTTTAAGGCTTGAGTCGTCGTCGGCTTATTCGCGTAAACCATCGACTTCAAAAAACCCGAAAGAAAAAAATCTAATGGTGTTAAATCGCACGATCTAGGCGGCCAATTCTGATCTCCAAAACGCGAAATAACACGACCGGGAAATGACTGATGCAGCAATTGAATTGTTTCACCACATGCCCTCCACATTCATTTCTTCAATTCTAGGTAAGAAAAAACTGGTTATCATTTCACGATACCGAACACCATTGACTGTTTGCGCTTACCCTGCCTCATTTTCATAAAAAAAGGTCCAATGATTCCTCCAGCCCAAAAACCACACCACACAGTGACACGTTGAGGATGCATTTGCTTCTCGTGAATCACTCGAGGATTTTCCTCACCCCAAATGCGACAATTCTGCCTATTGACGAAGCCATCAAGATGAAAATGGGCCTCGTCACTGAAGATGATTTTATCGGCAAAATCAGCATTTTCATGTTGTCTCTCCAATACCCAATTAACGAACTCCCTTCGCTGTCCATGGTCAGCTGGCTTCAGTTCCTGAGTCAATTGAACTTTGTATGCATGAAGATGCAAATCTTTCGTCAAAATTCGCTGCAAAGTGGATTTGGAGACACCAATTTGCTGAGCTCGGTGTCGAATTGAGGTGGATGGAGTTTGAGCGACATCATCACGTACAGCTGCGACATTTTCGGTCGATCGACCTGGTCGATGGCGCGTTGTTGTCTTTACATCACTAACAGACCCAGTTTCGGCAAATTCATCCATTAATCTCTTTACAGTTGACTCTTTTGGAGCATTATTGTGACCCCAAATTGATCGCAATTTGTGAACTGTATCCGCAAAACTTTCACCATTTTGGTAAAACAATTTCACAATGAGAATGCGTTGTTCATTCGTGTAGCGCTCCATTTTTACTAACCTCGTACCTTCTACTAGCAAACAATAACAATTGTTCAAATGTCAAACAATGACACTTCGAATGTTGCCAGATTTAAAAATTGCGTTCTTCTTGGGACACCCTTTATTTTGTTCAAATTATATGCATATTTACCTTTCAAATTCACTTTTCTTTATATTTTTATTAAAAACATTCATTTTACAAGCAGCAGAACAAAAAAATCGAGAAAAAGCACAGCTTTGTAGCTGCAAAGAAAGGAATATAAAAAGTGTAGTAGACGCTGTGTTGACAATGTCTACAAAAAGCCACCCAAAGCAGTCGACAAAAGTGGTGCCTTGGAGACACTTGACCCCAGGTTTCCTACAGGGTTCCTACACATGGATAATAATTATAAATGTTTGTATGCATGTGTGTGTATGTATGTGTGTATGTATGTTTGTATGGTTATGTGTTGTACACTTTTGTATTCATACATATTCATGCATGACTACATACATACAAAATTTTGCTAATGGGTAAGCAAAGTTTAGTTGAGCATAACACAAAAGCTCTTTTGTGTTTACACAACTACCACTACAAATTCATATATAAACACATACAACAACATAATACAGTGTAGAGCAAATGATATTAAGCGACATAGTTTTACATTCCAACCCGGGTATAAATAATGTGAGTCAAGTAAAGTGTTGTAGATATATTTTAAACAACAGTTTTGGGAGTATGTCAAGGGTCCATCCTCACTGCTTGTATGATTATTACTGCGCTGTTATTTTATCACTAAACGGTGCTATTGTCGACGTCTCACTAAACGTGTATGATGATGATGATGATGATGACCACCTTCCATTATTATCATTTTTTCTTTGTAAAGCAAACTCATCAACCTAAACAAACGTTATTGTCACCAAAAAAAAAAACATGATTGAAGCTATAACAAAAAACAAGCAAACTAAAACCGAGTACACAGAATTATCGTAACAAATTACAGTTTACTTTACTCAGCATCTCGTTGCCAACCATTTGAAATGTTTCCTTCCAAAACAACTGATGTTGTTATAAAACTAGCAGTACATTGGCCAAACAACCGTATATCAATGCATGTGTGGCTATGTGTGTGTGTGTGTGGGTATAAATGTGTATGTTTGTATTTAAACTAACGACGACAGCAGCAATGCTGCACACAAATGGCACCAACATGACAAACTATTTTTCTTTTAACTATTTTTTGCCTTTTTGTTCCTTCTTTTCGTTACAATCTCTTTACTTTACTCTTTTTTGAATGGGCAAGGACACTTATTCAGTCATTGCTTGCATATGTGGCTTTTTCTCTGTACATGTATGCTTGTTAGTGTTTGTATTTTTATGTTATATACATATGTGTGTGTGTGTGTGTGTGTATATGATGCGACCTCTATACCTCGTTTATTTCTCTTTTCCTTTAAAAAATACCAATTTTGCTTAAATATATTTTTTTGTGTGTGTGAATTATATCTGTATAAAAATTGTAAAATGTTTGCTAAAACTTTTGGCCATAAAGTTCAGTTATAAAACTAATGATTTCTGCTGCTTCTATACATTTTTTTTTCAGATTTCCCCAAAAAGAGAAGCAGTTAAATTGTTAAAAAAAAAACTGTTTAATGTTTATTATTTATGATAACAAATGGCCTGTAATATTTTACAAGAAACATAAAATTTTAATTAAATTATTTTATAAAAAGCCATACAAATATTATGTATGTTTTTTCCACGGATAGTTAAAAAAAATTAATAGTTTAAAATTTCTATCTAAATATAACAAACATTAATTAATCTGTTTATTAGTACAAGGTGACCCAAAATATTCAACCTATGTTATACAGGTTTGTTGAAAAGTTCCTGCGCTCGAAATGAAAGAATACTGTTTTTGTTACGAAATATATTTTTTTATTCAATATAATCTCCTAGAAGCTCAATACACTTGTTCCAATGATCTTCCAATAATTTTATCCCATCCTTATAATGGTTTTCCGGAAGCTCTGCAAAATAACCGTCTACGGCTGCTATGGCCTCTTCATTCGACGAAAAACGCTTTCCACGAAGGAATTGTTTCAGATTTCTACAGAGATAGTAGTCACTGGGAGCCAAATCTGATGAATACGGTGGATGTTCAAGCAATTCGTACTTAAATTCTTTGAATTTAGCCATCGTCAAAACACTTTTGTGAGCAGGTGCATTGTCTTGATGAAAAATGATTTTTTTCTTCTTTAAACCGGCTCCTTTCTCACGAATTTTCATCCAGCTGATCCAAAAGGCTGCAATAATATTCAGAGTTGATTGTTTTACCTTTCGGAAGATAATCAATCAACAAAATTCCTTTTGCATCCCAAAAAACTGATGCCATAACCTTCTTTGCTGATCGTTGTGGCTTCACCTGCTTTGGTGCTGAACACCCAATTTCAGTCCACTGTAAACGTTCTTGTTTCAATTTAGGATCATGGTGGTAGATCCAAGTCTCATCCATAGTTATAAAACCACGCAAGAAGTCGGTTTTATTCGGCTTTAAACGCTCCAAATTACGCTGAGAAATTTGTTTTCGATCCAGTTTTTGTTGAATTGTTAATGTGTGCGGCACTAACTTTCCAAACAGTTTTTTCATACGTAATTCTTCATGTAAAATATGGAGTATTCGTTCGTCTGAGATGCCCATGGCATTAGCAATTTCACGCTTAGTCAAACTTGGATCTTCACTAACCATATTATGTACCTGCTTAATGATTTCTGCTGTGGTTGCAGTTTATGGTCGTCCTTCGCGTGGATCGTCTTTAAGGCTGGTACGACCACGTTTAAATTCACCAGCCCAAAATTCAACGTTATACCAACTTGAGAAAAAAAATGAACTAAAATTTAGAAAAATTAACATATTTGGAGGAAAAATTGAAATGAAAACGGCGCCACAGACAATTTTTACCAATATTTAATAAAATTTTCCTTGATATTAAGAAACAAATTTTACTTAAAATTTGATCAAAATTTCAAAATTATAGAAAAATTTTACTACTGAGAACTAAAATTTCCTCCCAATTAGTTCATATATCATCTTAAATTTTATTGTTTGTTAGGAAATGTTTCCCTTATTTTAAGAAAAAAAATTCTAATATTAAGCTAAACAGTATTTTTTTAAAGTGAAAATTATTTTTAAATTTGATACAAATTTTCTAATAACTATGAAAATGTTTCTATGATAAAGGTAATAATTTTGCCATATATTTTAAAGTACTTTACACTCAGTGAGCAAGAATTTTCCTACTTTCGGAGTACTTCCGCTTTGTGAGGACACTGCTTCTAACAACCTTTTTGCTATACATTTTTCTTTTTAAATTAATTGAAACGTAATAAATTGTGGCAGTTAGATACTTTTCGTAGTTAATTAACGGTTCTCTTCGAGAGAACTACAAAGTCCTAAGTGATACACGGCATGTATGGCTAAGGAACACTGAGGGTCCTTTGTCTTCTTAAATTAACTAATTTATGGAAATTGTTGCAAAAATACAAAATATCACAGTTACATTTCTTGTTATTATTGGAAAATGGAAAAATGTCATAAGTTTATTTTATGGCATTTTTAGCTGAAACTTTATTTGACATATACAAATTTAAGCTTTTTTAATATTAAGTGAAAAAAATAGTTCGATAAATATAAAGTTTAATAAGCGCTACGTCAATAACAGGAAAGCTATTATGCCGTAATTTATAAAATGTGCATGCCATGTTTTGTATTGTAGTCAGCAAGGAAAATTATTACATAAAAGCGCAAATTCGAAATTTTTTAACTTTTGCTAACAAAATTTTAAAATATATTTTAAGATATTTTAAGTTCATTATTTAAGACTGTTAAGCTTAGAGATGGGCACGTAAGCCCTTTCTAACTCACGCTCACGTAGGATCAGGAATTATAAACGTGCACTATATTTTTTTTTTATGGATAATTTAATTTGATTCCAGAGATAATATTTTTTTCTCTAAAATTAGAAAAATTAACAAGTTTGTTTCTGATTTATTGTTTCGTTTTTTTGGAAAAAAATATTAAGTTAAACGTTTTCCAACAAAAAAATCTTATACTTGAAGTTATTATTTCTCCAAAATTAGAAAACTTTTACTTAAAAAAAAAAAAATATTTTATTAAAATTTTTTAAATTTATACGAACTATGTTGCTTGAAAATTTTCCCTAGAAAGAGTTTATCAGTTTCTACAATCAAATAAATTTTTATTATTACATAGGCCAAAATTTTTTACTTTTTATTTGTAATTGCCTGAAATAATTTTTAGAAAACAATTCTTTAAAATTAGAAAGTGGTAGACTTAAAAACTGAATTTTGAAATGGCTTTCTAAAATAAAGTTAATTTTACTACTCTCACATTTTAAATTACACATTTTTTGAACTAAATGGGAGTAAATTTGGGTTTTAAACTAAACTTATTTTTATTATATTTTAGTATGCAAATTCTTTAAAACTATTTTTTTTTTAAATGATAAATTTTTATTTAATTTTTCTAAAATCAAGAAATATTACTTAGGAAATATATGAACTAATTCTAAGTAAATAAACAATTTCATATATACCCAGACATAGGAATTTTTATTGCTATTAATTTAATTTTTTTTTTCATAAAATTTGACTTAAATTGAGGAAAATTTTTAAACTATTTCAAAGAAAATTTTAGATTAATATCACAGTAGCACATTTTTCAACTTCATAATCTTGAACCAATTGAGACCCCCAAAATCTGAAAGCTTATGATAGTAGAAGAAAAACCCTAGCTGGGTTTTGAATTATTAGCTAAGGTTTTTTTTAAATTATTTTTTGAAATTTTCGACTGGGAGGAGGATTTTAGTACATTTTTCAAAGAACATGTACTGATTCTTAAGCCTATATCTCGTGAACTATTCGAAATATAACTTTTCTCTCTTCAGCAAATTTTTACCTCTTAATTAGATATAAAAATTTTGCCTTGAGATAAAATCAAAAAAACAACAACATCTAACTTAAAACAGCAAAACTGACGAAAAAACGTAAAATTTCGTCATATTTTTCTATGGTTTTTCAACTTATGTCAGAAATTGCTACGAACTAGACCAGAAAATATATGACAAAAAGATAGCCAAAAGCAAAACAAACAACTCTTCTTAACAAGCCGATTTCATTTGATGACTCCTTCACATAGTTATAGCCCGACAGTCATCAAATTAAATAAAGGACCAAGAAATCACTTTCAATTAAAAATATAGGTGCAAAATAGAAATAAATAATGAAAATGTTTGAGGCCCTTTGAGTTTTTTATTAAAGACATGTCGCAGCGACATATGCACCGCGTAAACACCGTCCACATGTCGCAGAGAAATCTGTATCATGTAAACACCGTCCGTTTGAATCATTGTTTGACGCAAAATAACGGCATATTTTAAATGTCAAAAAATTTTCATTGTTTTGATTGCACTTTCGAATTAAATAAATTTGGGGAATTTATATATTACGGCATACATTGCAGAAAGAAAAAGTTGATATGGAAAAGTGTTGGAAGCTGAACTTGTTTTGCTATGTTTGTGGTATTTATGTGCCAAAACGTTCAATGAAAACGCAAAAAACAAATTTTACTGCTGAATTTAGAAATGGGTACCTCTTATATTATTCTGACCAGTTGGACTTATTCGATTGTCCGTGGACACCAGATGTAGTATGCAGACGTTGTTTTTGTTACATATTCAACTGGATAAACAGAAAACCAAGTCCACTGCCTTATGGAACACCAGTAATATGGACGGACCCAAAGGGACGCGATGAAAACACATGCTACGGATGCATAAATTTTAAAAGTGGAATGCTTCTCTCCCGCAAGAACATTCCGAAGCTAATCCACCACCAAGACCACCGAGTCCAGATAAAGCAACTGTATGGACTGCGGAAACGTTTGAGAATGTGCTGGCTGATCCACCGTTCGAACCCGAAGAAACAATCAGCAAGCCTGAGTTCGTAACACAATGCGAAATGAACTATGTTGAAAAAAGTTAACGGACGTTGATGTCAAGACCTCGATACACCGTAACCGTCAAGCGGAATATCAAAAGTTTTACAGCGTTAACGACGCAAACTCTTACACCTACTGCAACAACATAAAAGGATAAGCCAATGATATGGGATAAGAATATATCGCTGAAGACTGGCGACTGTTCATCGATAGCTCAGTCACAAGCTTAAAAGCAGTGTTACTGCATAAAACGAACCTGAAGCCCTGAATACCTTTAGCATTTAGCACAGACTTAAAGTAATGCTATGCAACAATGGAAATTTTGCTAAGAGACCTTAAATACGCAGATCATTTATGGAAAATCTGTTGCGACCTTAAAGTTGTCAATATTTTGCAAGGCATAAAGGGTGGATGGCCAAAGTATTATTGCTTTCTGTGCCGTTGGGACACACGAGCAAAAGTCGATCAATACTCGTACACTTGGGAAAAACGAAAGTCGGGAGTGAAAGATGCCACATTAGACATGACAACAGAGCCACCAATAAAAAATACAAGTGACATATTGTTGCCACCGCTGCATATTAAGTTGGGCATAACGAAGAAGTTTTTAGAGACGGTAACGAAAAATAAGGACAACGTATTTCACTGCCTTAAGAAAATTTTTCCAAGACTCAGTGATCAAAAAATTAAAGCCGGTAGTGTACTTCTTATCGAATCTCTTCAAGTTTTTATTAATTTTTTGTGCATTTTTTTTTTGCTTAAAACAGGTGTACTTAATGGACCAGAAAGTTGGTAAAAAGTGAAGATTTCAATATGGTTTTGCACGGAAACGACTTAATTTCTTGGGACGCACTTAAGTCAGTTATAGAAAGAGTCTTTAGAAATAATCAAGACAACGAATGGAAAGCTTAAGTAAAAATATGCTTAAGTCATTCCAAGCAATCGGTGTAACCATGACATTAAAACTTCACTTTTTAAATAATCATTTGGCAGAGTTTGAAAAACAATTGCCAACAGAATCTGATGAGCAAGGTGAGCCATAAAGTATTTTCATACGAAAATAAAGCTAGCGAAACGGTCGGAAACATATTTTCAGATGATAAAACTAGCTCCGAAAGCGACGACTAAAGTTCAATATATATTTAAAAAGATTTTAAGTGTCCTTATTTTTTATTCCTTATGTTTAAAATCATCAATTTTTCTAAGTATCTATTTTAAAATATTTGAAGTGTCTTTTCGATCATCAAAAATAAAAATCTATGACGAAATTTTACGATTTTTTGACAGTTTTGTTGTTTTGATTAAGATGTTGTTGTTTGTTTGATTTTATCCCAAGGTAAAATTTTTAGATCTGATTAAGAGCTAAAAATTTGCCAAAGAGAGACAAGCAATATTTCGAATAGTTCACGAGATATAGACTTAAGAATCAATACATGTTCTTAGAAAAATATACTAAAATCCTTCTCCCAGCCGAAAATTTCAAAAATTAATTTAAAAAAAACCTTAGCTAATAATTCAGGGTTTTTCTTCTACTATCATAAGCTTTCAGATTTTGGGGGTCTTAATTGGTTCAAGATTTTAGTGCTGCACTGTGTATTTAGTTCATGTCTTTTTTTTTTTGAGTGTGTGATTAAATAGTTAAAATAAAAAAAATATATTTTTTTAAGCAATTTTTATTTATTTAAAGAACAATCAAAAGAAGAAGAAGAATCAAAAGATGACAAACCAATTTAATGCCAACTGCAGATTGTTTTCTTCTTTCCTTTTTTGCATCATTACACTCAGAATATTATGTAGTTTACTGTTTGTAGTTTAAAAAGAAGATTTCTGTTCCATTTAAAAATAGAGGAACACGCAGAAACACAAACAAATATGTATTTTAACTTTTTTATACATTTGTTGAAAATAATTTACTGTCATTTGCCAATTTTTTCAGTTTCATTTATTTTTTGTTTTCGTTACAATTATTACAAATTAATTTTTTTTTTTTTTCAAAAAATATATTTAAAAAATTCCAACTTGTTTTTTATTTAAACTGTTTATATACAAAATTATTTGAATTTAAATTACAAGAGCTTCATAAACACACTGACATACACATAAACATTAACACAAACTTTATCTACTCACATACATTTTATAGATTAAAACAAACAAAAATAAAAAAAAAAAAAACGGCCGTGATAGGTAAAATATTAACATTTATTTTGAACTTAATTAATCATTTATTTTTACTGTTGTGTTAGTTGTTTAAGCAATATTTAAATCATAAATAACAAAAACCATTTGATTGAAAGGAAAAGTAAATGAAATATAATTTATTTTTTTCCTGTTATTTTAACTTACAAAATATTTTAAATGTGGTTTTAATCGAATTCCAACCAATCTTTACTTTGAGTGTAGCCAATAAAAATTACCAAAACGCGAGATTACACGCCCTAGGAAGGTATCGGCCCTGTTAGAAACACAATGCCTTCAAAATCAGATCGACAACTGCCGGTTAAAAAAATTCAGTCAGCATGGCTCTATAGCGGTCGCCGTCGATAAAATAAGGCCCTTGAATATGGCTTATTAACTTGACCGCTGTGACAAAAATGAGCCTCGTCGCTCTCACTAAATTTTTGGATGGAAATTCATGCATTTCGTCCTCTTCGTCGTTCACCCACTCTTGAAGCTTAAAGCGATTTATTCTTACTCAGTAATGTATCTACTCCATGAATGTCTAAACTAAGCTGACATATGATGTCACTTGCAAAAATGGCAGCACTTACCAATAGGGTGATACTTATTTCCCCACTTTGTTTAGGGTTTTCCAATAAGAACTTGACCACTTTTTTTTTAAATAAAAAGCAAACCATTTGAGATACATATTTCCAAAACATTATGCTCGACTTGAAATACAATCAAAATATTTATGAATGGAACTCGACTTCGTTCATATGGCCATCGCGCGAACGTCGGCAGCGGTCGATTCGTTGGATCCGATTTTCGATGACTCGGTCACACATTTCGGCCGCTATTTTGCGTTCAATGTTGGCTCTGAATTCTTCCAACGTCGTCGGCTTGTTAGCGTAGACCAATGACTTGACGTAGCCCCAAAGAAAAAAGTTTAGAGGCGTTAAATCGCACGAACGAGGCGGCCAATTGACTGGTCCATTTCTTGACATAACACGCTCACCAAACTAACTCTTCAATAAATCGATTGCAACGTGTGCTGTGTGGCTTGTGGCACCGCCCTGTTGAAACCACATGTCGTCCAAGTCCATGTTTTTCAATTCGGGCCAAAAATAATCGGTAATCATGGCGCGATAACGATCGTTATTGTCGACGAAAAAATATCGCCCAATAACGCACCAAAAAGTTGCGGTCACCGACTCAGAATTTCGGTAGTACATTTTTATAATTTGCATACGGTGTTCGTTCGTGTACTTTACAGGTTGGTTGAAAAGTTCCTACGGTCACCAAGAGATGGCACTGCTAGCTCCAAACTTTTTTTCTCAAGTTGGTATAATTGTCCTCAGAACACATGCAAAGTTGCAAGTCATTTTGTCAATTCTTTCTTTGTTTACAAGCCATTTGAAGTTGACGTGTCATTGATTTTTTTTTAATATGGAAAAAATTGAATATCGTGCAGTCATTAGATTCTTTGTTTTGAAGGGTTTAAAAGCAAAGGAAATTTATGAACAATTGTTAGAAGTGTATAAGGAGTCCTCAACTTTAAAACGCACCGTTGAATTTTGGGCTGGTGAATTTAAACGTGGTCCTACCAGCCTTAAAGACGATCCACGCGAAGGACGACCAAAAACTGCAACCACAGCAGAAATCATTGAGCAGGCATATAATATGGTTAGTGAAGATCCAAGTTTGACTAAGCGTGAAATTGCTAATGCCATAGGCATCTCAGACGAACGAGTACACCTTATTTTACATGAAGAATTACGTATGAAAAAACTGTTTGGAAAGTTAGTGCCGCACACAGCGTAATTTGGAGCGTTTTAAGCCAAATAAAACCGATTTCTTGCGTCGTTTTATAACTATGGATGAGGCTTGGATCTACCACCATGATCCTAAATTGAAACAAGAACGTTTACAGTGGACTGAAGCTGGTTGTTCAGCTCCAAAGCAGGTGAAGTCACAACGATCAGCAAAGAAGGTTATGGCATCAGTTTTTTGGGATGCAAAAGGAATTTTGTTGATTGATTATCTTCAGAAAGGTAAAAAAATCAACTCTGAATATTATTGGATGAAAAAATTCGTGAGAAAAGACCTGGTTTAAAGAAGAAGAAAAATCATTTTTCATCAAGACAATGCACCTGCTCACAAAAGTGTTTTGACGATGGCTAAATTCAAAGAATTAAAGTACGAATTGCTTGAACATCCACCGTATTCACCAGATTTGGCTCCCAGTGACTACTATCTCCTTAGAAAACTCAAACAATTCCTTCGTGGAAAGCATTTTTCGTCGAATGAAGAGGCCATAGCAGCCGTAGACGGTTATTTTGCAGAGCTTCGGAAAACCATTATAAGGATGGGATAAAATTATTGGAAGATCATTGGAACAAGTGTATTGAGCTTCTAGGAGATTATATTGAATAAAAAAATATATTTCGTAACAAAAACAGTATTCTTTCATTTCGAGCGCAGGAACTTTTTAACCAACCTGTACCATGATGAAAATGTTGAGTTTACCTACTACCGCTTAGTTATAAACAAAAATGTAAATATGTTTTCCCTTCACACTTATTGCTGCCCTTAAAATTAAAATTTTTCTTAGATTTCAATGCTTGGTTTAATAATTATTATAAAAATATTATTGTAAAGTTTTTAAAATAATTCGAACTTTACAAACGAAAATTATTTTAATTTGTATTTTAATTGTTTTTTTTTTTGTGTTCATACATAACTTTGTAATAAACTCCAAATTGCTATGGATCTTGACACATACAAGGACATGAGTGTATATGATTGAATCCATAAAGTTGTACGATTTTTAAAAATTTAGTTTCAACAGAGTTGTAGTTCTTGTTTTGACAATACTTGCAGCACATAAGTTTAAATATATGTAAATATTGTCATTGGGTTTTTTTTTAATTCTTTGCCTGTTAATAACAAAAACAATAAATTTATTTCATTTATTATTTGTACAACAGTAAATATGTGTATTATCACACATTTAAAAGAGTTTATTATTCCAAACACTATTTACCAAATTCTACATCAAAAAAAAAATAAAACAAAAATCCTACTTTTTTTTAATATCCATTTAAAAAAATTTCGAGGCTTTCCAAAAAAAATCTTTTCAAAAAATATTGTGTGCGAATGATTAACACAAAGATTTCTGTATTACTCATACGTTCGTGGTCAATATAATATTGAATACTATAGAACTTGTTGACTCCTACACAGAAAGTACTGTCTTCATGAAAAACGACTTAGACTAAATATATTTTCATTATTTCAATAAAAACTTTCCATAAGCACTATGAACGTGATACAACACTAGCACTGGGCTGTGAATATTTTCGACGGAAAATTAAAGTTCTCAGTTAATGCAGTAAAGCACCCAAAAGGTTTGTCCAGTACTTTCGTTTAATGTTCGAATTACCTACCGCCTAGATTTTAACCTCAAATTTGTATTATAGTGTAATTCACACCATAAAAAGCAATTTTTGCATTAAAACAGTTTGCGATTTTAAAAATTAAATAATGAGAAACTAAACAAACATTTCTTACAAATGTATTCCTTAACGAAATCATAAGTTTAAAGCTTTGACTATTTCTGGTTATAAGTAAAGCAGTTAGTGACCATAAAAAGTTAAAGAAGACAATGACTTTTTTTCATACACTCAAACACATAATTTTCAACAATAATTGAACTTTGTAATATTGTATGTGTGTGTGTGTGTTAGTTATGTATGTTTGTGTTTTTATATACAATAAAACAGGGTGGGACAAAACTATCATCTGGTTTACATTCTTTAAAATTCTTGATTAAAATGAAAACTCATTTAGTTTTTGTGTAATTTTGTTTATTTCAATTGATTGTTTTATCAGTGTCAATGCAAAATTGGGCTCTTTTAATTTTGCATAACTGTTAGCAGCATTGATAGAGTCACGTTTTCCTTGAATGTTGTTATTTAACACCTCCAAGGTGCGGGGCTTTTTAGCGTTCATAAACGACTTCAAATGTCCCCAGAGGTTGGAGTCAGAAACAAAGTAAAGTAATCGAAACGGAAGATTACACGCCTTTCTAGGCATCCGTTATGATGTAACCAATGCCCTCCAAAACCATGTCATGAAAAAATTACAAAAATTCGGCCAGCATGGCTCTTTAGCGATCGCCGTTGACATTAATAACCTTATCGTCGACTCTTTCGAAAAAAATAAGGCACCCGACGTAACTGCACACCATACGGTGACTTTGAGAGGGCTTAATGTTTCTTCTTGCATTATGAGTGGATTTTCCGGCCCTCAAAACTGCTACAAAGATCCCTATGGAGCACCCCACGGAACACCCTACAGAACAACCCATGAAACATCCCACGGACACCCAATAAACACCCTATGGAGCACCAAACGGAGCACCCTACAGAGGACCCTACGGAGCACCCCACGGAGCACCCTACAAAGCACTCTGCAGAACTCCCCACGGTGCACACTACGTATCACCCCACGGAGCACCTTACAGAGCACCCGAGAGAGCATCCTACGAAGCACCCTACGGAGCACCCTAAGAAACACCCTACGGAGAACCCTACGGAGCACCCCACGAAACACCCAACGAAGCACCAACCAGTGGACCCCACAGAGCATCTACGGAGCACCCTACGGACCATCCTACGGAGCACCCCTCGGAGCACCCTTCGGAACACCCTACGGAGCACTCTACGAAGTACCCTAGGCAGCACCCCACGAACCACCCTTCGGAGCACCCTACGGAACACTCTGCGGAGCACTCTACGAAGCACCCTACGCAGCACCCGGCGGAGCACCCTACAGAGCACTCTGTGGAGCACCCTGCGGAGATCCTCACGGAGCACCCCACGGAGTACCTCACGGAGTCCCCTACGAAAAGTCGGAAAAACATTGGCAGCCAAAGAGCTAAACTTCGTCCTAGGGTATTAGCGTGAATTGGACTCTCTGGGGCAGACTTGCCTCCACACACCTGCTGCTAATCCCACTCATAATTTGAAAATTTTTTTATAAATTTTTATGTTTAATAAAATAGCAAATAATTTTTTGTCATGTTCATTTGCAACAGTCAAGTGATATGTCCCGAATCTATCCACACATTGCCATTTATATGTAACCAGTATTTTATTAATTATTTGTCCTCAGTCCAATGGTATATACCTTTCATCAAGTTACGTAACATTTAATTTTTCACTAGTTCTAACATGAGACCAATTATGTGTAAGATAATTATAACCTGTTCTGTTGCACATTCACTTACACCAATGCAGTGATTTGGTACCCTAAAAAAGGTCAGCGATATATCACAAGTAGCTTAAAAGGTACAAATTGCCACCTCCTACGCCAAGTCCATGTTAAAGTTACCGGTTACTTTTACACAACATAAGAGAACCAACTCGAGGACTGGTTTCTGCCACAACGTTCCGGTCACGTGACTAACTCTGTGACTGGTCCATTTCCCGTAGGGATTTTAATTTTTTTTAACATATTAATTTTACAGATATTTCTGTTGGGATATTGATGAAATTGCTTGATATTATTTTAAAACTAAATTCCCATGTATGATCATGAATATTCACATATATTCCGATTTTCACATGGACGAAAAGTTCACTCACATTCGCGTGTGCCATCAGTGTTCCGTGTTTTCACCATTACACTTATTTTGTCCGATACCCAGTCCAATAAGGATTGCATCTGCCTAAATCGCTGAAGATATGAATTTTAAATTTGGCATGAAGGTTAGGAAATCTGATACAATTTTTGAATGAATTATTAAAAACGAGTTGAAAAATGCAATTTAAAATGAGAAGTAGCTTTTTGTATTGATCTGTGCAAAACGTTTAAGCTAGTAATCTGAAACGTTTAGTTGAAATATCTACCACAAGGAGATTAAACATTTTTATTTAAAGTAAAAAACTTCTAGAAGAAACTAATTCAATTCTCTTCTAAATACATTCCCATATATGAAACTACCGGCTACGAAGTAACAGACTTTTCAGCTGTTATTACGTATTTACCATTTCACATTTCTCGTGATAGTCCTACGCTTAAATATTTTCATTGTTGCTGCTTTAACACTTAAGGGATTCTATGCATGTGTGTATGTGTGTGTGTTTTTAAGGCCACATAAAAAATAAAATTGTTTGAGTGTATTTGCGTTTATGTATGTAAGAAGTGCTCTGGTTTTGTTTTGGTAAATCTATTTGAGTGAGCGTGAGTGTGTGTGTGTGTTTGTGTATGTGAGCAACAAATGTGGGTGTTACTAAAAACAATTACTGCAGACAATTTATACAGTTTACATGAAATGTGTGTGTAATATAATAAAATGTGTTTTACTCTTTTTGTAATTTTATGTGGTACTTTATTTTTGTTTATTTGTTTGTTTTGCTTGTACTTAAAAATTACACAAAAAATATTGTTAATTTTTTTTAACAAAAATATCAATTGAAACTTTTTTACTTTGTTTCTGTTATGCTTGTAATGTGTAGGTTGTTTTTTTAGATACAATATAAAGGCAAATTATTGAAGTTCTTTATTAAAAACGATTTAATTTAATGCTGTAAGATTTATGTACACTCACCAAAAAAAGTCTGTAATGACAACTGAAAATTTTGCTGTTATTACGGGAAATTTTGCTAATTTGAGTCCAGCGGTATTTTTTGCTAATCTTAGCAACACTTGGCTGCTGACGTGTAGTACAATGAAATTTGTAGAAAAAATTAGCTGCCGCTACTTAATTTTAGTAAACTTTTTGTAAACTGGAATTTAAAATCTGTTTGCTAAAATCAGCAAAAAAAATTATATTTTTTTTGATCAAATATCAATTTTTTTTTTTATATTTTTTTCTTTCAAAAAATATTTTAGATAGAATTAAAAAAAAATTAAAGGCTTAAAAATTGTAAAACATAAACGAATTTATCATTTTGTTATAATTTCTGTTTTGAAAAATATTTTAGTCAATTTTTTTTATTTTTATTTTTAAGATTAATTGTCTTGATTGTTGACTAAAATATTATTCAAAAAAGATATTAAAACAAAATGATAAATTCTATTGTTTTTACAATTTTTAAGCCTTTGATTTTTTTTTTTAAATTTGTCTAAAATATTTTTTGAAAAAAATAAATTAAATAAAAAAATTTTGATGATCGATAAAAAAAAAATTTGAAATTTTGTACTAATATTAATCAGCATTTCATGTTGTCTCTCCAATACCCAATTAACGAACTCCCTTCGCTGTCCATGGTCAGCTGGCTTCAGTTCCTGAGTCAATTGAACTTTGTATGCATGAAGATGCAAATCTTTCGTCAAAAATCGCTGCAAAGTGGATTTGGATACACCAATTTACTGAGCTCGGTGTCGAATTGAGGTGGATGGAGTTTGAGCGACATCATCACGTACAGCTGCGACATTTTCGGTCGATCGACCTGGTCGATGGCGCGTTGTTGTCTTTACATCACTAACAGACCCAGTTTCGGCAAATTTATCCATTAATCTCTTTACAGTTGACTCTTTTGGAGCATTATTGTGACCCCAAATTGATCGCAATTTGCGAACTGTAGCCGCAAAACTTTCACCATTTTGGTAAAACAATTTCACAATGAGAATGCGTTGTGCATTCGTGTAGCGCTCCATTTTTACTAACCTCGTACCTTCTACTAGCAAACAATAACAATTGTTCAAATCTCAAACAATGACACTTCGAATGTTGCCAGATTTGAAAATTGCGTTCTTCTTGGGACACCCTTTATTTAGTAATTTTTTTTGCTGATTTTAGCAAACAGATTTTAAATTCCACTTTACAAAGAGTTTACTTAAATTTAGTAGCGGCAGCTTATTTGTTCTACAAATTGCATTGTAATACACGTCTGCAGCCAAGATTTGCTAAGATTAGCAAAAAATATTTATTTAGTTATTTTATTTATTAATCATATAATTACAAATTATATGTTAATACCCTAACCGAGCACTAGCAACAAAAAATGCCTTCGGCTCGTTGTAGCGACAACAGACCAGAGCCTCTGGTGGGAATTGAACCCACGACCCCCCACTGATAAGCTAGCACACTACCAACTAGCCTACCGGGGCGCTCAAGCAAAAAAAAAAAAAAAAAAAAAATAAAAAATACCGGTGGGCTCAAATTAGCAAAAATTCCCGTAATAATTTGATATTTTTTTTTTTACTTAAATAAATAACAATGCAAACTTAATGAGAATTACAAACAACAGAGCGAAATAAATAATTTGTAAGTTTTTTTTTTTAATTTTTTTTCATGAACTTTTTTTATGAAATGATTAGAATTTATGAAACATTTGAAATAAATTTTTAGGAAACACATCATCGTATTTATGAAAACTTTATAAATATAACGAAGAATCGATGACAAATGATTTATGAAATAGTTTAATATGATGAAACTTTTTTTCATGAGTGTAAGCCTAAAAATATATAAAATATAACTCCACTCAAAATATTTTTACAGTAACTGATTGAAGTTTATTTAAAAGTTATCTGTACATTTGTTTTTAGATGGTTTAAAAACAGTTAAAATGCAAAGAAATATATATTTTTTTACTCTTCTTTTGCATTTATTTAAAGAATAAATTGCATATACAGGGTGGCGCAAAAATAACCTTCCGATGTTTTTTGTCTGTAATTTAAAAAAAATTAAAAACTTTGATTCTTCTTGTGGATTATTTTTATTTGGTCTTTTAATTTTTTTTTACATCAAGTCGAGAATATGATGTCATGTAAATGGCCGCCGCCACAGTTGATTGTCATTTGAGCCCTTTTTATGGCATTTTCCATCACTTTGGCCAAAAATTCCGGCGATAGGTCCTCACATTCCTGACGGATATTGTCTTTAAGAGCTGCAAGAGTCTGAGGCTTGTTGACATAAACACGCGACTTCAAAAAGCCCCACAAAAAGAAGTCTGGAGCGGTCAAATCAGGCGATCTTGCTGGCCAGTGCAAATTGCCAAAACGGGAGATTAGGCGCCCGGGAAATGCATCCTTCAGCATATCGGTTGTGGCACGTGCAGTGTGTGGCGTTGCACCGTCCTGTTGGAACCACATGTTTTCCAATCCCAATTCATCAAGTTGCGGCAAAAAGAACTCGTTGATCATTGCTCTGTAGCGCTCACCATTCACAGTAACCGTTTGGCCCGCGACGTCTTCGAAGAAAAAAGGTCCGATGACTCCTCCAGCGAAAACAGCACACCATACAGTGACTTTGAGCGGGTGCAATGGCTCTTCTAGGGTTACACGCGGATTTTCAGTGCCCCAGAAGCGTAAATTTTGCTTATTTACGTACCCCCTAAGATGGAAATGGGCCTCATCACTCATGATTATTTCTGATGAAAAATCATCTTCATTATTGATAGTTAAAAAACAAACGAAATAAAGTAAAAATCATTACTTGAAATGCAATAAATAAAGGTTTTTATAGATACATAAAGGTTTTAACGGATTTGTGGTTAGTTTGTTAACTGTTAAAATAACTGAAAAAATCATTAATTTTTTTCTGATATTGTAAGTTAATTTATTAAGACTTAAAAATAAATGAAAAGTTCTTTTGATTTCAATGAAAAGTCAGTAGGTCAGTATTTAAGTAATTTTTTTCATTTCTTTTAAATTGCATTTTCAGATGATTTAAACTGCAAACTATTTTAAGTGTAAATAATAACAATCTATTATCAACACAAATACAAAAGTAAGTAACATCACATAACATACAGTCAAAATCAATTATAAGATTTATGAATTTTTATAAATAATTTGTTTTTAGAAAATCATTGCCTTCTATCATTTAAAACAACGATTTTATAGGAAACATTTATATTGTACCTAATGTTAAAAATTATTGAAGTTTTTTTTACGTCCTTTTTCTTTGATGGTGACGATATTTTATATATTTAAAAGTTTTCTTCTTGTCATTGTCCGTCCTCTATTTTCAAAATTACGTATACATATCACCTCTGTCTCTTTTTCTTAACATGGTTTTATTTCATATCATATTTGTTATGCATTTCAATTCCATTTCATTTTGGCTAAGTTTCACTTCATCAGCATATATCGTATGTAAATAAAAAATATATATTTAGTAAAATTGTTGTGTTGGTGGTGGTATTGTATTGGTTTTTCTTTTTCTTTTAAATAGTTTTATTCTAAGAATTTCACCATTACAGTCAAATGTAATATATTCTGGGCGCCATTGAAACCATAAACTTTGAGAAATATGTTTGCTTATGTTTGTCATCAATTTGGGTACAATTACAAGTTTTGCTATTATCCATTTACAACTAATATTAAATTGTAGTAGTTTTGAATATTGTCGATTAAAGGAAAAATATTTCAAACTTGAGCTCAAACAAAAGTGAAAAAAAAAAAATAATTACGAATATAAAAATTTATATGTGACTTTTGTTTTAGCTGTTTAATAACTACTTATAATTAAAAATAGAATTTTAAAATTTCAATACATTTTCTAATAATGTATCCTGGCGATATGAGTACATAATTATTATACGAGGGCGGACCAATAAGTCCGTGGCTTATCGAACTTCCCTCGTAGTTATATGAAACGCAACACTGATCCCATCAAGTACCACCTGTAAATAGACTAATTTTGAGCAAGTTCCGTCATTTACTTTGCGTTAAACAGCAGGATTTTTCGAGGTCCATAAAATAGGCATTTGTTTGATCAATAATTTCATCTCTTTCCACCGAGCCATTTCTTTAGGTTTGAAAATAGGAAATAATCACTGGGGGTTAAATCCGGAGAATCAGGCGAATGAGGAGGCAATTCTTAGTCTACTTCATGGATTAAAGAAATTAAGCTTTCAAACGATTCCGTTGGTGGTCGACTGTGAGCAAACACGGCAGCCATCTTGCGGAAAGCTTTTTCATACCCAAGTGATCGTTTAAAATTGAAACCACTGAGCCATGTGAAATGCCCATGTCTTCCCTAATCTATCACACATACAATCTCCGATCGCCCAACACCATATCGTGAATTTTTTCAACTCAACTGGGCGTCCAGAACGTTCGGCGTCTTTCGTGCTTGTTAGGCCACAATGAAAATCAGTAAACCACTTTTTTAACATTAAAATCGATGGTGCAGAGTCCCCATAGTATTTATCAAGCTTTTCCTTGCTTTGATTGATGGTTTTTTTCGCAAAACAAAATTTTAATGAGCACTGGAATTCACTTTTTTAAATTTTTAAAAAAATACAAAAGGTTGTATGTTATAAACAGCTGTTAAACGCAAAGTAAATGACGGAACCTGCTCAAAATTTGACAGTAGTCCACTAACAGGTGGTACTTGATGGGAGCAGTGTTGCATTTCGAGATGTCAATCACTGCATGGAGAGTAATAGTTTGGTGTGGTTTTTGAAGAGGTGGCATCATTGACATGTTTTCGAAAAAGCTAAAACGTCATGACACTGTAGAGCCATACTTACGGACTTTTTATGTGCTAAAATGGAAGATATGAACTTCGATAACACTAGGCAACAGCCATTTTGTTATTTGTTTCTAGCATACTTTTTCTCATGGATTTGGACCTACTGAACACGAAAATGAATTTTAAAAATTTTTCTGTCGATTGGTTTGCGAGATACAAATTTTTTAATTTTTTTTTTTTAATTTTTGGAGGTACACTTACTATTTTGAGCATATCTTTAGTCTTCTTTGACCTATTTTATCCTACTACTACTCAAATTAAAGACAATTGAGCCGTCTACAACTTATTCTCAGAAAATTTTCAAATCGGGTTAGTAGTTTTGATGTTGGCGGCTTAAAAAGGTTAAAAAACTGCGTTTTTTTAGTAAAAATGTGGCTGAAAAATTCATATAAAAATTCATATAAAATGTAAAACGCGATGTTAACAGCGATTTTAATTATTTTACGTATAGCTGACACTTTTCCAAAGAAAATAAGCCCTTACTTAACAAAATCTGATGACAAATGGCCGACTTATTATTTTTTTGGTAAACGACCGAAATTCCGCTATTTCACGATTTTTTGATTTTCATTATTTGCACAGCTTAGCTACCCAACGCAAACGAATAAATACATTTGAACTTAATTTAAAATAAACAAAGTAGTCTTCGTATATTTTTTTTTAATTTATTTACTAAAATCGAAACAGTACTTTAAAATAATATACCGACGGGGGCCAAATGTGGCCCATTTTTACTATTGTGTTCCTTGTTGAAGTTAGAAATTCGTATTTTCTTTTCAATTTTTTACCCTCCACCATATATGGTGAGGGTAAATATCAGTTTGTCATTCCGTTTGTAATATGTCGAAATATAGGTTTAAGACCCCATAAAGTATATATATTCGTGATCCTTATGCAATTTTAAGTCGATTTAGCGATGTCCGTCTGTCTGTCCGTCTGTCTGTCCGTCTGTCTGTCTGTTGAAATGGCGATCACGACGCGAAGACGCAAGCGGGGTTGCCTATTTTTACCCAGATTATTAAACATCCTCCCGAGCAGTTTGGTATTTAAAATGAGCAAAATCGGTCAAGCGGTTCAAAAGTTATGAGTGAAAATGTGAAGATACCTCTAAATTTTCCATACAAATTGGTACAATTTTTCTGTATCTATTTTTTTTCTGTTAAGTAAGTAGAAATGTTAGAGTCGCTAACAGAGCAGACCTCTGTAAATAACATTACTAAAACTAAATAACAAAAGTTCTGTTACATTAATCAAAGACATTAAATTGTTAAAGAAAGAACATTAGTTGAAACTATTTCCCAATAGGTGGCGCATCTGTTAGGCATATTCTGCTACAATACACAACAGGGTAATATTGATTTTCTATTTATAAACATAAAAAAATGTTTGCCAAAAGCTATGCAAAATATATGTTTTATGTGTATATTATACTTTAATTTTCTAAATCAATATTCATTTAGATGTTCAAGAGCACAGTATTGCAATTTTTCGTATGTGTATTTATTTTTTGGAAAGAAAGAATTAACATAATTATGGATTTTCCAATGCTTCAATACTTCAAAATTATACAAATTTAACGAAAAAATACCATTTTGATCGATGAAAATTTGTTTTTTTTACAGAAAATGTGAAACAAATGCTTTTATCACGTCGAACATTTCAAAAATTGACTTTAGTATTTTGAAATAAGTCTGCTAGTGACAGCTTAAATATGTATTAAATCTCATATCTGTGGTTACTAAGACAACTGAAAGCCAAATACAGGGCCATGCGACCTAGGCATGGATTTTGGATATTGGTGGAGGGTATTCAAAGATTCGGCACGGCCGAATTTAGCCCTTTTTTACTTGTTTTTTTTACAATTTTTCTCCTAACCTTTTGTAGATTAAAAAATTCAACTCAACGTTAGAATGTCATTTTAAAATTTTAACATTTTAGATCAAAGCATATTTGTACCGCTTCACTGGTGTGTGCTGGATCTGTCCTGTTTACACCAGTCACCGGGTTGTTCTTTTCCAGATCGATTTTTTATTCACCGGTTACGGGACAGGTCACGGGATAGCCAATTGTAGAACGGTTCTATTTCACCAGTCATGGGGTAGGAACTTTGTGATCGAACATGCTTCCACCAACAATTCTTTATGCAAAACTCTTCAAAGGTCCGCCACTGAACTTTAAATGATATTTTGAAGTAAAAATATAGCACATGAGTTTTAAAGAAAACTATTAATATATTTTAAACACTTTACAAAAATAATTTAAAATTTTAATATTTATTTCTTTTTCTTTGCAGGTAAGTCTTTTTGGATATATTTTTTGGTAATTAAATTTGTAAGTACTATAATTCAAAACTCTTTATTTTAGAACAAAAAAAAGCTTTTAACTACCCGTGATCACGTCTGTTTAGATCTCCTTAGATATGATTAAATCTAATCAAATCTGGTTATATATAAATATGTATGTTAACCAAAGTTGAAAAAATAGATTTTTAAAAAATTTAAAAAAAAAATTATATTTGAAATAATGAAATGAACTAATTTTTAGTAACTATTATATGCTTAAACGAAATGCAGAAAGTAAGTTGCTGTCATTACTGATTGTACAAAAAAATATTGCTACGTCATTATCGTCTCTACACTGGGACAGAGATTTCATTAAACTCTGTTGTAGGGCAGTTTTGATTTTAAACGGTGGTGGATTTAGAAATATTAAAATTATTTTGTTTTTTTTTTTCTTTTTAATTACAAAATCTTGTTAATATTTGTGTTATAACATATAAGTTAATTTAGTTTTTTTTTCCAATAAAACTTTCCCCACAGTTTTTCGTCAAATCCGTGTGTAAAAAGAACAAATAATCCTGGTAAATTATTCATGTGTTTTATACATGCAATAAAGTAATTTGTAAGTTGTCGTTTTAACACTTTTTCACAACAACTCTAACACCAAACAGAAATTTTATAAAATCACAATACTTTGTTGTAGCTTTTTGTGTTTCATTTAAATATAGTTTGCTAAATCACAAGCAATACACGTAGAAGTTAGTTAGTGGCAACACTATAATAATTCATGCATAAACAAAAATTGTTATGTTTTATTTTTATTATAATATGCTGCGTTTTACCCGCATTCAATGGTTGTATACCAGATCAGAGATGTTGCCGCAGGGCAATTTGTACGTTATTTTGTTACAATTAAAATTAAAAATTTATTTAAATGAAAAATTTATTAAATTTATTTAAAGCTGCAAAATTTGAGTGAAACTAGTTTTTAATGAAACTATTTCATTAAGACTACTAATAAATAAAATAATATCATTTTTTTCATAAAATTTTATTAGAAACTAAACTATTTTAAACAACAGTTTTTGCACAAAATCAATAAAGTTTCGCTGGAAAATTTATAAATATTTTGTAAATAATTACTACAGTGTAAGAAGTTTTAATATTCTAATAAAAAAGATCATTATTTATTTCTTTAAAACAGTATTTTAACTACAAAAAACTTTTAATATTTGTTAATTAAATTAATTATCTTTATAATATTAATGAATTTTTATAAAAAGATTTTATATTCAATGAATTATGAACCCAATGTATTTTTTTCAGGAGAGACAAAAAAACTGATCAAATTCTTAAAGTATGAATTAGAGACGTGCATTATTACACTACAAAGTATTGTACAATGTACTATAATTGATAAATACCTTGTATATGTTGTGCAAACGAGAAGTTGTAAAGTAAATGTTGTGCTGTTGTCAAACAGATGGTTGTAGATGTTGTGTCGTTCTGGTTTGATCACTCTACACAGAACATCGCATGTTCGTTCTACTATGTTGTATTGGGAACTACACAACATGCATTCATTTCTCTCTCTCATATACGCAAATACTTATTGTACTTAAAGTGTGCCTATTTTTATTTATTTTTATGTTATGTTAAAATGAATACCTTTGAAAAATTAGTATTTTTTACTATTCACCTTTTCTGGTATAAATACAAAATTTTTCCATCCCAAAAACAAATAAATTTGTCTTTTTATTCTATTTTACTGCAGTCAGACAAAAATAGTATTCCACAAATACTCACTACATCTGTTCGAAACGATATACTACTTTGTATTGTGCACTTTGTATGTAGTATTGTAAGTTGATACAACTCAACTACACACAACCTACGAGAGTAGAGCACAACATCTACAAATACAACATAAATGAAAACAGGCACTCAAACTTACTCAAAAAAGAAATCATGGCCAACTTGTACGATGTTGTGTACCAATGCACGTGTATAGTATGAATTAATTTATCTTCTACAATATTTATTAAATATGACTATTGAATACTATGTATAAAAATAATATAATATTTTACGTTATTTGCGACTCTATGGTTGATAGAGGGTATTGCAATTGAAAAATTCAAATATATATATTTTTCTTTTTGGCTGATAGAGGGTATTGCACAGTCAAAATAATCATATAATTAGCAATTTTATTAAGATTTTAAAGCTTAAAGAAAGCTTTTTCTACATATAGCAACAAAATAACAAAACAATCAACAATAAAGAAAATTATTCGAAATTTCTACATATTTTACTAAAACTATTACTTTAACTTTAAAAAGTAATCATATTCTGGTGGTATAACAGGCTTCACATCTTGTAGATGTTTCCATTTACTAGACTTTAATGGAAGTTGATCAGTATGTAAAGGTTTTGGTTCAGTATGTCCTGTGCTTTTTTTTTTTTGATTCGGTTGGGTTAGTTTTTGTATTCTTCATCAAAATTCACTTTAAATTTAATATCAGCATTTTAAAAATACTTTAGATATCTTAATTGCGCAACTAATTCTAGCAGGTCTAACGCTCGTACAGCGAATACGTTTGGCATAATTGTAGTTTAAAAGCAGTAAACAAAGGCTTAAATTCGGATGTGACCAATCTTTGAATACCCTCCACCAATATCCTAAAAAAAATGTTCTCCACTGATTTTGATACAAATAATGTAAAAAACTTTAGAAGT
The DNA here is from genome assembly GCA_949748255.1 of Eustalomyia histrio. Taxonomy (NCBI): domain Eukaryota; kingdom Metazoa; phylum Arthropoda; class Insecta; order Diptera; family Anthomyiidae; genus Eustalomyia; species Eustalomyia histrio. Next base: position 25,675,636 of record OX456524.1, on the reverse strand, counting down.
AAAATTATGGAGGTGAAAAAATTCGTTTGAGATGAAAAACTTTATTTTGGATGTGAAAACAAATTTTGTGGTGGAAAAAAATTTTGAGGTGAAAAAAATTTTTTCAGGTGAATTTTTTTAAGTGAATAAAACTTTAGTGGTGAAAAAAATTGTTTAAGGTGAATATAAAATATTATTCACTTCTAAGCGACTGGTGAAAAAAAAAAATATGAGAAAATATTTTACATGTCAGTTTCTACTATGAAATTGTACTAAAATACACCAATTTGTAAGAAAAATTTAGAAGTACTTTTACATTTTCACTCATAACTTTTTAACCACATTGCTTATTTTCAATAGAAAATTGCTCGGGAGGATGTCTATTAATCTAGGTAAAAGACGGACGAACATCGCTTAATCGACTTGAAATCGCATAAAGATCACGAATATATATACTTTTTGGGGTCTTAGACCTATATTTCGACATGTTTCAAACGGAATGACAAACTGATATATACCCTCACCATATATGGTGGAGGGTATAAAAAAATGTAATTTGAATACGGTTAATTTTGACTGATTTTCGACCATTGCAGGAGCTAAAAAAAAATAAAATTATGCCAAGGATATTTTAACAAAAATAAGATAGCCATTTAGTACAACATTGAAAACTCGCATCGTTGATTTAAAGCTTTTCAATTATTTTGTGTCAATATTTTCGCGCAAAGATCTTTTCATTCTATAGATTTTAAAATGAGTAAAAAAAAACTTAAAGTTCTTTTGTTATTTTTTTGTAATCTTCACGTCAAAATACATGCTTTAAGAATTTGTAAAACGTATTTTACGGGACACACTAATAAGCATTTAATTGACCTGGACATGTTAATTATAGTTGTATAAATAATTGTAGGCAACAACTTCGTTTAATAAGTCGATAATATTAATGTGGTTGATAGAGGGTATTGCATTTATAAATAAATCTTATGGTTGATAGAGAAATAGCAAATATAAAAAAAGTTCTAAAATTTATTTATTTTGCTTTCTGAAATTTTTCGTCAGATATGTAGCTGTTATTAGTGAACAGTTTTCCATTAAAAAGTGATTTTTAACAAACTGGCTCATAGAGGGTATTGAAGATAAGGTCTCGGTATATACATTTGTTTAAACACATCCATTGAATCCATCCATTAATGCAATTTTTCATAAACATTTGTTTTATTTATTAAAATATATAAATCTTGGTTTTTATAACATCAACTGATGATGAAGTAAAATGTAAAAATTTCTTTGTTGGCATTCTTTAACATGCATAGCTTTGTTAACTTGAATACCTAATACTAAAATGTCAAATGTATTTAAATGAAAATAGAATTACTAACGACCTTTTAAGGTTTTAAGTTTTCATCTTTTTCTCTAGTAACTATTTTTCTTCATTATAAAGTGAATATTATTTCAGGTGTTTTAAAATGGATTTTAAGAGCTGTTAAATTATGCAGATTATGTATTATAAATGAGAAATGTAAAAAACTGTAATAAGCAATGAATGTGCGTAATAATTGATATTGCAATTTCTTTTTTAAGATTTCTAAATACCTATGAGAATTGAAATGTGGTATTTTATATGGGCATACAGGTTGGTTGAAAAGTTTCTGCGCTCGAAATGAAAGAATACTGTTTTTGTTACGAAATATAGTTTTTTATTCAATATAATCTCCTAGAAGCTCAATACACTTGTTCCAATGATCTTCCAATAATTTTATCCCATCCTTATAATGGTTTTCCGGAAGCTCTGCAAAATAACCGTCTAGGGCTGCTATGGCCTCTTCATTCGACGAAAAATGCTTTCCACGAAGGAATTGTTTGAGATTTCTGAAGAGATAGTAGTCACTGGGAGCCAAATCTGGTGAATACGGTGGATGTTCACGCAGTGCGTACTTTAATTCTTTGAATTTAGCCATCGTCAAAACACTTTTGGGAGCAGGTGCATTGTCTTGATGAAAAATGATTTTTTTCTTCTTTAAACCAGGTCTTTTCTCACGAATTTTTTCATCCAGCTGATCCAAAAGGCTGCAATAATATTCAGAGTTGATTGTTTTACCTTTCGGAGGAGAATCAATCAATAAAATTCCTTGTGCATCCCAAAAAACTGATGCCATAACCATCTTTGCTGATCGTTGTGACTTCACCTGCTTTGGAGCTGAACAACCAGCTTCAGTCCACTGTAAGCGTTCTTGTTTCAATTTAGGATCATGGTGGTAGATGCAAGTCTCATCCATAGTTATAAAACTACGCAAGAAGTCGGTTTTATTCAGCTTAAAACGCTCCGAATTACGCTGAGAAATTTGTTTTCGATCCAGTTTTTGTTGAATTGTTAATGTGTGCGGCACTAACTTTCTAAACAGTTTTTTTCAAACGTAATTCTTCATGTAAAATATGGAGTACTCGTTCGTCTGAGATGCCTATGGCATTAGCAATTTTACGCTTAGTCAAACTTGGATCTTCACTAACCATATTATGTACCTGCTCAATGATTTCTGCTGTGGTTGCAGTTTTTGGTCGTCCTTCGCGTGGATCTTCTTAAAGGCTGATACGACCACGTTTAAATTCACCAGCCCAAAATTCAACGGTGCGTTTTGAAGGTGAGGACCTCTTATACACTTCTAACAATTGTTCATAAATTTCCTTTGCTTTTAAACCCTTCAAAACAAAGAATCTATTGATAATAAATTTTTTCCATATTAAAAAAAAATCAATGACACGTCAACTTCAAATGGCTTGTAAACAAAGAAAGAATTGACAGAATGACTTGCAACATTGCATGTGTTCTCAGGACAGTTATACCAACTTGAGAAAAAAAAGTTTGGAGCTAGCAGTGCCATCTCTTGGTGAGCGCAGGAACTTTTCAACCAACCTGTTTATCGAGAGAACCGTTAGTAGCATAGTATCTCTCCTAAAATGCATACTCTTTGGTATTATATTCGATTTTTTAAGATATTGAATTTTGCATTACACAAACTATACTGCAGTTATTTCTCTTATAGTCGCAAACAAATTTTCGTCTTCTTTGACTTTATTAACTCTACGCAAATACAAAAACTTTTATTTAGCATAAATATCAAAAATACAGCTCTATAAGTATTAAATAAGTTATATAAGTTTATTCGTGCTTATCGCATGTTAAAGACGACATCATATAATACATGTTATATAGAGCGTTTTTTTAGAGTGTCACAACTTTGAGTTGGCATCACTGTTTTATTTGACAACCCATTTAACAGCTGATAGTGGCTTTTTGTTTAGTTTGCTTTGAAATTTCTTACATCAGATCAACGCGTGCAAATTGTTGAAATTTTTTTATCAAAATAATTGTTCTATTCGTTAAACTCATAGTGCACTTCTTCCATTTTATGGCGTACATAATCCTCCTTCAGAGCGGCTAATTTAAAGAACAATAGATCGTTTTCGGACCACAATTACGGTTACTAATTATATGCTTTTGTCGAAACACCATTACATCCACAAAAAAATTACTGTTTGGTGCGCTTTATGGGCTGGCGGAGTCATTGGCCCATATGTCTTCAAAAACGATGATGGTGAGAATGTTACAGTCAATTCCTCAATTACGTATCATTAATCCTCAAGTTCGTATCATTAATCTTGCTGATATGTGGTTCCAACAAGATGGAGCCACATGCCACACAGTGGGCGCTACAATTGATTTACTCAAAGAAACTTTTGATGAAAAAATAATTTCACGTAATGGCCCAATTAATTGGCCACCAAGATCGTGTGATTTAACCCCATTGGATTATTTACTTTGGGGTTATGTTAAGTCACTTGTCTACGTCAATAAACCAAAAACAATTGAACACGTGGAAATCAACATTCGAAGAGTTATCTGCGAAATGCGGCCACAAATGCTGCGAAAATCTGTTGAAAATTGGTGTTCCAGATTGCGCCTTCTACGCGCCAGCCGTGGCGGCCACATGGCAGAAATCATAAAATTTTCTTTCTAATAAAGCCCGTTTCATAGATATTAAAAATATATTTCCTTGTTTTATTATGATATAAAAAACACCCGATACTACTAGTCTTATTGTTCGTCTCCAATTATTTTTCCCTATAAACTTTATTAACCCTGAATGAAAGTTTAAAGTGAAAAAAATAGAAAATCGTGTAAATTTCTTTTTAATATCCTTTAGAAAAGAAATACGTAACGTAAGCAATTATTTTTCGTGTTTTATCTTATATCCGTTCTTTTGTTTAATATATCTATATATGTGCATATGAGGCTTTCCACATCAACTGTCTACCTCTAAAAAATGGTATATTGTCTCAAATTTACACTATTTTTGGCCCATTAACGATACAAATATAAATTTTTACAACTCTTTAAATTTTTCCAAGAACTAGACGAAGTATAGTTAAATTAAGCGCTCATTTTCAGTATATAATTACATTTATAATAATTAAATGGAGTTTGGACTATGTCCATATTTATGTTCAATTTAAAATACATGTATTTAATTCAGAACTAGTTCTAAACTTTCCATGCAATAGATAACTTAATTTGTCTAATATTCGGTCAATATTTTTTTTATTTTTAATTAATAAATAAACAGAGAAAACTGATTCATTGTAACAACCGAATTTGTTGCCAGCCGAATGGTTTGGTTGGAGCCGCCGATATATTTGTTTGTCGCAATCGAAATTCGGTTAATGCAATAGAATTTCGATTGTAATCAAATATTTCAATTTATCAGGAAAATATTTGGTTGGGACAACTAAAAAATTTGGTTGCTGCAACCAAAATATTCAGTTGGCAAGAAACTTGGTTGTCACGATGAAACTGTTTTCTCTGTGTATAATTCAGATGTTTTTATATTGATTCAGAAAGCTTTGGCGGGTTACTCCCCTACGGGTCACGGAAACACCATTGGGTTGAGCTTCAATGAGGGACTACGCGTCACTATATGGGTGGTTGGCACACTCAGAATATTATGTAGCTTACTGCTTGTAGTTTAATCAAAAAGTTTTTATTTCTGTTAAAAATAAAGAACATACATTTATTTTTCAAAGAAATATTTATTTTACAGTTTTTTATCGACTTTTTTCAGTTTCATTTATTTTCGTTTGAAATTTAATAAAAATTTACTTATAAAAGGGAAATCTGCGTTTTTTTGTTGCCGTTACAGGTATAAAAAAAATTATATTTTGTTTAAAAAAAAAATATTAAAAAAATTCCAATGTGTTTTTTTATTTAAACTGTTTGTTTATATACAGAATTATTTTAATTCAAATGACAAGAAATTCATAAACACACTTATACACACATATGGTCATTCACATAAAATGTGTCTATAGACTGTGTGAGTATACATTTTGTAGATTAAAAGACAAACAAAAATACAAAAAAAAAAAACGAAAACAATTTCATATAAATGAATCATCATAAAGAATTGGTAGGTTAAATTTTAACAATTATTTTAAACTGATTAATCACTTGTTTTTTACTGATGTGTCAGTTGTTTAAATAACATTTAAAAATAAATAACAAAAACCATTTGATTTAAATGAAATGTAAGTAAATCGATTTTTAAATGAAATGTCATTCTTTTTAAATGGTATTTACTGTTATTTTAACTTACAAACTATTGTAAGTGCAGGTCTTCCCCCTGACCATAGAATCTTTGATTTCATGACGAATCGTTCGAAGATGGGCGAGGATGAAAGTGAAAGTAGACTCCATTGTAATAGGCTGATCTAAGGTGGTTTGGTGGAATAACGGAAGGGGTAGAGTATCAAAGATTATGTGGAAGTTAAATGATCCTAAGGCGGGGGTCTTCTCTTATCCTTAACCAGATGCGATTGTAAAAGTTCTGTAATGACAACTGAAAATTTTGCCGTTATTACGGGAAATTTTGCTAATATAAGCCCAGCGGTATTTTTTGCTAATTTTAGCAACACGTGTCTGCTGACGTGTAGTACAATGAAATTAGTAGAAAAAATTCTTGGCCGTTACTAAATTTAGTAATCCTTTTGTAAAGTGGAATTTAAAATCGGTTCGATAAAATCAGCAAAAAAAAAAATCTTAATATTTTAAATATTAGTACAGACCAATTAGTATAAAAAATTAGTAAGTGCTACTAAACTTTAGTAAATTGCTGTAATTTCAATGAATTGTAAAATATAACAAATTTTTTTTTATATATTATTAAAATGCCTAAATTAACTCAATTATTTTTAAAGTGTAACAAACACTTTAAAGCTATTATCTATTCCGCGATCGGAATTCTAATTGGTCACCAGCCAGCGAAATATTCAATACAAGTTCAGTTAGAAATTCGTATAATTAATATCGTATTAAGTATACCTAGTTTGGTGTAAATTTATTTTACAACAACTATTCGCATTTTAAAAGAATATTTCGGATAGGCAATAAATAATTATGGAATATTTTATCCAAAAGGAAGCCGAGCAATAATCCAATTTTAAACTGTCAAAATGGAGTTAAAATTTTTATTTCATTATTAAGATTTTCAAAGTATAATTTAAATACAATAGGCAAATGTGTTATGATTGGAAAGACATTTCGAGGTCTGAATTTCTTCCCTCTATTTTACCTTCTGAATCCCCGAAATGGCCAAAAGAGTGAGACAGCTTGTTTTAGAATTTCGTCTTTCTATCACATATCCAAATTCCATCAAAATACGAAGTCTTTTGGTTGAGTATTTTCCTTGTAAGTTCCTTACAAATAATTTATATCGACTGCAAAATACAGCTGTTTGTAATTCTCATAAAGTTTGCACTTTTATTTACTTAAATTTAATATAAAAATTGTAATAGAAAAACTCCAATATATAGATGAAACTTTTTCAGAAATATAATGAAACATTTTCAGAAATATAATGAAACTTTTTCATAAATATTGAAGAAACTTTTTTATAAAGAAGTAATTCATAAATCTTACTAACTCGATTTTAAACGAGATTTCGGTATAGTGTTAATTCAGTATAATATAATTTAAAAATTTTTCCATCAAACTTAATCAATTTGCATTTTTATGACACAGCATCATCATATTTATAAAGTGTTACATTAGAAAAAACTTGATGAAGTTGTTCATCATATATATTAGAAGTTTTCCATAAATAAACGCAATGAAAAGCTTTTCTAATTTTCGTCGCTGTTACATTGGATGAAAATTGGTTACCCAGCAAAAGTTTGGGTGCGATATATTCATGCGTTACCTTGTAATGATAGCTCGTTACCTTTTTCATTATTTGCAAGCATAAAGTAATAAGTAACTGATTATGGATTACGTAATATATGATTTATAAATGTAAAGTAATAATTGAAATATTTTTGAAAATCTATTTTAAGATACATTACTTTGTGTTTTTTTGTAACCAAAAAGGTAATCTATGTATATTTTGACAACAATTCAAAAATTCATTTAGGTTTAAAGCAATCAAAAGTTATATGCGTCGATAGCTCAGTGGGCAGAGTTCTTGGCTGGCAACCAGAGTTCCCAGGTTCGATTCCCATCATGACCACTTTATTTTTAATAACGTTTAAAATATTTGTAATTATTTGTTTTTTAATAAAAACTCCTCGTTTTTAAAAATATATTTTTAGACACATTACTATTTCCATTCTCGTAACCATATTAGTAACCTCTTACATTATCACCTATAAAGTAATAGGTCTATAGAGTAATCCATGAGCCTCTATGGCTACACATTACTTTACTAATTATTTGGTAATGTGTGGTTTTGCTGAATATGAAACATTTCATAAAAAACACGAATAATAATGATCATAAAACTGCCTCTTAGGACGTCATTCATTATGAAACTAATTAGATCTTAACATCATTAATATAATACAGAATTTCATAAATATTATGAAATATGTTTTACGGTTTATGAATTGTTTCATAAATACTATGAAATGTTACATTGGCTGAAGCTCTTTGAAAGATTTCATAAATATGATGACGATTTTTCTTTTTGTTTATGATGAAGTTTTTTTGCCTGAGTGTATACGGGGGACAGTTGGTATAAAAAGTCACATATATATGTATTTTAGGGTGACAGTGATTTGTAAGGGAAAAAATATTTCGTATAATTTCATGAATTTCCGGGAACAATTTGGTGACACTGGGTTCAAAGTAACTAAACTGATGATTTTGATCAAATAGGACCACGATAATCCACGGCCACCTTCAATCGAAATTTCAAACATTTCATACAAATCGCAATAAAACAGAAATCATAATTATGTATATAACGTCCATACTGAACCCCAAAATCCAATTTTGACTTTTAAATTCCATACGAATTTTAAATCGAAAACTTAAAAAAAGTATATATATGTTAATAATATTATTGATCCTTATGCAATTCAGAGGTGCGAATATGCTAACGGGATTACTAATTTTTTACTTTGATTTACAGTCATCGTTCCCAACGGTTTGATATTGAAAATATGCAAAATCGGTCTATCGGTGAAAAAGTTTTGAGTGAAAATGTGAAGGATCCTCTAAATTGTGCATTTAAATAAAAATTTCATAAAAGCGTCTGGTGAATAAAATATTTATAATATTGCTGTAAAATTATTTTCACCTCAATTTTTTTCTCACCTTTAAATTTGTTTTCATACCCAAAAAAGTTTTTCACATAAAATTTTTTTTTTACCACAATATTTTTATATTTTATATTATTTGTAACAGAAACACTGTAGGAGGCAGGGATGATAAAGTTGGTACTATAGTACCTTTTGTAGTACAATAAGAGTCTTAAAAGTACTATGAGTACTCCTTTAAATTATTTGACACTAATCCCTTTTATACATTTTATATTTATGACAACTTTTATGTAATATAACCATGTAAATGCGAAGATAATTATTTCGGGAATAATAAAATTGGTACTTTAAATAGTACTTTTTGTGCTGCAATTTGAACCTCAAAATTATTGTACTTTGCTATCTAAAAAATTAATGATATAATTTTTAATTTCTATAACAGAGTAGTTATCAGAGATAATTAGGAGTATGTGAGAAACTTTTTCCTTTTAAAAGAGAAGCCAATATATGAGGGCTGATCAATAAGTCCGTGACTTTTCGAAATTCTCTCGTAGTTATATGAAATGCAACATTTCTCCCATCAAGTACCACCTGTTTATAGACTACTGTTAAAGTTTGAGCAAGTTCCGTCATTTACTTTGCGTTTAACCGCAGGATTTTACGAGGTCCATAAAATAGGCATGTGTTTGATCAATAATTTTATCGTTGGAGCTAAATCTCTCTCCACCGAGCCATTTCTTTACGTTTGGAAATAGGAAATAGTCACTGGGGGCTAAAAGGAGAATGAGGGGCAATTCGTAGTCTGCTTCATGGATTTTTGCCATGGAAACTAAGCTGTCACACGATTTTGTTGGTGGTCGATTGTGAGCAAACGCGGCAGCCATCTTGCGGAAAGCTTTTCATACCCAAGTTATCGTTCAAAATTGAAACCACTGAGCTATGTGAAATGCCTTTGTCTTCCACAATCTATGGCACATTCAATCTCCGATCGGCTAACACCATATCAATTGTTTTAGGTGTAGAGACCTCAACTGGGCGTCCAGAACGTATGGCATCTTCCATGCTTATAAGGCCACAACGAAAATCAGTAAACCACTTTTTTATGATTGAAATCGATGGTGCAGAGTCCCCATAGTATTTTTCAAGCTTTACCTTGGTTTGATTGACGGTTTTCTTTTCTCTAAAAATAATATTTAATGAGCAATCGAAATTCACTTTTTCCATTTTTAAAAAAATCCACGAGTTTGTATGTTTTGAACAGCTGTTAAACCCAAAGTAAATGGCGGAACTTGCTCATAATTTGACAGTAGTCTATTAACAGGTGGTACTTGATGGGAGAATTTCATATAACTACTAGGGAAGTTCGAAAAGTCACGGACTTATTGATCTACTCTCGTATCTTACCCACATACTTCCACTTTTATTTACCAATGTGTTAAAATTACCAGTATTACAGTAGATATGCACCTCCCCAAAGGGGATTGATATTTTCTTTTTTAAATATCTAATTTAAATAAAAAAAATTGAAAATGTACAAAAAAAATTCTTTTTTTGTTATTTTAATGTCCAGAAAGTATAGGGTCCGCCATCTAACGTTTTTTTTTTCAACTAGTGCTTATTTCGTGAATGGTAATACTAAGCTCATGTCTGATTTGACATATAATTAGTTTTATCCTTCCGCTGAACGAATATGGTCGTGTATACGCTTGAACAACGCTGGGAAATTTTGCGACATTACTTGGAAAATCATGGTAATGTTGCAGAATGTCATCTTTTCAGATGAAGCTCATTTTGATCTTGGCGGGTATGTAAACAAGCAAAATTGTCGCATTTGGGGCACAGAAAACCCGCACGCATACATTGAAAAGCCGATGCACCCAAAACGAGTCACTGTTTGGTGCGGATTTTGGTCCAGAGGCATAATTGGGCCATTTTTCTTCGAAAATGAGCAAGGAGTGGCCGTTACAGTCAATGGCGATCGTTATCGGGCCATGTTGAACGGAAATTGAAGAGCAGGATATTGGCAACATTTGGTTTCAACAGGACGGCGCTACGTGCCACACAGCCGAAGCTACACTCGATGTTTTGCGCCCTGTTTTTAAAGATCGCATTATCAGCCGCAGAGCTGATGTCGTTTGGCCACCTCGGAGCTGCGATTTGACACCGTTGGACTATTATTTGTGGGGTGCCGTCAAAGAAAAGTGTTACCCCGACAAGCCAGAGACAATTGATGCTTTAAAGGGCAATATTCGAGAAGCCATTGGTGAAATACAGCTGCACACAATCGATAATGTGCTTAAAAATTGGACCGATCGTGTAGGCTACTGCATGGCCAGCCGAGGCAGCCATTTAAATGAAATTATTTTCCATTATTAACCGGAAGGATTGTACTTTCAAATAAAAAAAGAAATTTTGAGAAAATATTCAGTAGTTTTTTTTATAGCATTTTCAAAAAAAAAAAAAAAGTTTTTTGGCGGACCCTATACTATTTTTAATGCTAGAAATTTTAGGTTATCGTCCCTGGTGGAGGATATAAAAAAAATCAGTAAAACTGAATTTTATATTTTTGCAGTTTTTTTAAAATTAATTTCAGCGTGCTGAATACGAACAAAAAAATTTGTTTAAAAACTTCATAATTTCGATCGGGGTGCGCTGCGGGTTAATTCTAGCCGATTTTGCACCTAGTGTCACCCGGCAAAACTCGAACATCCAAAATGCTGTCACCCTAATGTGTTTTTTTCAAATATTGCTGGTTTTTAGTTTCGTGTCTGCATTATTGTTACCGCCACTCATTTAAAATTGTTGTTGACCTCATACAAGAACAGCAGCAACCTTCAACCTTAATATATACTATACTACATACAAATAACTCGTGTATAAAATACAGAGTTATAAAGGTATTAATTTGTTTGACTGATCAATTTAAATTTGTATTGCTTACTGAGAGAGAAAGTCTTCCGAAAGCTACTCTAAATAACACATCTATGGTATATTTGAAAATTTTATGAAAATCAAAGAAGGAATACGAAACACATTTCGACCATTTCGAAAAATATTTAAATCTTTATAATAAAAAGGAAAAGTACCGACCCGTGGCACATTTTTTATATATGTAAAACAAGCGACAACAATTTTAAAAAATAAAAACAAAAAGAACCGAGATGGCACACGAAAATACAGGTTGGCCTTAGAAATTTTTCATCTATGGGTGTATTCGAATTTTATTAAAGTCAAAAACGGAAAGGTCTTCCAAAAGCTGCTGTCTAAATACGCATCACAAAAAGTACCAACTTATGACACCGTTTTTAACCTCTAAACATCACAACTGTAGATTTTTTTTTATCTATGATGTATTCGAATTTTATCAAAATCAAAAATTCATGAACAATTTTATTAATTTTTTTTCTAAAGTTTCATACATTCAGTGAATAAAAATATTATTTTAAAAATAGTTTCATAAAAATTATTTTACTCAAATTAGCAAAAAAAAAAAAAAAAAAATTGTTGACGATGAAACATTTCGATATTTTTAAATTTTTTATATATATATTTCTGCATAGAATTCTAGAGTGTTTACGAAAATATAATTGTTGATGTATTTTCAATTAAAAGTTTGTTACACTTAAAATAGTTTGCTAGTTTAAATAAAAGAAAATGCCATTTAAAAGAATGATATTTTATACAAAAACCGGTCTACTTACTCTTATTTAAATCAAATAGTTTTTGTTACTTATTTTTTAATTATATTTAAACAACTGACACATTAGTAAAAACCAACTAATTATTCAGTTAAAAATATATGTTAAATATTTATCTACCAATTCCGTAAAAAATAACTGTATATTAGTTTATTTAAAATTGTTTCCGTTTTTTTGTATTTTTGTGTGCCTTTAAACCTAACATACAAAATGTATACTCACACAGTGTAGAGACACATTTTGTGTGAATTATTATATGTGTGTGTGCATGTTTGTGCTTATGAAGTTCTTATAATTTGAATTGAAATAATTTTGTATATAAACAAACAATTTAAATAAAAAACAAATTTGAACATTTTGAATACTTTTAATTTATTAAAATTTGTCATAAATGTAAAGGAAATAAATAAACCACAAATTTCCGTTTTGTAGGTAAATTTGTATTAAAAGTAAATCATTTTGAAGAAATGTATTAAAAAGTTAAAAAAAATATTTCTTTGAAAAATAAATGTTTGTTCCTTTATTTTTAACTCAACTTTTTTTATTAAACTACAAATAGTAAACAACATAATATTCTGAGTGTACATTAAAGGTCTTACAAAATGTGTCGTCGAATATAAGTCCAATTATTATTTTTTTTGTTAACCAGAGAAGACAAATGTGGTTTTTCTTTGATATTCTTGCTTTTTTGTGCTTTTTTACTTATATTTGTTTTTTTTTTATTTATTTATTTTCTAGTTTTAAGCTTTAAAGTAGCGTCTTTCTAAGGTTTATGAGCTCTAAATTATTTTTTTTCCTTGTTTTTGCCTCTGTAATTTTTCTTATAAAAAAAATATAATGTATATACCCATTACTTTAGAGGTGATAATGTAAGGGGTTACTTATATCGTTACGAGAATGGAAAAAGTAATGTGTGTCTAAAAATAGATTATTAAAAAAGAGGAATTTTTATTAAAAAAAAAAAAAAATTATTACAAATATTTCAAACGTTATTAAAAATAATGTGGTCATGAACTCTGGTAGCCAGCCAAGAACCCTACCCACTGACCTATCGACGCATATAGTATTTGATTGCTTTAAACTTTAATGAATTGTTGCGCTTTGTTTTCTCGCTAGTGTTGTCAAAACAAACATACATTACTCGTTTGCTTACAAAAAAACACAAAGTAATGTAGATTTTCAAAAATATTTCAATTCCAAGGTGTTTTAAAGGGACAATAATTTTTCTAAAAATGTTTATAATTTTTAAGTTTAGAACTTTTTATTAGAAAAAATTTTAAAATTGTTCAAAATATCAAATTCTGAGAATTTTTAGCATTTGTTTAAAAATTCCGAAATGTTTTTGCCAAAAAATAATACTGGCACTCAAGTAAAAAAAGCTTGTCACTCCTGGTGTATTGGGTATACAAGTAAATAATGTCGATTTTTTGCTTGAAAAATTCATGAATTGATACATTATGCAATGTATTGTCCATCGTAAGCCACTACTTTTTCCCATCTTTCTGGTAGCATAAGGATTCCGCGCCAAAAAAGGTAAAGAATGAATCAACCCAATTTCTGATACCCTGTTCTGAAGTGACGAATTTTCTAGTAAGAGCATTCTGCATCGATCGAAACAAATGGTAGTCAGAAGGGCAAGGTCTGGGCTAACAGGCAGGTGAGCCAAAACTTCCCATCCACTGTTTTCCAAATAGTTTTCACCGGTCTTGCAACATATGGCCGAGCGTTGTCTGGTTGAATATTCTGGTGGTTTTTCGTTGATTTCTCTCTTCAGACGAATCAATTGTGTTCGGTACAGGTCCCCTGTGATCGTCTGACCCGATTTCAACAGCTCATAATACAAAACACCCTTGTGATTCCACAAAATATAGAGCACTACCTTGGCGCCATGGATATTCGACTTCGGCGTTGATTTGGCCGGCTGGCCGGGCTTTAGGTTATCGAAATGTGTCCATTTTTCATCACCAGCAACAATATGATGCAAAAATGACTTCTTTTTGTAGCGTTCAAGCAGCATTTCCAGCATGCAAAATCGCCTTTCAACGTCTCTCGGCTTCAATTTGCACAAACCATCGTTCACAAGTTTTTGAGTTGGTGCATGTTGACCGTAAGCTTCTACCAACAATCGATAACTTTCAGCAGCCATTTTCTTCAAATGAAAGAGGGTTATCAGACTTCCCCGCAAAACATCTTTTTTAGGCATAAAATTCGACCATATTATAGCGATTGAAAAAATTGTAGCGATTGTTAACTTGTATACCCAATAGAATATAAAAACTTTTAATAGAATAAATTCGTTTAATGCCCTGATAAAATTTCCGTATTTTTTGTTTGTTATGTTATCTGGCCAGACAGTCAGGCATACCAGCTCAATGGATATATATATTTTTTTTTTGTTTTGCCGGGCTACAAACATTTGTCTGACCCCTTCTACTACTAGAGATACAACTAAACTTTTGTCATAATTATAATATAAGGTTTATTTTATACAATATATACTTTTTCGTCAATTATCTAATAATGTTTTTTGAATAAATTTTGTATTTTGAAACAAATCAAATAATTGATATATTAAATATGTCAATTTCAATTATGTTTATTTGTTGGTAAGAATTATGCAGCCCATATTGAATATCAGCAATTAAATGAATTATTTGGTTATATGAGATTAACATCTAAATCTTTTACTACAACGGTTTAGTGAAAACTTTTTTAGTTTATCAAAAAAATAAATTCAATAAAACTCATCCAAAATAAATTTTCTACATGTAGGTGTCCTATGATGGAAGAAAAATCAACAAAAAGCAATTTGTATATCATTCAAAAAAAATCCTTAAATTATTTAATTGCAAATGTTTTAACCATCTCTATTTTTTTTTTTTTTATCTCCATCAATTATTCGTAATTTTCATTGTCATTCCAAGTGTCACATTTCGTATTCTTGTGTTGACGAGTTAAATAAGGCAACGTCAATAATTCAATGCTGCTGATTGTCATTTAAATTAAAATGGAACTGAAAAAGAAAATAAAAAAGTTTCAAATGTAACCACTATACTGTTTGGCAATCGAATAGGTTTACCATAGTGATGATGAATTTTTAACATTTCCTAAGAATTTATTAAATGTTTAATGTTTAGATAAATATTTTTAGACCAATTACAATCAATATACTGGATCACTCACTGATTAACCCATCACACAGCCCAAACCACTGGAGATAGTAAGTTGAAGTTTTGTTTTTAACCAGGCAAAGACAAAATTCTAATTTCAATGAATTTGATTATCTTTTCAATCTAGTAAATTCCTTTTTAAACATTCCCGAGAATTAATTCTTTGGAATTCATTCAATCGAATTCACATCTAAGGAATTCAATTAATTTATATCATTCGATTTTACAATCATTGAATTCATTTATTAGGAATTTATTCGATTTCTTACACTAGAAAAAATTAATACAAAATTTCCTTTAAAATAGTTTAAAAATTTTCCTCAATTTAAGTCAAATTTTATTTAAACTTTGAAAAATTTGCTTAAAATTTAATTTTTTTAAATTCAATTACAAATTCAATTACAAATTATATCTTAATACCCTAACCGAGCACTAGCAACAAAGGCTTTTGGCTCGTTGTAGCGAAAACAGACCAGAGCCTCTGGTGGGAATTGAACCCACGACCCCCGCACTGATAAGCTAGCACGCTACCAATAAAAATTCCTATGTTTGGTTAAAATCGAAATAGTTTATATACTCAGAAATAGTTCATATATTTCCTAAGTAATATTTCTTTTCTATTTAAGAAAAAGAATCAAGTATTAAAATAAAAAATTATCAATTAAAAACAGAACATAATTTACTCCCATTTAGTTCAAAAAATGTGTAACTTAAAATGAGAATGTACTTGAACTTAATGTGTGTTCATTTTATGTTTATCGAGTGGTAAGATTAACTAAAATTTTAGGAAGCTATTTCTAAATTCAGTTTTAAAGTCTACTATTTTCTAATTTTTAACAATTGTTTTCTAAAACTTAGTTCAGGCAATTAAAAAAAATAATCAATTTTTTCCTATGTAATAATAAAAATATATTTGATTTTATTTAGTTTTTTTTTGTAGGGAAAATTTTCAGGCAATTTAGTTCGGATAAATTTTAAAACATCTTAGTTTTAAGAAAATTGTATACTAAATAATAATAATAAAACTTAGTACAAAAAAAAAAAAAAAATTAGAAAACAATTTTCTTCATTTAGTTCAAAAAATGTGTAACCTTAAATAAGAAAGTACTTGAACTTAATGTGTGTTCATTTTTTTTTTAGCGAGTGGTAAAATTAACTAAAATTTTAGGAAGCCATTTTTAAATTCAGTTTTAAAGTCTACCATTTTCTAATTCATAAGAATTGTTTTCTAAAAATTAGTTCAGGCAATTGAAAACAAACAGTAATAAATTTTTTCCTATTTAATAATAAAAATATATTTGATTTTATTTATTTTATTTTATTTTAACGGAAAATTTTCATGCAATTTAGTTCCAATAAATTTTAAAAATTTTAATAATACATTTTTATCAAGTAAAAGTTTTCTAATTTTTGAGAAATAATAACCTTTAAGTTATAAAATAATTTTCATTAAAATTTCTTTAGAAAAATTAAAAAAATTTGAGTAAATTTTTCTTAAATCAAGGAAAAAATTAAATTAAAAACAAACCAGTTAATTTTCCTAATTTTAAAGAAAAAATATTATTGAAGCAAACAAATTAAAGTATAAATTAAAAAAATTATAGTGCGTCATTCGATTTGACTCAAAAATCGCTCACGTTGCCATCTCTAATCTTAACAGTCTTAAATAATTAATCTTAAAAAGGTTAAAATATATTTTAAAATTTTGTTAGCAAGCACATTTAATACATTTCGGCATAATGGCTTTAAACTTTATATTTATCGAAGGCTCTAAAACTATTTATTTTTTCACTTAATAATAAAAAAAGTAAAAATTTGTATATGTCAATTAAAGTTTAAGCTTAAAATGACATTTCCAATAATAACAAGAAATGTAACTGTGATATTTTGTATTTTTGCAACTATTTCCATAAATTAGTTAATTTAAGAAGACAAAGGACCCCCACTGTTCCTTAGCCATAGATGCGGTGTGTCACTTAGGGCGTCCCTTTTTGTAGTTCTCTTAAGGAGAACAACAAAACTATTACGAAAAGGATCTGACTTTGTCACAATTTATTACATTTAAGGATATCCTGCAGTACAGACAAAAAGCTTGTTAAGAGCAGTGTCCTCACAAAGCGGGGGTTCTACAAAAGTGGGCAAATACTTACACAATGAGCTAAGTCCTAGTTTTTAGTAAAAAAATATTATCTATGAACTTAAATATATAATAAACTTAAAATAAAAATTTTCTTTAAACCAAGGAAACTTTTCCTAATTAACAGTAAAATATAAGATTATATATGAACTAATTAGGAGAAAATTTTACTGTCTGTTAAAAAAATTTAGTTCTCAATAGTACAATTTTTCTATAATTTAGAAATTTTGAAAAAAAAATTATGTAAAATTTGTTTCTTTATTTCAAGGAAAATTTTATTAAATATTGGTAAAAAGTGTCTTTGGCGCCGTTTTAATTTCAATTGTTCCTCCTAATAAGTTTATATTTCTAGTTTAATTTTTTTTGGATGTACTTCTTCGATTATATTATAATTTGGGAATCCAGTCAATCATTTGGGTTTTATTGTTCATTCGATTTTGTTCCATGTGATTGAACAATTTGGGAATGTCATTCGATATTCTTGGATTGAAAATATTAACAATTATGTTATTTTATTACAGTTAAAAATCATTAATTTGTAAAAACAAATCGCCATATTTAAAAAAAAAATGTAAAAATAAAAAATTAAATATCGCTATTGAATATCTCTCTGCAATGAAAAGCTTTCGAAATAAACGCGATCTAAAATATTGCCAAGTAACTCAAAACATGAGACCTCTAGTGTAAAAACTTTTTCTTTCGCGAGTTTGACAGTAGTCTATTAACAGGTGGTACTTGATAGTAGCAGTATTGCATTTCATATAATTACGAGGGAAGTTCGAAAAGTCACGGACTTATTGATCCGCACTGCACTGCTGTTTGTAATTCTAGTTAAGTTTGAATTTTTATATATAAATGATTTCAAAACAAACAAAAAAAAAATATATATTGTATGTAGGAGTATATTTTCAAACTATCCCCAATGAGAAAAACCCATAAGAAATCCTATTCATAAAAAATGCGACCAAAAATAAAAAGTACAGATTGAGTAGCTAAGTGAAGCACAGAGGGAGTCTTCTGAAGGAACTTCTTGATAAATATTCATAAATATGAAGAAACTTCTTCTTAAATATACAGAAAAGTAATTTATAATATAGAATCAATGGTTTGCTAACCATTATTTCTAAATTGGTCGAACTCTAACCAATAGTCTACTGCTATAAAACAAGTTTTTTTTTTTTTCATAGCAATAGAAAAATAAATAATACATGCCACAAGGTGTGTTGCATTCTTTGACTACATTTCTCATTTCTTGTTCATTTGGTTTTGTATTTTGTAGTTTGCTTTTTTTTATTATTTTTATTTCCAACATTTCCAATCTCAGGTTTTTCACTTCTATTTACCTTTAAGCTTAAAGTATTTGTATTTGTATTGAAATTGCATATTGTTTTTTTTTGTTGCTATTGCAACTTGTTACCGGTTGACTGACTGACTATATGTCTGGCTCATTGAGCGAGTGATTTGTTTTGTTAGTTGTAGTTTTTAGTTAGTTGTTGTTGGCTGACTGGCAGACTATACTGACTGACTGGCTTATATGTAGGTTTTTGTTTTTATTTGGCTTGTTTAATTTTTTTTAGTTTATTTTTTGCAATTTGGTGGTTTGTTTTGGGGCCATATAATGTTAATTTTTTTTTTATTTGTGGTAGCTTGTATTTCGGTGGTTTTTATACTCTACACCACTATGTAGAGATGGTATAATAACTTTATGCTGATGTTTGTTACCTCCAAAAAAATATATCAAAACCTAGGTCAATCTTATAGTAAAACTAATACATTCAGAATGACTTTTTATCTCGTTTAATCACTGTCCGCCGGTCTATCCATGTAAATCTTGTAAAAGAGTATGTATTTTAGAAAAGAAATAATGCTACTCACGATTCTCTAGATATGTTACATTTAGGAACTTACCTCGAAGAGCAAAAGACATAACAAAACATATGTATAAAAATCTAGATCAAAATATTAAGAGAACGTGTTGAGTAGATAAGGGAAGCATAGAAGGAAACTCCAATAGGTACTTGACAACTTTGAATGTAATTTGTGAACGCACTATTTCCTTTTTATACCCTTCACCACAGGTGGAAGAAGGGTATATATAAGTTTGTCATTCCGTTTGTAATTTCTACAATATTGATCTTAGACCCTATAAAGTATATATATTCTGGGTCCTTATGAAGAGCGAAGTTGATTTGACGATATCCGTCTGTGTGTTGAAATGGGTTTTCCGAAGACTCCAGACATAATGAGGACTTGATTGTTATATATTTCTGTTACATGTGATTTATTTCTGTTTGCTATTGAAAATCAGCCAGATCGGTTGATAAATGGCTGAGATATTAGCAAAAAACCAGGACTACCTCCAATTTTTTTCGTAAAATCCCTTTGTTTTTATATGTATGTTGAATATTACGCATAACAAACACATCCATTTGTTGAAATTCTTTTCTTTCACCTCCACCTTTTATACACAAACAACAAACACATACAAAGATTTGTCATTTAAATAAAAACAAAACAAATCTCTAATGAACGAAAACTGTTTATTTAATGCTATTAACGATGATTCCATATGACCTTAATAGCTCAGTTGTCTAAACGCTATGTCACAAATACTTTTTTTCTCTTAGGCGCGGGTTCGATTCCCCGTCTATTCAACTTTTCTTTTTTTGTTTTTTAACATTAAATAATTAATTTAAATAAAATTTTAAATTAATAATTAACTAATCCATAAATAGGCTAAAAACATCAAGATTTTTATAAAAACCCTCTGATACAAACAAAATACAAGTAGTTTTATTTCTATTTTTTGCTCCTAATTAAAAGAATTTATAAACAGATTTTTAAACCATTTTCTTTCTCATATATCATTTTATTTCTCATATATTATTTTAGAGCTGTAATATGACCTATGGATGCGTCTTATATAGCAAAAGATCGAAAAAAGTTATGCCCAAAACATATTTTTTTTTAAATACCTATTTTCTGGAACCATAAATCTTCCCGAGTCCAAGTTTTATCACCAAACTAAATGGTTAATTACTTCTTAAAGGCGTCCGTATATACGTCTGTCCATTCCATATATGTCCATATATAAACTTCAGTTTTTTCCCAACCATGGTGAAGGGTATATAAGATTCAGCATAGCCGAATTTAGCCGCTCTTACTTGTTTTCAGTAAACTCAACATTTTCATCATGGTAAGGTACACGAACGAACACCGTATGCAAATTATAGAAATGTACTACCGGAATTCGGAGTCGGTAACCGCAACTTTAAGAGCGTTAACTCCAATTTTCGGTCGTTATTCTCGCCCTAGTAGACAAGCAATAACAAGTTTAGTGCAAAAATTTGAGTCTACATATTCATGTGTGATGTTGGTCGAAGTGACGAAAATATCGCGGCCGTTCAGGCGTGCGTATCACGATCCAAATCAGTCGATTCCGCGGCGTTCTCAAGAACTGGGCATCGCCAAGATCACATTATGGCGAATTTTGCGTAAAGATCTTAGTTTACACCATACAAGATCAAGAATTGATGCAGATGGGCCATTTGACGCGACGTATGTTCTACGATTGGGCTCTGGGGAAGATGCGCCAAGATAATGAATTTCATCGCAAAATCATCTTCAGTGACGAAGCTCATTTTTGGCTCAATGTGTTCGTCAATAAACAAAATATGCGTTATTGGTTTGGTGAAAATCCACATGTGCTTCAAGAATCACCACTTTATCCACAAAAAATAACTGTTTGGTGCGGTTTGCATGCCGGCGGCGTCATTGGACCATATTTTTTCGTCGACAATAACGATCGTCACGTTACTGTGAATAGTGATCGTTATCGCGCCATGATTACCGATTATTTTTGGCCCGAATTGGAAAACATGGACTTAGACGACATGTGGTTTCAACAGGACGGTGTCCCACAGCACACGTTTCAATCGATTTATTGCAGAGTAAGTTTGGTGAGCGTACTATTTAAAAAAATGGACCAGACGTGTGATTTAACGCCTATAGACCTTTTTCTTTGGGGCTACGTCAAATCATTGGTCTATGCCAACAAGCCGACGACGGTGGAAGAAAATAACGGCCGTTACGGCCGAAATGTGTGACCGAGTCATCGAAATGTGCCGAAATGTGTGACCGAGTCATTGTTATATAGAACCGTAAATCATGTGTCCAAATTTAAAAGAAATCGGGCTAAATTTAGACTAATCTCTATTAGTGTTTCTGATCCTGCAGATTAACCGGTTAGGTTTTATTCTAAAAATAACGAAAATTGATCAACCGGTTATTTGGGTCGATTAATCGGAAAAATTGGCGATTAAACATTTAATGCAAAATAAATGCATATCTTTCATCAATAAGAACACAGTGCAGCTTTTTTGTGAAATATTAAGTTAAGCCTACTGCGGTGGTGGTATAAAGTGTTTGTTCAGGGAAATTCAAAGCAATCTGAGAATTTTTAAAGAATCACTCCTTAGAATCTGGGTGTTTTTAGGAGGAATATGAGGACTCTTTAAAGAGAAAGTGCGGCCACACCTGTTCACTATTCATTAGGAAATTCCAAAAAAAAATGTGTGTTATTTTAACGAAATTTTTAAAGTTTGACAGAATTGTCACTATCTGGCTTGAGCTTTAGAGTTAAAGTCAAATAATAAATATCTGTAGACTTTTAACAAAAGTACTTAAGTCAACTTAATGAAAATTTTTCAAGATATTGTAGTATTTAAATCTTTTGAATTCGCAAATTCTATCATTCTAGTAAATTGCAACAATTTATTTTTCCACATAAGTTCTTCTGCTATTTCAAAAGTTTTTGACACATCAATTTTTATACCATAAGTAACGTCATAGTGCTTGTTAAAAAAAAGTACGTAGCCAAGTCTTTGATTGATTGGAACAAAATATATATTTTAAAAGGTTTTCTGCCTATTCTGGAGAAATAGCTTCAGAAAATGAGAATTTTTCAAAGTGAATCATTTCTCAGAATCTGAATCAATAATTAAATAGACAAATTTTCTGTTTCTAAGAACGACTTGTTGAATAACATCTTGCCCTTTACGAGAGGTACTATTTATATTTCAGGAACTGGCAACACTAATGTCAATAGCTAAAATCTGGCAACACCATGATAAAGTTTGACATTTTTTAGCATAAGCGTACTCACAACGTTTTAATGTACAAGTGCTATTTGTTTTGTTTACAGCGAGAGTTAAGAAAATCAATTTGGCCAAAAAACGGAAATTTCCAGAGAAGGTTTTCGTTGGATTATTTTTCACAACTTTCGACGTGGATTATCTCAACAAGTATGTGTCGATGAACTCAGTTCTTTGTATGGCGTTAGAGCAACATCAAAAACCACAGTTTATCGCTGGTATAGTAAATTCAATCGTGGTCGTAGTTCGGTCGCCGTCAAACTCCGTGAAGGTCGTCCACAAAACATCGATGTAGTGCGTGAACTGATAATGCTAGATCATCATGTGACATATTGTGAGATAGAGTCATCCCTGCACATTAGTTCCACTTCAATACATTCGATTTTTCATGAACACTTCGTTGTAAAAAAAAATTATTCTCATTAAATACCCCATAATTTATCAATCGCTTAAAAAAGGATCGCGTCGATTGGTGTAAGGAAATGATTAAAAAGTTCGACCGTGGTGCTTCAAAAGACGTGTATAAAATCGTGACAGGTGTCGAATCATGGTTATATGCGTATGAGCTGGTGACAAAACAGCACAGCGAAGCAAATGGTCACCTGTTTCTTCGGCCGAATTGGTCATGTGGCCACTGTTCCGCTTGAGCAACGTAGGGCGGTCAATTCTGAGGGGTACATGACCATTTGTTTGCCGAAAGTCTTCGGAGAAATTCGTAAAGCCAACCACCGAAGACGAATAATTCTAGTACAATGAAATTAGTAGATAAAATTAGTAGCCGCTACTACATTTTAGTAAACCGTTTGCATAGTAAAATTAAAAATCGATTTGCTAAAATCAGCAAAAAAAATTCTAAATATTATTAATGTTAGTACAGCTAAATTAATATAAACAATTATTAAGTGCTACTAAATTTTAGTAAATTGCTGTAAACTCAATGAATTGTAAAATATAACAAAATTTTATTATATATCGTTTTATTAAAATACCGAAATTAACTTAATTACTTTTAAAGTGTAACAAACAATGCTGCTCATTTCTTTTGGAATTACCTTACGAATTCGAATAAACAAATTTAATTTTTTTTTTATCAAGCAACATTTTTTTATTTTTTTTTTTTTCAAAAATATTTTAGACAAAATTAAACAA
This sequence comes from Eustalomyia histrio, assembly GCA_949748255.1. Classification (NCBI taxonomy): domain Eukaryota; kingdom Metazoa; phylum Arthropoda; class Insecta; order Diptera; family Anthomyiidae; genus Eustalomyia; species Eustalomyia histrio. Next base: position 25,651,761 of record OX456524.1, on the reverse strand, counting down.
AAAAATCAAGGGCTAAAAAATAATAAAAACATTAACGAATTTATGATTTTGTTTTAATTTGAATTCAATAACAATTGAATTCCAATTATTGAATTCCAACTAAACTCAACTCCAATTTAATTCCAATCCAAATTCCATTTAATTCCAGTTAGAATTAATAAAATTCAAGCTCAAATTAATTAAACTCCAACTGGAATTAATAAAACTACACCTGGAATTAATTAAACTGGAAGAAATAAAATTCTAACTGGAATAAATAAAATTACAACTGGAATAAATAAAATTTCAATAAAATACCAGTTGGAATTAATAAAATTCCAGCTGGAATTAATAAAATTCCAACTGGAATAAATAAAATTCCAGTTAGAATTAAATTTAATTTTTTTTACTAAAAATCAGTACAAAAATAGTAAAGTGGGATTGAAAACCGTTTACAAATTTTTCTATTTACTTTTTGTTCTGAGTGCATCCTCCCAATGACTTCTTCACCTTGTTCCCGAATATCGAAGCAGTTGAAGCATTCAAAAACCATATTTTAGAGGTGTCTCAACGAATGCAAAAGTGTATTGATCATCAAGGGGAATATTTCGAAAACCAATAAAACCATTTGCATTTAAAAATGTTTGTTATTATTTGCTATTTCCGAAATCTAAATTGTACCCCTCGTATAATCTAAATTTTTGTTTAAAGTTATGCTAAAAGTAATCAGGTATTCCTATAACCACTTTTAAAATTAGTTCAAGTTAGTTATATCTTAAATTCAAGTTTAGGTAAACTGGTTATAATTCCATGGAATTTGTTCTTACAGAAGGGCGTTGGTTGGGAACCGATTTCAAAAGAATATTCTTGGCAGAATTCCTACAGTGTTAAAATATCAATTGTCTGTTATAACATTGAACTAAAATGCAACCCTGTCTTGAAATACAATAATAATAATTTACACTAATTAGAATATTGTATTTGCTAAAGTTTACATAGTACTTGCTTAAAGTGGTTAAAAAAGATATCCAATCCTTAAGAATTTCTTTCCTCAAGGAATCGGTTAATCGATCAACCGAATTGGAAACACTAATCCCCATATAAATCCATCTTTTCGGAGTTTGCTTAAATAAACTTTTCTTAGCAATTTCATTCAGATTTTTTTTTACTAATAATAGGGATGATATCCCTCATTTAGGAATTTAGTCTGCTTTTCGGAATATGGTGTAGGGTATCTCATGGTCGCGCTTAACCGACTATTTTTTTAGTTGTTTTTTTGTTACTTATTTCTTTATTTTCTATTTTTGACGTTAGAGACTATGACTGAATCTGCATAATTTAACTGTTTACTATTCACCTACCGTTATCGCTGTCGTCATCAAAGTCTGGTAGTTTTTGTTACAAGTTGAATTCCTGTTATGTCGAAAATGAATATTGAAAAATCAAAAAAAAATTTTATTAGAGTTGCTGTTAATGCAATACGATTCCATTTAGTGTAGTGAGGGAGTGGTTGTTGTTGTCTTTCAAATAACCATGTAATTGTTGTACATCGAGGTTAAAGGTTACTGTTCGATTACACGGTGTTTTGTAAAAGGAATTTGATAATCAACAACAACAACCACAATAACAACAATAAAAGAAATGCATTGAACTTTAAACTTGTAATGATTTCCATCATTTTGAATACCAGAAAACTGTGAAAACTGATGATTTTGTTAACAAAAATTATGATGTCGTAAGCTCTTTTAATTCTGTGTTGAGAGTTAACTTCTGCCAGTGCTTCTAAGGTTATATAAATACAACATGAGTAGATAGCTAAACTGAAATGCTCTCAGATGCTGACAATAATAATTTCAATTTTGTTTACACATGTATATCGATTTATACAAACACTTTTTTTTTTAATCGGTTACACGTATGCATATTAATAATTGGTTACTCATAACCAATTATTATTTATTTTTCTGTAAGAAATTGAAATTGAGTTACGCATTATTTTTTTAACTCCTAGTAACTAATTATAATTTAACTTTGAGTAAGCGACAAGGTAATGCGATGCAGTGTTGTGAATCCCAATTTCTAATCCGCTTTTCTTCCAAAAGGAAATATATAGAAATTAACCCTTTGACGGCCAATGGTCCCATTTTTAGTTTTTGTCTCATTTGGCCCATTTATTAACCGATTTGTATCGACAGATTACAGTTGTTGCTTTCACACAATACTAACTACATATTTAGAGCCAATAGGATCACCACAAATTCACACATTTTCAACACATTTTCTTGAATCCTATTGGACAACACAGGGGATCAATATTTTGGTAGAACATGGTCCGTTCCTTTAATTTTTAGAAACATCGAGGTATTTGGAATTGGTTCACTTCATTTTTTACAGGATACTGATAGAATTTGAGACATACATAAGTATCCCATGGGTTGTCAAAGGTCAAAAAGTGGAAGTATTTGTTCAGTTTTAACAATTTTTTATTCGCATTGAAATTCAAGAAATTTTCATTTGATTTGATTTTTATAGATTTTTTCTCCTGATTCCAAATTTGGTTTCCAAAAATTTACAATCTCTCTACAATTTTAAAAAATGTATAAAAAGGATATTTCGGAACTACAGTTAAAACTCGATTTTTGCCCCAAGTTGTTTAAATTTTTTTGTTATATCCGTGATCTGAATTACAAACACAAATAAGTTAAAATAAATTAATTCGAAACCACTCTAAACTAATTGGTAGGCTTTTTCCTGTTTACTTACATGATAATTTGTTTTATTAAACTCTTTTAATTCATAAATTAATAAAATGCACATTTATAAATAAAGTTATTCAAACTATTAACAATGACTCATTATTATTTATATTAAAATAATAGAAAAGGTAAGCCATTACAGTTTACTTATTATTTAATTCAAAATAATAAAATTAGTAACATATTATAGGTAATAATTTATTTTTATTTTGAAAATAATGCTGAATTGAAGGAGGACTCATTACAAAGTAATGTATAAAGTAATGATATGTCATTACCATGTTTTTGCTGGGATAATTCTTTAAATTTACATATTTTGGGAAAAGCATATTGATTGCTTGAATTTAGTTCTATGTAACTCGATTATAAAAATACAATTTTATTTTGGCAGCCATATTGCCAGGATGCCAAAAATGCCATAAAAAAGTTTGCAAATTATTAAAACGAGGAATATTTCTTGCAGGAATATTGTTTTGAACAATTTATATTCGCGATTCTATTTTCACATACCTCGTTATCACCTGCTATCCCCTTCGCCTTGCCATGTTGTGTACCAGTCTCAGCAACTTCTAGACTGTAATTATATTAAATTTAACTCACTTTGGGTTAAATTTCAGATCAGGGCTTACATATTGCCCTTCGGATTCTTATAAAGGAGCACAAATATAGAAAGAATGGTTACATTTAATGGCCTGGACGCTCTTTCTAATGTCATTTCAAGAATTCATGGCGAATTTCCCGGATAGTAAAATTGTCGTTGCTGGCGATGTTTATATTCACAACTCTTCCTGGCTTCGTCATTCGAGCCATGCAACTATCGAGGGCCTCTACGTTGAAAGTTGTTCGCCGCGCATAACCTCCTAACGCAATTAGTGAATGAACCAACACACATCACGAGTGTTGAAGGTGAACACAAAAATACTTTCAACCTTTTCCTTACTGCTGCGCACCCTGACAAGTACGAAGTGTGTACATTTACGCCTCCCGGCGATTCGGATCATTGCACCATTTTCGCATCATTTTCGTTCTCAGGACTTAACGACGTTTTAAAATTAGCTAAAAAACGTTCGATGTTTTTTTTGAGATTTAAATAACAATATTGATGCTGTTGCGAAAATGGTAGAAAATGTTATATTGGAATGAAATTATTTATTCCTCATTTATTCATTCGGCAAATCAAATAATTAATGTTGCCCAAGAAACATTTTTATGGAGTCTCCGACACGAACGGATTCATGAATCCGGCTTCTACTGTACGATTACGGTCTGAAAATACGTAAACGTCAAAGGTTGTACGTAAACGGAACATTAACGGACCGTATAATTGAATTTCAAAAACAATACGTTTTGACTCCGTTTTGGTGTATCCGTTTCTGTACCGTCAAATACGGACCACCTTTTTTCATCAGTTTTTCTTCCGTTGCTTTTGAATTTGTTTAATCAAAAACGAATATTTAAATATCCATGAGGTACATATTTAAGCAATTTAAAACAAGTTTTTCGATGATGTATGCAAATTTAGTTTATAAAAGATTTTGTGAAAAAATTTCCAAATTTGCAAATAAATTTTTTGTTTTATTTTTTCATGATTTTTAATGGGTCACAACAGCAGCTATTGATGGATTCTTTTTGTGCTAAAGATAAATATGGTGTTTGTTTGTAATTTTGTTTGGTATTTGTTGTATTTAGTTTGTAAAAGTTTTATTTTTTTTTTTAAATATCTTTGTAAATAAATTTAAATAAAATAAAATTTTCTATTAAAAATTAAAATAATTGGCATTTACAATAATCCGTTTTTTTTTTGTTGAAAAAACGGTACGAATACGTACCAAATACGGATCTGTAAACGGTCCGTCGTTGACGGACTTTCAACGGACAACTCCGTTTTTCATCCGACATAACGGTCCGTAAACGGTCCGTCATTGACGGAATTTTAAGAAACAAATCCGTTTTTCATCCGATATATCGGTCCATTTACGGATCAGTTTCAATGTTCCTTAAAATCCAGAAAACGGTACGTAAACGGTGTTGCATTCCGTTTATGCCGGACCGAAAACGCTACGTAAACGGAAAGTATTGTTTGTTGGGTGGTTTAACCAGACTTGCAATACCGCAGGCAGATCCAGAGAGGAAGCGTTTAGAACTTGGCGTGATAATAAAAATGCTAATTCTGAACTGCTGTATAAACAGGCGAGAACCAAGAATTCCGTCTTCTGCTAAAGTTCTTTCTGCTGAAAAAAAATTATTTTTGCCGGAAAGCAGCCACTCACTACCAGAACTCTAAAGAGCATCGCGTACTATACGTAAGATATTATTTCGGACTCGCGCAGTTATAAGGGTTCTTTTGAAACTCAACGGAAATAAGTCACCAGGACTGGATGACATACCTGTTCAAAGCTAGGTCGTCCATTGGATAACCTCTTTAGCTCTTCGTACCGTGCGGGAATCTTCCAATCAAACTGATAGGTTGCCAATGTTCAGCCACTCCCTAAGCACGGTGCGCCTAATAACCCTAAAAATTATCGCTCAATAGAAATATGCTCTGCGCTCTCGAAGGTGATGAAGAGTATGGTAAATTTCCATCTTGTTAATTATTTAGAGTTCAATTCATTTTTAGGCGTGATGTCCGCTTAATTAATCACGTCTATTTTTCCTAAAACCGTATAAGAAATATATCACTCCATCTGATCTCCTTACTATTTAAACCACTTATGTATACCCCACCTAAGATGGAATACAACTCCCATATATGGGCAGAAGCTTCAAAGTCTATTTTGGAGCATTTGGACCATGTACAAAGGAGGCCGTCGGCATTCATTAAGGACAGTGAGGCATACAGCTCTTTTATGTCATTGGATCATTGTCGAAATGTGGAATTATTTTGCCGAGATAAGTAAATTGATCCCTAGAGTTCGGCTTTATAAGCGGAATATTCGATTATCTAGTATGGCACATTTGTTTGTTGTCGACTATCCAATGAATCGCACAACGCCTTACAGAAAAAATTTGTTAATTGGTCTTACAAGTTATATGTAGAATAAGCTACCCTCAGAGGTCTTCCCTGTTACCTACAAAATAGAGAAATTCAAGTCGAATGTCTACAAATACTATTCCCTCTTTTCTCCTTCCCATAACCTATTTTCCTAATTTCAACACAATCTACTGCTGTATTAGGGGAATCCCCTAAGTGTTGGTCCACCTTAGAACAAAATAATTGTACAGTTTCGTAAGTCAATAGGTGGACAAATGTCAAAGTTATTAAATGTTGCCATACCGAAATTAAATATTGCGCACCCTATATATACATCATTAATCTTTTTACAACAAGCTATGCTGGCCAAGTTATTGCACAACTGCTAGTAAGAGCCATTCTTACAGCTCTTTCTCATATTAAAAAAATGTGCGCATCCAAATATATTCGCATGCAAGCTAACTAACACTGTTCAGCGCCTTAATTTTTTTTGAAAAGAAGTACAAATGTTTTTCTATGTGTAGCTAAAGATATATTACTTAAATCAAATTAAAATTGTATAAAAAATATCTACAAATTATAACGTAAAAATTTATGATGTAAAATAAAAATTACTACTAAAGATATATCTTATGCCATAAGTAACAACAATGTTATAACATTTTTATTGCATACATTTGTTGCTGATGTTGGTAATGTCTCTGGTTTCTTTCGTTGTAAGCACTTTGTCACACCTTAAGGTCATAACATATAAACACGAAAAAACTAGGATAGAATTTATTTGTATGGAAAAGATTCCCTTTATATCCTAATTCCTTTTTTGTGAACTATTCAAATTTTAGGAATCGAGTCACTTTTTTTTTTATTCGATTTATTTTAAAGGAATTTATTGATTTTTTTCTGAATTCTTTAAAAAATTCAATCAATAAATTTATTAAAGAATTTATCCAAATTTAGTTGATACAAATTTTGGCCAACAAAAAAAAATTTTTTTCTCTGAATTTATTAAATTTTACTCTCTAATTCTATAAAGGAATTAAAATTTTCACTTAATTCTCTTAATAAATCTTTCGTTTGATTTTGTACAAAATAATTTATTTTTCTTTAAATTCCCTAAAGGAACTAATGGGTAATTCCATGTCAAATCGCACAGAAAACCGTCATTTTAGGATTTGTCATCTACGACAAATATTGTAAATGGGTAGCGTTTATTAAATCATTAACCTTTCGGTCCCAAACCCTTTCGGTTTTCGAAATATGACGTCATTAAAATTGGCAAAACGTCAAAATATCGAAAAAGTGTCCATATAAAGTCGCCCATAAATTATAAACCATACAACCTAAAATTTTTTCTTGGTAACATTTTAAAGGTGAAAACCATGCCTTCAAAATGGTTAAACGTCATTTTTATCTTCAAAGACTCATATCTCAAAATCCAATTTTTTTTAAATTCTGAACAAAATATATGTTAAAAACCAAGGCCTCTCTACATTTCAAGGTGGAGACTCATTTGGTTCCTGAGTTATGATGGAAAACTAAAAAGTTTTTTTTAGTTTAAAAAATCAGCCCTAAAAACAATTAAATTTTGACTTAAAAAGTAAAAAAAATTGACTAAAATAGTTTTCAAAACAGAAATTACCAAATTAAAACAAAATGATAATTTCGCTAAAGTTTTTACAATTTTTAAGCCGTTGATTCTTTTTTTTTTTAATTTTGTCTAAAATATTTAAAAAAAAAAATAAATAAAAAAATCTTGATGCTCGATAAAAAAAATAAATTTAAAATTTTGTACTAATATTAATAATATTTAGTATTTTCTTTTTTTGCATGATTTAAGCAAACAGATTTGAAATTTCACTTTACAAAAAATTTACTAAAATTTAGTAGCGGCAGCAAATTTCTTCTACTAATTTCATTGTACTACACGTCAGCAGCAAAAAATGCCGCTGGGCTCAAACTAGCAAAATTTCCCGTAATAACAGCAAAATTTTCAGTTGCCATTACAGACTTTTTTTGGTGAGTGTACACTTAATTGGTTGTAATTGTCGCTCTTGAACTATTTTTGGATTTTCCATAGCCCATATCCTGCAGTTTTGTCTGTTAACGAACCACTTGTATTGGAAATGGGCTTCGTCGCTCATAGTTAAATTATGAATAATATGATGATTTTTTTCTGCTTTTTGCCGAAAATAAATTGCATAATCAAGTCGTTGCTCGAAATCTGTCGGTTTCAATTCTTGGGCAAGTTGAATTTTGTATGGAAACATTCATATTGTATGCAAAATTCTCTGCAGCGACGCTCGTTCGAGGCCAAGTAGTGTCGAACGTCTCCTGGTTGATGTTTCTCTTTATCTTCCCTCATACTCTCCTGCAACGTTCGTTGTCTGCCGGCAAGGTTCTTTACTCCGCCTTGTTGCAACCAGACGCTTTATTGTTGACTTTGAGGGTCCAACCCGCATGCATATTAAAATAACAACTATATGCACGCTGCGTCAAAACAATGGACCGTTGATTTGAGAAATAAAGTTCAGCGATTTGGGCACGTTTTTCAATTGTATACTGTTTCATTTAAAATTCCGCAAGTCTTCTTTACAAAATACTGAAAAGAAATAAAAAGAAAAAAATTATTAAAAGTTATAAGGAATTCAAACCCCTTCGGCAATTTTGGACCACCCTGTATTTATATCTAAATATCAACCTTTTTCGTCAAGCTTATAATATTCTAAAGTTTGTTGGTCTGAAAATATCTAAAAGTACTATTAAGTTCGTACAAAAACCAAAAGCTTTCTTTAGTTTCGTTTAATTAGTGAGTTCTTGACTAAACTAAATTTCGTAAAATATACAAAAGTTTCGTATATTCTACAAAAACAATTTCTAAGTTTATAAAGGGTGGTTAAATTTTAAGGGCCGATTTTGATTTTGAATAAAACACAAACTATTTAGAAAATTATTGTCATTTATTTTTATTATGATAATATGGCATGGTTCAATTATGTATGGAACAAAATATTGGCCAATTGGCCGCCGCGACCTCTGCGGCAAACCTCCATCCGATGGTCCAAATTTTCGGTTACGCTGAGACATAATTGAGGTTCTATGCCGTTAATGTGCCGAATTATCTCAACCTTTAGCTCTTGAATTGTTGCTGGCTTATCGACGTACACCTTTTCTTTAAAGAAAGAAGTCCAACGGTGTCAAATCACATGATCTTGGCGGCCACATGACATGGCCAATTGGCACGGCCATTGAATTTGTCGCGCAAAAGAGCCCTTGTTTCTTTAGCTGTGTGGCAAGTGGCACCATTCTGTTGAAACCACATATCGTGCACATCCATATCTTCCAATTCGGGCCATAAGAAGTTCGTTATCATCTCACGATAGCGAACTTCATTCACAGTAAATGCCTCATTTTTGAAAAAATACGGACCAATGATACCGCCAGCCCATAAACCGCACTAAACAGTCATTCTTTGTGGGTGCATTGGTTTTTCGACAATCACTCTTGGATTATCATTCGCCCAAATGCGGCAATTCTGCTTATTGACGAATTTACTAAGGTGAAAATGTGCCTCATCACTGAAGATGATTTTCTTCGAAAATTGATCATCCACTGTTGCCATTCTTGCCACCATTCTGACCATTGATGATAGTTCTTGAGTCAATTGCACCTTGTAAGCGTGTAAATGCAAGTCTTTAGGCATAATGTGAGAGGTGCAATGGTTGGGCACGACGACGAGTTGAGCCACACTATCGCGAACAGCGACAATATTTTCTGCAGTACGAGCTGTACGAGCAAGCACTGGTGTTTTCAAATCTTCTTCAGACCCGGTTGGCTCAAATTTTTGCACGATTTTTCCGATTGTACGCACATTTGGACGAATAAATTGACCGAAAAAATCACGTAGTGCACGATATGCATTTTGGTTTGAACGCCCATTTCTAAAATAAACCTAAATAACTTCCAGGTAATAAGTATTCAAGCTTAAGGTTTTTTTTTTTTTTTTTATTTGTTTAAAATTAAAAAACAAAATATCCCTGAAGAAGCTATCCATTGAGATAGCGAAATATTGGATAAAAAATAAATAATTTTGTAAAAAAAAGACCTTAAGCTTGAATACTTATTACCTGGAATTTATATTAAAAAGGTCGAAGAAATTGAACTGAATAAACCTGAATAACTTTAACGCGTTGCTCGATTGTGTATCTTTCCATGGTTCAAATTGAGTTAGTCTGAAATTTAGAAATGTCAAATGAAATGCAGAAAAAAACTTGACATTTAGGTGTGGTTCACATTCTACATTGGCCCTTAAAATTTGACCACCCTTTATATTATATAAATTAATATTTATCGCAGATACTTCTACTCTTGTCAAACTTTTTCAAAGATATTTCTATAATCATACGATACCTATGGACAAGGAAGGTATTAATCATCATTGTTGTATTTACACGTTGGAATATAATTGTCGCCTTATTGTATACAGATATAAAGAAAAAAATTTGAAATAATAATACGAACTCACGCAAACTAACAAACACTAGACAACAAGTACATAAAAATGAATTGGAAACGTGTCTTCAATAAATTGAATGAATTTTATGTTCATATCTTGCAATTTTGTTTTCTTCTTCTTTTGCCTTTTTATTTTATCTGCATAAAACATAAACTTGGATGCAATTGTTATTATAAAAACAAAAACAAAAATAAAAATTATAATAATAATGATGATAAAAATTGTAATGCTATCAAAAAAAAAGTGTTACAAAATAGTTTTTCTTTATATTTGAATACATGCCATTTTGCAGTTGCAATGTTATTTTTTTTCTTTTTTTGTGTAGCTCTTCAGATCTTTTAAAAGAATTATTCATATGGAAATTGTATGTATAAATTTGTATAAATTGCAGTTTAACCTTGCAATTAAACCATGGATAAAACTTGTACATATGCACAAAATACAACACAAAACAACAATCTAGATCAGGACGCGCATACCCAGAGTGATGATAAAATATTATTCATCATATACATTGCTATGCTCGTATTATATTTATTTTTTTATTATTTCTTTGTAAAAATATGCAATGGAACCAACTTTTATGTTTCAAAATGGGTACACTCAAAAAAAAAAAAAAAAAAAAAAGACATGATTTAAAAAATTAATCCAAAATCTACTTTAAAATAGTTTCAAAATTTTCCTTAATTTAAGTGAAATTTTAAATATTTATTTATATATATATATTTCGTGACTTCAGTATTTCGTCACCCAATGTGGTGACGAAATATTGAGATAACTAAATATTTATAATTAAATTTTATAAATAAAAGATCTTAAGCTCAATTTAAGTCAAATTTTATTAAAACTTAGAAAAATTTTCTTAAAAAAATTAAAAATTCCTATGTTTTAGTAAAAAAGAAATAGTTTATATACTCAGAAATATTTAATATCTCTTCTAAGTAATATTTCTTATATTAAATAAAAATTTATAAATTTTTAAGAAAAACATTTTAATTTTAAGAACTTTGCATACTAAAATATTATAAAACTAAGTTTAGTTAAAAAAATATTTAGAAGATAATTTACTCCCATTTAGTTCAAAAAATGTGTCTAACTTAAAATGAGAAAGTACTTGAACTTAATATGTGTTTTTATTTTTTATCGCGAGTAGTAAAAATTAACTAAATTTTAGAAAGCCATTTCCAAATTTAGTTTTTAAGTCTACTGCTTTCTAATTTATAAGAATTGTTTAGTTCAGACTATTAAAAACAAAAAGTAATACATTTTTTTTCTATGTAATATGTAATAAAATTTGTTTGGTTTCAGGAACTGATGAACTATTTCTGGAGAAAATTTTCATGCAACTTAGTTCAGATAAATTTTAAAAATTTTAATAAAATATTTTTATTTTCAGGTAAAGGTTATCTAATTTCTGAGAAATAATAATACTAAGATTTTTTACCTAAAAATTTCTTCAAAAAAATTAAAAAAAAAAAATTTGAGTAAATTTTTCTTAAATCAAGGAAAAATCTAGTTTTTGTTGGAAAACGTTTAACTTATTTTCAATATTTTTTTCTAAAAAAAAGACAAAAAATTGAAAACAAACTAACAAATTTTCCTAATTTTAAAGAAAAAATAATATTAAAGGAAACAAATGAAAGTATCCATTAAAAACAATTATCGTGCATGATTGTGATTCAAAAATCGCTCACGTGCCCATTTCTAATCTTAACAGTCTTAAATATTGAACTTAAAGTAACTTAAATCAGCATTTACATAAGGATCGAAATCTAGTTTAATCTGGATATCGCTCATATGGTTATGTATAATATTATACACAAAGCAGATTTCGAAATCTAGTTTAAATTAATTTAAGTAAACGCTGTTAAAAATATATTTTAAAATTTTCTCAGCCAAAGGTAAAAATTTTGAATTTGCGCTTTTATGAAATAATTTTGTTTGCTGACTACAATACAAGATATCGCAGGCAAATTTTATACATTACGGCATAATGACTTTCCAATAATTGATGTTGCGTCTATTAAAGTTTAAGCTAAAAATGCCATAAAATAAACTTATAACTGTGACTTAAATCTGTGATATTTTGTATTTTTGCAACAATTTTCATAAATTACTTAATTTAAGAAGACAAAGGACCCCCAGCATTTCTTAGCCATAGATGCAGTGTGTCACTTAGGGCATGCCCTTTTTGTAGTTATCTCAAGCAAAACCGTTAATTAACTACGAAAAGGATCCGACTTTGTCACAATTTATTACGTTTCAGGATATCCTGCAGTACATTTTTTTTAATTTGTTTACCTTTTTGCTAATGAAATTTAATTTATCTTTTTAAATGCATGAATTTAGTATAATTCAATTTAATTTTAAGACAAAAATGTATAGCAAAAAGCTTGTCAAGAGCAGTGTCCTCACAAAGCGGAAGTCCTCCCAAAGTGGGAAAATACTTATGGTTAAATATATAACCATTATCATAGCAGCAGTTTCATATTATGTCAAAAAAACTTTTATCAAATTTAAGGATAATTTTCACTTCAAAGAATATTTTCTTATTTTTCGGCAGTTAAGTCCCAGTTTTTAGTAAAAAAAAAATATCTAATGAACTTAAATAAAAAACAAAATTCTTAAAACCAAGGAAACATTTCCTAACTAACAGTAAAATTTAAGATGATACAAGGGCGGATCAATAAGTCCGTGACTTTTCGAACTTCCCACGTAGCTATATGGAATACAACACTGCTCAATAGCAGGATTTTTTAAGGTCCATCGTTGGAGCTAAATCTGTTTCCATAGAGCGATTTCTTTAGGTTTGGAAATAGGAAATAGTCATTGTGGGCTAAATCCGGAGAAAAAGGCGAATGAGGGGACAATTCGTATTCTACTTCATGGATTTTCGCCATGGAAACTAAGCTGTCACTCGATTACGTTAATAGTCGATTGTGAGCAAACGCGGCAGCCATCTTGCGGAAAGCTTTCTCATACCCAAGTGATCGTTAAAAATTGAAACCCCTGAGCCATGTGAGATGCTTATGTCTTCCACAATCTATTGCAGATTCAATCTCCGATCGGCCAACACCATATTGTGAATTTTTTCAATTGTTTTGGGTGTAAAGACCTCAACTGGGCGTCCAGAACGTTCGGCATCTTCCGTGTTTATAAGGCCACTACGAAAGTCAGTAAACCACTTTTTTACCATGGTACAGAGTCCCCATAGTATTTATCAAGTTTTTCCTTGGCTTAATTGACTTTTTTTCGCAAAAAATAATGTTCAATGAGCACTCGAAATTCACTTTTTTCCATTTTTAAAAAAATTCACGAGGTTGTATGTTTTGAACAGCTGTTAAAGGCGAAGTAAATGACGAAACTTGCTCAAAATTCGACAGTAGTCTATTAACAGGTGTTACTTGATGGGAGCAGTGTTGCATTTCATATAACTTGGAGGGAAGTTCGAAAAGTCATGGACTTATTGATCCTCCAAATAAGTTAATTTTTCTAAATTCTAGTAAAAAAAACAAAGATTGGGATGAGATGTTCTTCCCTTTATTTCACTCCCTAATCGTTATTATAATTTGTATACAAATTAGAAAATAAAGCTTGAAATACCTTCATTGTTAGACGATGAAAAATAATAAATAATAAATTCAGTTGGTCCCATGAAATATGATTTTAATTTATCGTTCGTTGTTCACTTCTTTTATTTGCGTACAATATTCACACCATCATACAACTTTTTACATTTAATCTAGGTATTGAAAATAGTACTGCAATGAAAATACAACATTGTATTGTTTTACAGGAAGATGAAAAAAACAACGTGTGAATAATAATTAAGTCAAGTACTGATAAATAACCCATAATACCATTCATCTTTTACATCATCACATTTCGACAGGTTTTTACATATTCGACTCCCTCTCTTAATATCTCTAAACATTATCAACGACATCTACTATAGTTGTATTATGAGTATTTGTGAATTGAATTGAGTTTTAAAAATCTTTGTAATTTTCTTTTGTTGGAAAATGTATAAGAAAGTACACTTTTAATCTTAAATCAACTAACATAATAAATTAAAAAATACGACTTTTTGCAAACATAATATTTAAATATCTTTAAAAATAAAATATTCCACCAAATAATAAAATTTGTTCCAAATAATCTAGTTAGTAAGATTAAAGAAAAAAACATTAATTTTGTGTGTAAAAGATTATAAAATCATACTTCAAAGTAAATTCAAATTTAATTTGTTTGTGGAAAAATACTTTTTCAAATTCTATTTCTCTCTTGGGGCTAGAATTTTTGGTTTTAATTCAATTAAAAAAATCTTACTCAACTTTGAGTGTGAACTTTTGGGCTTTTATTGGTATAATATAAATTTATTTAAAGTTATGGCCATCGTTAGTTATAACTTTTTACCATTTTTCTGATAACATATAAATTCCGCGCCAAAAGAACTGCTCAGTTTTTGAGGACAGGAACGTTTCAATGCAATTTCGGATACCCTGTTGTTCTAAAATGAAGTGTGTTCCAGTGAAAGTGTTCTGCATCGATAGAATTAAATGGCAGTTGGACGGGGCAAGGTCTTGACTATAATGCGGATGAGGCGATACTTCCCAACGACATTTTCCTAAATACAGTCAGGGACAAAAGTTTAAATACAGCGCAAATAATTATTATTTATTTTTTATTTATCAAAATTAATTAAAACAACATCAATACTCAATCAATACTTAGAAGGACCGCCTTGAAAGTCTAAGACTGCCTGCAAACGACGAGTCATCGATAACACCAAATTTTCTGTTTCAGATGTCGTTATTTCGGACCAGGCCTTTTGCAGACATTCCTTGAAAATATTTCTACTTCTTGGTCTAGTATGATCGATTTTACGCTTCAATAACTCCCAAACATGCTCAATAGGGTTAAGGTCCGGTGATTGTGGGGTGCTATTGAGCTACCGGGGAGCGTAGTATAGAAGCCACTCCTTTACTAAGTGAGCAGTATGCTTGGGATCATTTTCCTGTTGGAAGCTCCAATGCGGTCTAAAACCCAAGCTGTCCACAGATGGCTTAAAATGTTATTCTAAAATACTTTTATAGAGGTATCGGTCCATTATGCTAACAATAATCACCAAGTGCCCCACACCTGCAGCTCCTACCGCACCCCTAACCGTCACATTGCCACCACCATGTTTCACTGTTGGCATTAAATTACACTGTCCAACAGCATTTTTGGAACAGAATCTGAAAGGGTATGTTGAGTAGATCATTTTTGTAGAACAAACTTATGGTCCAGCACGTCTGAGTATTTTTTTTACAGTGGGTCAAAATTTTAATTTTTCGGTCGAAGGGAGCATTATACTATATGAAAAAAATGCTGTAAGCTAATGTCTGAGAGAATTCTTATGGTCAGAGTTGTATTGTGGAATTGTATGAGGATTATTTTTGTGGAAGATCTTAACCCTCTAACTGGTCTCTTTATGGGTCAATTTGACCCTTTTTTCGAGAAAATCAAAAAATACTTTAAAAAAGGACATTTAAGGATTAAAATATTTTACGAAAATGTTTGCCAGAAAATTTCAGTGGGGGTCACCAAAGACACCATTTTTGTAAATAAAGCTCTTTACGATTAATTGGCAAAATTACACGCCAACTTTATAAAAAAATTATAATTTTGTTTTAATAGTGGTTTATTATAATATGCACATATTTATTTTTTTGCTTCAAATTTTCGAGTAAAAGAGAATTGGGAAATAGCAGTAGTATGACAATGGATTAAAGATTAAACTAAATATGCTTTCCTGTATTTAGCTTGACGTGAATGTTCCGATGGGTCAAGGTTTCTGTACAAGCCCCATACGTATTCAGCAAGCATTACACTTTGGGATTTCCCTTTGAATCTTACTTCCAATACCTTTATATCCTGATGAAACCTTTCACCGTGTTCATCTGAAACCGCTCCAAGGTTTTCTTTAAAAAAATTGAGATGAGAGTGCAGAAAATGCAGCTTTAGTGACATCTTAACGCCAATATTGTTAAAACCGATTAGCATGCTTTCAATATTTTCTGCATAGTTTTGTGCTTTTGAGTTTCCAAGGAATTCTGATATAACCAGCTGCATAAAGTCAAATGCTGTCTTTTGCATATCCGCCAGATGACCATAAAATTCTTCATCTTGTAATAATTTTCTTATATCGGGTCCAACGAGCATTCCTAGAAAAGGTAATTTACCTTAAATGAAATAAATTATTTCTTAAAACCGTATTTTACTTTCTTTTAATTTTGCTGCAGATAATCTGGGGAAAATTGTTTGAATGCGTATTTAAGCTTTTAATAAAATTTTTCACCACGCCCAACTTACTATGCAGCGGTGGAAGTATGACCTTATCTTTTGGGACAAGGGATTCGTGGATTACATTTAAGTCACCAATAATATTTTCTTTACGTTCATCGAAATATTTAATATGATAATGGCTGCTGGTAGCACGTGAATACCATTTACAAAGAAAGCACATATATTTTGTGTATCCTGTTTGCATTCCAGTCAATATTGCAATCATTTTGAAGTCTGCGCATACTTCCCA
Source organism: Eustalomyia histrio (assembly GCA_949748255.1). Lineage (NCBI taxonomy): Eukaryota > Metazoa > Arthropoda > Insecta > Diptera > Anthomyiidae > Eustalomyia > Eustalomyia histrio. The sequence goes on along the minus strand of OX456524.1, from coordinate 25,634,962 downwards.
TTTATATTTATAGTATTCAATTTTATTTAAGAGATTTGAAATATTTGCGTATGTTTCCTGCTTTTTTGTGGAATACGCAACCGGTATTGATGGATGCTGATTTCCATTGTGCAGTAAAACTGCTTTTAAGTTGTGTTTTGAATTATCTATAAATAGTCGCCAAGCGGAAGAGTCCAGTGGAAGCTTTAGATATTTTAGAACCTCTTGAATACTGCAACAGTATACAAGTTCTTCTGATTTTTTTAAATAACTTTCCAGATCGGCGTGTCTTTTTCTTGGAAATGTAACATTTACATCGGCTTTTATTAAATTCCTGTTTTTCAATCTGGAACATAATATTTCAGCTTTCTCTTCTGTTAGTCCTAAATCTCTTACAAGATCTTTATGTTTAAACCATCAAGAGGCAAGTAACTTATATCTGATATGTTTTCAACCGCCGCTGTTATTTCTGTATTGGCGACTGCCATATTGGCCGAAAATGTATATGTAGGCGGTTGAGGCACCGGAACACCTTCACTTCTGGTAAAATGACATTATTTGTTGCTTCGTATGTCATTATCGCGTAGTGCCTTTGGCTTCTACCAAATTTGTAATTTACGCAGAAATAGCATGTATCTGATTTGTGATCTTCAGGTTCAATCCATGTAATAGACGCAGAAAATGGCAGCGCCTTAGTACCGCCCAGGTCAAAAGACCACTTTCGCAAGTAGTACATACGGTTTTTGGTACCCAAGCTTCAGATAAAAATCGTATTCCAAAGAAAATATGGTTCTTCAATTGTAGGGAATATCTTTCTTCCGCTTTGATGGTGCGTAAAATGTCCAAAAATAAAACAAAACCAATCTCTTAATTTGCAAACAGAATCTGCCATGCTTATTTAAGCTTTAATTTTTCTTTTTTTATATTAATTTTAGTAAAAATCACACCCGATATGTACTGCTTAGTAGCTCAATTATGCTTGAATTTTTTCTTTTATTTTTTATTTTTAATTTTAATAAATATCACACCCGATTTGTATGTCACAGCTGACTAGACGCGAGAACTCATTGTTTGGCCCGGCCGAACTTGACGCCGTTTTTACCTGTTTTGTATATAATTTTACTAAATAAGCGTAGAGTTTTATTTACAACATTGGTGTCTTTGGTGACCCCCACTGAAATTTTCCGGCAAACATTTTCGAAGAATATTTTAATCCTTAAATATCCTTTTTTAAAGGATATTTTTTGATTTTCTCGAAAAAGGGTCAAATTGGCCCATAAAGAGACTAGTTAGAGGGTTAAGATCTTCCACAAAAATAATCCTCATACAATTCCACAATACAACTCTGACCATAAGAATTCTCTCAGACATTAACTTACAGCATTTTTTTCATATAGTATAATGCTCCCTTCGACCAAAAAATGAAAACTTTGACCCACTGTAAAAAAAACTTAGACGTGCTGGACCATAAGTTTGTTCTACAAAAATGATCTACTCAACATACCCTTTCAGAATTATGGGGTCGCTATTCTGATCCATTCAAAAATTCTTAATTTGTTGGACAGTGTTATTAGTTTGAAGTGCTGCGCCCGACTTACGTCAAACTCTTGTTCGACCATCGCTTCCAAATAAGTTAAATTTAGACTCATCAGTGAACATTACCGTTCTCCAAAAGTCCTTTCCTTTGCCCATATATATTTTTTAGTAAAATCTAAAACGGAGCTGTTTATTCTTTTCCAAAATAAGTGGTTTCTTACGCATAACTCTGCTTCCATATCCGTTGTCCCTTTTATAGCTCTTTCTACCGTTTTTGGGTGAATGCGTTTACCAGATATTTTGACAATGCTATCGGCTAGATTTGACCCAGATTTCTGATAACTTCCTTTATGATATGTCTCACATTTCGTCGGGAAAGTTCTTGCGATCGACCGCTCCTTAGCTTATTTTGAATTGTATTGTCGTTTTTGTACTTTCTTAAATATTTTGAACACTTGTTAATGGCAAATTTAACAATTTGCCTATTTTCGATATGATTTGCCTTTTTTATAATGAATTATTTTTTTTTTTTTTACGGAAGCTGCAATTTCTTTGCCCTTGCCCAAAGTTTGGTTTTTAACTGGATGAAATCACAACACAAACTAATTAAAATGAGCAATTTGAGCTAATAAGCAAATATAAAGGGCCTAAGATGCAAAGAAATAAAGAAAAACAAGAATAATTAAAAATAATTTAAGTTGTATTTAAACTTTAGTCTTATGACTTTTTTTGTTGTCCTATGACTTTTTTTGTTTTTGTTAGTTTAACCGTTATATTTTTTGTTTTTGTTTTTAATCATTTATGAAATAAACTAAAAATGCATACTTACAATTTTGGTAAAATGTTTATTTTCCTTTAAAATTTAATTTTGAAGGGTGTATTCAAACTTTTGTCCCTCACTGTAGCTTTGTATCGTTTAAGCTAGAATATTACGGATTCATGTATGGCCGCATATTGCAGGCGTTTTTCGGAAAATACTCGCTTCAAATAAATCAATTGTGTTGGGTAGAGGTCCTCTGTGATCATCTGACCTGATTTCGGCGGCCATGCAAAAATTATTTATTTTTATGGTTTTCAAGCAGCATTTCGGACATTTACAATTGTCTTTCAATTTCCTTTGAATTTGATCTCTGAACTTTTTTAGCTGATCTGGGCGGTCTTTGTCTTCCGTGTCAAAATCATCACTTTTAAACCGCACAAACCATCTCACACACGTTGAATTCGATGGAACATATTTAGGATAAGCTTCGTCGAGCAATCGATGTGTTTCAGCTGTACTACTTTTTTCAGATTGAAGAAGTTAAATAAAACTTCCCGCAATTGATGCTTTGTTGGCACAAAATTCGTCATTTTCAAAGCAAACAAAAAATGTTTGTTCTTTACACCATTTTGTTCGATGACTAAGTGAGAATAAAAGACAGATGTTTACCCTCATAAATGTAAATCTGTTATTAAAGACACAAACCATGTGCAAAAGATGCGCCATCTGTTGTGAATTTAGCATTTTCAAGTTTTACACCCAATACAATTTGTTATCAATACTGACTGCAATATAATAAAATTTTGCATTTAAAGAAATTTTTTATATAATCTTTTTCAGATTTAATTAAATTTATTCCTTCCCCTCTAAATAAATAAAAGTGTAGTTAGGGCCTTTCTGCAATAAGCCATCGATAAGCTTTATTGGTTCTTGAAACTGCAAATCCTTTCTACAATAAGCTATCAATATACAAAGGATGAAGAAAAAGTAAGGTAGCAGATTACAAAATCTGTTGCAAATGCAAGCCCACTGCGACTAAAAAGGATTAAGGAAAGAATTTCCACGCCGCCAGACGTAAACAATAAAAAGTATGGTTTTGAAAAAGCATTGGCTTTATTTATGAACTTAGAACTTTCTAAAGAGAAATATGAGATACTACGGGCATCTTTAAGGCAACATGGAGCTAACATTTTACTCGGATACAAGCTTGTTTTAGAAATGATTAGACTTTTAGATATATCGTACCTTCTTTTAAATTAAAAAAAAAATTAAATCTTTTCTGGCATAAGTTTTAATCATAAAAGCCTTTAAAAAGAAACAAAAAATAAAAAATTTTAAAAAATATTTTAATTACCATTTTTTCACAAATTTCAAGTTTGCTAACTCATGAGAAGGCACCTAACAGACGTAGAACCTTTTTCAAACACACTCATTTCATAGGTTGATCAAATATCTATTATATGCCTTTTAAATTTTTTAATTATCTCATTTTTATTTTTCAACGAAAAAACTCAAATGGTGCCACTGTGCGTCGTCTATACGCGTTAAACCACAAAATAAACAATATAATATGTAAAAGAAAAATCCTTGCACTCACCTAAATTTGAATTCTGCTATTTAAACCCGTACCTTCGTGATTTTCTTTAAATGAACATTAATTCCTTATAATATTGCATTTGAAAGAGCGAATAAATGGTAACCATTGTCTAAAACCACGAAAAAATATTAGCTGTTTTCTATGGAATTTTGATTTGTTTATTGTTATTAAAATAAAGCTAAAGAAATAAAATTGTATCAAACCATTCTCGAAGCTTGTTATCAAATTAAAATTTCACTTAGATAAACATTTAATAACAACTTGTAATATAGAATTTTCTCAAAGTTAAAAAACAAAACAATTTATTTATCGAACCATTATATTTAATTAGAAAATTATTTGAAAAATACATTTGAGACTAATGCACTTTTACAAACAATTCTTAATGTATTTCTCAAGTTGTTGTTGAATGTTTCTCAAAATTATAGATTTTATCAAAGTTCTATGCCTGATGTACTGCAATGCTAGGCAATCACATGGGAGATGACATACCATCTTCTTCTCAACCGGCCGACAGTCTTGAAACATCTCTCCCAGATCGTAGTTGGACAACGTGAGCCTCATAGTCCTACAAGTGTCCTGTCCACGTCATTTATTCCAATCAGTGTATCGACTGATATCGCTGTGGGGACATTTAAGGCAAACCCTGTTCTTGGTAACTCATCTGACTGCCTGCTCATTACCGTAAAAGTCCTTGTGATCGGGGATCTTTACCAACCCAAACATAGACTGACAACTTAGTCTAGACAGTTTTTCCTTACAGGGACATGAGTGCTGCCTGGCTATCGACAAAGATTCCCACAATTCCCCGAGCTCCATCAGCACAAAAGAGTCTGCAAGCTTCCCTGATAACCATATTCTCCTTTTTTGGAACTTCAATTTTTATTTCCGTAAACTAATGAAAAAGACAAGTCAATCTAAAAATCATTAAAGATTCACCGAAGTTTGCACAATCTTCGGGTTTCCCAGCAAAACCACACATTACCAAATAATGGGTAATAAGGGGCCGTCGGATTACCTTACACCTTACTTCATTGATGAATTTAACAGGCGATGAGCCTCAAAGTAATGTATATACCCATTACTTTAGAGGTGATAATATAAGGGGTTACTTATACGGTTACGAGTATGGAAAAAGTAATGTGTCTAAAAATAGATTTTTAAAAAAGAGGAATTTTTATTAAAAAAAATTATTACAAATATTTTATTTAAATTATTTGTAATTAAAAATAATGTGGTCAAGATGGGAATCGAACCAGGGAATTCTGGTTGCCAGCCAAGAACTCTACCCACTGAGCTATCGACGCATATAGTATTTGATTGCTTTAAACTTAAATGAATTGTGGCGCTTCGATTTTGCGCTAGTGTTATCAAAACAAACATACATTACCCTTTTGCTTACAAAAAAACACAAAGTAATGTATCTAAAAATAGATTTTCAAAAATATTTCAATTATTACTTTACATTTATAAATCATATGTTACGTAATCAATAATGAGTAACTTATTACTTTATGCTCGCAAATAATGAAAAAGGTAACGAGCTATCATTACAAGGTAACGCATGAGAATATCGCACCCATTACCAAAGTTTTGCTGGGTCAGTTGATCCCAGCAAAATAAAATGGATGTTATTCTTGACGAATCTCTTTTTCAAAACATCCAAAGAAGTTAATAGTGCAAATTTTTGAATATGTTAGAAGTCATTTTAAACAACTTCCTAAATGTTAATAGGACATTAAAGTATGACATTTGAAGAATGTTGTATAAAATTTTCACAAAAAAATATTAAAAAAACACGGCAATGGCAGCAATTATTCGGACGTATCTAAAAAAAAAATAGAATTGCGGTGCCCCTCATAACTTGGTGCTGGGTCACTTGAAATCAAAAAATCAAAGTTCATTTGTTAGATAATAGCTTTCCCCTGGTAACGCTTGGAGGGCTTATCCAAATTTAAATTTTTCACATTTTTGGAACACTTTATAGGGAAGAACACCATTTTTAGTGAAAACAAGTAAAAAAGGCTTAAATTCGGCTGTGCCGAATCTTTGAATATCCTCCACCAATGTTCTCTATTGTTTTTGATACAAACAATTTAAAAAACTTTTGAAGTATAATTATGGAGGTAAAAAACTTTTTTGGATGCGGAAGCGAATTTTTTACTTGAAAAAAATTTTGAGGTCAAAAAATTTTTTTAGGTGAAAACAATTTTTTGTGGTGAAAAAAAATGTTAGTGGTGAAAAAAATTTTTTGAGGTGAAAAATATTTGAGGTGTAAAAAATATTATTAATTCTAAGCGATTGGTGAAAATATATGAGAAAATATATTATATACCAGTCGCTACATGAAATTGTACTAAAATACACTAATTTATATGGAAAATTTAGAGGTATCTTCACATATTCACCCATAACTTTTTAACCGCTGGACCGATTTTGCTCATTTTCAATACCAAACTGCTCGGGAAGATGTACAATAATCTGGGAAAAAATAGGCACCCCGCTTGCGTCTTCGCGTCGTGATCGCCATTTCAACATACAGACAGACAGACGGACACCGCTAAATCGACTTGAAATTGCATAAGAATTACGAATATATATACTTTATGGGGTCTTTGACCTATATTTCGACATGTTACAAACGGAATGACAAACTGATAAAAAAATCGGCTTATTTATTATTGTAAAATAAAAATTATTAACAAATTTGAAAAAAACTCTCCAGCGTTATCTCGTAAATTATGCACAGAAATAACATAGTGTTTAAAATTTCAAAAGGATCGGTGCAGTAGTTTTGAAGTTATGCGGGGCACATACTTTGAAAACGTGAGCTGTCGGAAAAACGCTTTAAAGTTTTGAACCCTAAAAAATGTGGTATCAAACGTTTATAAGCAAATTTTATCGGCTTACCTCACACTGAGTCATCAATGCCAGTTCCAAAAAGGATGTTGCTATCATCCATTATGTCTAAAGCACCTTTTTGCTCCTGTCTACGACAAATCCTGCTTTATTTAGTTTGTCTCTCAGCTTCCTGCTCTGCTATGCTTATACGTATGGAGTCAGTTGATCACGCCCAGTCATGAGCACTTGATACACTATTCATTCCCATGTCTTGCATGAAGATTAGTAAAGCAAAAGATCCTTCATTGAAGACACTGGCTGTCACATAAGTTTCAATTTCATCGATGACAGAGGTTCCACTCAAGTGATTTGGTAAGATTTTCCAAATAAAGTCGATATAATCTCGAACCAGCTGATTGTCTATCAGATCTTGTAATTTTTTTAGGCATTTTAGTAATAGTTTAACACAAAACTTAATGAAAACGGAGCTCAAATGATAATAAAATAGGAACGCACGTGTACGTCTGTCTGCTCGATAGAATATTTACTGCTACACTGAATTTTACACTCTACACTGACATACTTGACATAAAAATACTCGTTACTTCGTAAATTTTGCTCCAATCGACATATTTTTTTTGGCAAAATTCGTTATTTGTTTTTTATTCAACATAGTTCCCTTCAAGGGTGATACACTGATTATAGCGACCCTCAAACTTTTCGATACCATTTTTGTAGTACGATTTGTCCTTTGCTTCAAAGTAGGCCCAGTTTCGGCGATCACCTCTTCATTCGACGAATATTTCTTCCCAGCGAGCATTCTTTTGAGATCTGAGAACAGGAAATAGTCGCTGGGGGCCAGATCTGGAGAATACGGTGGATGCGGAAGCAATTTGAAGCCCAATTCATGGATTTTCGCCTTCGTTTTCACTGACTTGTTTTTGGTCAAAATTGAGCTCGCGCGGCACCTACTTTGCACTGGGCTTTCTCAAACCCAAATATTCGTGAATGATATGATCATATGATACATTCAGTTGATATCTTTAGAGTACCTGCTATTTCATCCAATTTCAATTTACGGTCATTCGAAATTATTTTGTAGATTTTTTTGATGTTTTCGTCCATAACAACCTCTTTTGGGTGTCCACTGCGTTCACCGTCTTCGGTGCTCATTTCACCACGTCTAAACTTAGCATACCAATTGATGGTTGATTTTCCTGGGGCAGTGTCCGGAAACTCGTCATCAAGCCAAGTTTTTGTTTTAACTGTATTTTTTCCCTTCAAAAAGCAATATTTTATCAACACGCGAAATTCCTTTTTATCCATTTTTTTCTCAATAACAAAAGTTGCTTCACTCAAAATGCTATAATTTACAAACTAATGATCCGACAGCTGTCAAATTTATACACGTGTCTTTTGAAGGTTAGGGCTAACTAAAAATCATATCGATTTAAGTCTATAAGCGCCATCTATGTGTCAGGCCGGGGACTTCTCAATTGACCTCTTATTAAGCATTTATTTAAAAAAATAAAATAAAATGAAAAAAAAATTAAATACCCTAACCCCCCTTGACCCCTACAGCAGTCATAAGAATAATTTTTGAAAAGCAAATGAATTTTTTTAATTTTAATATTTATTATAACAATTTATAATTATAGTAAAAAAAAAAATAATTTGTTAGTTGGCCCATAAATGGTTAATTCCTGCAGTTATTTAATGCCTTATTGGAAACATATTTTTAAATACCAGTAATATCCACTTTGTCTTGGTCGGAATAATTCTTGGCGGCTTCAAAATCACATTTTTAACTTTAAAACAAAGCCGCTCCATATATTACGAGGGCGGATCAATAAGTCCGTGACTTTTCGAACTTACATCGTAGTTATATGAAATGCAACACTGCAAGGTCCGTCATTTACTTTGCATTTAACAGCTGTTCAAAACATACAGCCTCGTGCATTTTTTTTAAATGGAAAAACAGTGAATTTCGATTGTTCATTAAACATTATTTTAAATAAATACTATGGGGACTCTGCACTGTCGATTTCAATGGTAAAAAAGTTGGTTTACTGACTTTCGTTGTGACTTTATAAGCACGGAAGATGCCGAACGTTCTGGACGCCCAGTTGAGGTCTCTATACCCAAGACAATTGAAAAAATTCACGACATGGTGTTGGCTGATCGGAGATTGAATGTGCGATAGATTGTGGAAGACATAAGCATCTCACATGGCTCAGTGGTTTCATTTGTGAACGATTGCTTGGGTATGAGAAAGCTTTACGCAAGATGGCTGCCGCGTTTGCTCACAATCGACCACCAACGGAATCGTGTGACAGCTTAGTCTCCATGCCAAAAATCCATGAAGTAGACTACGAATTGCCCCCTCCTTCGCCTTATTCTCCGGATTTAGCTCCCAGTGACTATTTCCTATTTCCAAACCTAAAGAAATGGTTTGGTGGAAAGAGATTTAGCTGCAACGATGAAATTATTGATTAAGCGAATATCTTTTTTTTGGACCTCGAAAAATACTTGTTGTTTAACTTAAGGTAAATGACGGAACTTGCTCATTCCGTATAACTACGAGGGAAGTTCGTAAAGCCACGGAATTATTGATCCGCCCTCGTAATTTTGTAGTCCCTATATTTAACAACTTCCGTAAACTAATGAAAATGTCCATCTTATCATCGATATTTCAAAGCACCGAAACAAACTTCTTCTTCCCAATGGCACGAAAATATTAAAATCATTAATGATTTCGGGTTCAGTATATGTAGTGCTTAACTACTTCTTTCTCAGCTCTTATTTGGCTAGGATGTAGTGTCATTAGTACTTCTTTCTCAGCTCTTATTTTGCTGAGCATTATCATTTTTTGATATAATTTTTTTTTTTTTATGAAAACAAGACAGTAAATGTCAAAATTATGTTTTATGTGATTGATAATTATTCATTGGTTGTTGTCAGCATTTTTGTCAGAATTTTTGTTACTTTAATAATGATGGTAGCGACCATATTGATAGTTAGAACTTATTTATAAATCAACGACAATGATACCCGTATGCAGCAAGCATCAAGTTGCAACTCTGTTTTTTTTTCTGCGTGAGGAAAGCTCTTGTGTTACACACGGTTTAATAATTCTAATATATCACCCCTTCAATTTAAGGAAATATTTTACAAAATATATAAAAAAAAGTTACAAACAAAAAAAATCCATACATACCATTTGTTTATTTCATTTAGTTGGTTTTTATTTATTTCCGTTGCAATTGTTGATTTGGTTTTTTTAATTCCTCTGTTTTAATTTTGGATTTTTTTAACATGCTTTTTTGTTGTTATTTTTGTTTGTTTTTCTACAAGTATTAAATATGTTATGGTTGCATTTGCATGTTTGTAAAATTTGTACTAAAACATTCACAATGTGAATTTCACATACACAAATAAACAAAACAGCTGCAGGATATGCAACAAAATATATATGTTATGTACTTATATATATATTTACATAGATTTAAATGAAATATTTTGTTGGGTGTAAATAAAAAAAAAAAACTTGTAAAAATTAAAGTTTTAATGGTAAAATATTTTGTGTATACACAAAATACAAATTTAGCTCTATTTAAATTGCTTATGCATTCCTATAGCAATTGAGTATGTAAATTTAAAAGGTATACATTTTATAAATTGTTTACCTAAAAGTATGCAACAATTTGAAGTTTTTATATTACATTTAAATGTATGCTGTAAAATGTTTGCATTATTATATACATAAATAATAATATATACGATAATTCATACATCTTTTCCTCAAATTATACACCATATGGTTGTTGTTTAAATGTAAAATTTAAAAAAAAATTATATAAATCTTATAACCATAGTTTTATAAAGTTTATATCCTTTGCATAAATTGAGGTATAACTGTATGTAAATTCTTTACATGTATATTTTATTTATTTTACTAACAATTAAGTTGTTAATAAATTAACAAATTTTTTTCATTTACAAAATATTTTTTCTTTTCTTTTCAGGTAAGTGAAGATTACAATTTGAACTAAATTGCATAAAATCCCTAAAGTAAGTTTAGAATGTGTATGAAATTTTATTATTAATATTTTTAGGAAAAATATGTAAATTAAAATGACCTTGCTGTTAGTTTTATATTTCAAAAAATAATTTTGCATTTACACTATACACTCATAAATCTACTGAATTTCATTAAAAAACTTGCAATTAGTTAAAATCAACTAAACTTTCTAAATAAATGAAAAATAACAAGGAGGTTTAACATAGCTGGTAATTACAATTATTCGACCCTGCCGGTTAATTGGTTCGGTCATTAGTTGAAAAATGAAAAAATTTATTAATCGGTTATTCGGGTCGATTAGTCGGAAAAATTGGCGATTAATCGATTAATCGTTTAATGCAAAATAAATGTAAAGGGTGTCCCAAGAAGAACGCAATTTTTAAATTTTAAATAAAACACAGATATTTAAAAAAAAATCGTGAAACTTTATTATATCGTAAAGTAGACAGAATGAGGTTATGTATGGAACAATATATCGTGCAGATGGCCGCCGCGGCTTTGCTGGCATACACGCGATCTTTTAATGAAATTTTCAATGACCGTTTCGCATGAATGCTGCGGTATTTCATTAATGCAGCGTCCAATTTCCTCTTTTAAGGCTTGAGTCGTCATCGGCTTATTCGCGTAAACCATCGACTTCAAAAAACCCCAAAGAAAAAAATCTAATGGTGTTAAATCGCACGATCTAGGCGGCTAATTCTGATCTCCAAAACGCGAAATAACACGACCGGGAAATGACTGATGCAGCAATTGAATTGTTTCTCTGGCTGTATGACATGTGGCGCCGTCTTGTTGGAACCACATGCCCTCCACATTAATTTCTTCAATTCTAGGCAAGAAAAAACTGGTTATCATTTCACGATACCGAACACCATTGACTGTTTGCGCTTGACCTGCCTCATTTTCATAAAAAAAAGGTCCAATGATTCCTCCAGCCCAAAAACCACACCACACAGTGACACGTTGAGGATGCATTTGCTTCTCGTGAATCACTCGAGGATTTTCCTCACCCCAAATGCGACAATTCTGCCTATTGACGAAGCCATCAAGATGAAAATGGGCCTCGTCACTGAAGATGATTTTATCGGCAAAATCAGCATTTTCATGTTGTCTCTCCAATACCCAATTAACGAACTCCCTTCGCTGTCCATGGTCAGCATGAGTCAATTGAACTTTGTATGCATGAAGATGCAAATCTTTCGTTAAAATTCGCTGCAAAGTGGATTTGGAGACACCAATTTGCTGAGCTCTGTGTCGAGTTGAGGTGGATGGAGTTTGAGCGACATCATCACGTACAGCTGCGACATTTTCGGTCGATCGACCTGGTCGATGGCGCGTTGTTGTCTTTACATCACTAACAGACTCAATTTCGGCAAATTTATCCATTAATCTCTTTACAGTTGACTCTTTTGGAGCATTATTGTGACCCCAAATTGATCGCAATTTACGAACTGTAGCCGCAAAACTTTCACCATTTTGGTAAAACAATTTCACAATGAGAATGCGTTGTTCATTCGTGTAGCGCTCCATTTTTACTAACCTCGTACCTTCTACTAGCAAACAATAACAATTGTTCAAATGTCAAACAATGACACTTCGAATGTTGCCAGATTTAAAAATTGCGTTCTTCTTGGGACACCCTTTATTTCTTTCATCAATAAGAACACAAAGAGCTGCTTTTGGCTGAAATGTCAAGTTAAGTCTATTGCGCTGGTTTCTTAAGTGTTTGTTTAGGACAATTTAAAGCATCCTTAGATTTTTTAAAGAATCATGCCTTATAATATTGGGTTTGTTCAGAGGAATCAGTGGAAGTAAACCCTTAAAAACGCAGTGTAGAAAGTGGACATTTTGTCGATAAAGTTGGTTTTTATTTTCCTTATATGACACTGTCCAGAATAAAAAAAAATGTCTTAATAAACAAGAGCCGCCTTCAAACAAATTCAATAACAAATTCTTAAAAATATGGTTAGAATAGTTTTTGCGAAATTCAGAAACAAAGTTTCATGGAACTGTCACCATTTCCCAAATCTTTCCTTACCTGGTTTAAGCATTAGAATTAAAGAGATTATCCATTGGAAAAGATACGAAGGCGGATCAATAAGTCCGTGACTTTACGAACTTCCCTCGTAATTATATGAAATGCAACACTGCTCCCATCCACCTGTTAATAGACTATTGTCATTTACTTTGCGTTTAACAGCTGTTCAAAACATAAAACCTCGTGGATTATTTTAAAAATGGAAAAAAGTGAATTTCGAGTGCTCATTAAATATTATTTTTTTGCGAAAAAAAAAACGTTAATCAAACCACGGAAAAGCTTCATATATACTATGGCGACTAGGCACCATCGATTTCAATGGTAAAAAAGTGATTTACTGACTTTCGTTGTGGCCTTACAAGCACGGAGGATGCCGAACAAAATAATTGAAAAAATTCTCGATATGGTGTAGGCCGACAGGAGATTGAAAGTGCGATAGATTGTGGAAGACATAGGCATCTCACATGGCTCAGAGGTTTCAATTTTTAACGATCACTTGGGTATGAGAAAGCTTTCCGCAAGATCGCTGCCGCGTTTGCTCACAATCGACCACCAACGGAATCGTGTGACAGCTTAGCTTCCATGGCAAAATTCCATGAATTGGGCTACAAATTGGTACCTCATCCGCCATTTTCTGCAGATTCAGCCCCCAGTGACTATTTCCGAATCTAAAGAAATGGCTCGGTCTAAAGAGATTTAGCTCCAACGATGAAATTATTGATCAAACAAATGCCTATTTTATGGACCTCGAAAAATCCTGCTGTTAAACGCAAAGTAAATAACGGAACTTGATGGGGGCGGTGTTGCATTTCATATAACTACGAGGGAAGTGCGAAAAGTCACGTTAAAGCTCTGCTTCGAGGCTCTAGGTTTTCCAAAACTTCGCGTTCTGATGAGATATTTTGTCAAAATACATGTTTGCGGAGGTTGAAAGCTGTATTTTAATTTTTTGGACATGAAAATATAATTTTATATTATTTAAAATTTATTTGAAACAATTATTAAAATTGTCTATCATATATCCTAAAGCCTATATGACATTTGCTTTGATTCAGTCGATTCGAAAAGAATTTTATTGTATTTTAGTTGATGTTTTTTTCAAAGATTTTCTTGCTAAAGTTAAGAAAATTATGAAGTTTTAAGAAAAATAACAGAAAAATTTGAATTAAAAATTAAATCGATTAATCGATATATTTTAATCGATTATTCGGGTCAAATAATTATTTGAATTTTAAATTATTTGTTTCGACATTAACCGTAATAGAGACGATTAATTAAGGAATTGGTTAATCGATTAACTGAATGGGAAACACTATTCGTAGCTAAAAAAATAATTTAATCAATTATATAGGATTTTAAATTGAAAAACGTGATTGATTCAAATATTCTAATCATTCTTTTTGAAAAATTTTAACAATAATTAATATTCCGACATGTCTTCACTATATTTTGAGATCGTAACCGATCAAATACAAGTTTTAATTGAAAACCGTAACCGTTTGGTAACCTTTACGGTTATTTTTAAAAAATCATAAACTTAACCGATATTTGTATCGGTGGCCGTACGCTAAAAATCATAACCGCTTAAATATCATTTTAAATTAAAATCCATAGATGATTTAAATACCGTAACCATTAATTTTACAAAAACTGTAAACGTTACCGCTTCTCAACTCATTTAACATCGTGGTAAAATTCTAAAATATTACAGAAATTAAATCAAGATTTTTATACATTTTGATATGCTCTAAAAGTCTACTATTATATTTCAGTATTGATTATTTAAATTTAATATTATTTTTTTTTTTTTTTTCATTTTAATTGAACATGGTTTTGTATAACAAATTCTTGCACAACAATTTAGAAATATTTTGTATATAACTAAATTATGCAATATATATATAGTTATTTTTTGCTTTAATCCTGTTGACATATTCATTCCATACAACTGGAAAATTAAAACCATAAAGAAATAATCTTTAGTCTTTTGTTTTTATTTTCTTTATTCATGTCAAAGTTTTCTTCATCTTATGCATGAATATTCATTCCATTTCTATTAATTTTACGCTGTCAACCTAATGCACGAAATTCTTAGAGATAGACGTATAAACTAAAAAAAAAATAAAAACTAAAACGCCACAATCATAAAAGTTGTAAACAAATACATCCAACAAAATTTCACATTGGGATGGCTTAAGCCAATTTAAAGGTAAACTTTTTAAGACATTTGTGGTGCCAAATTAGCTCCCACTAAATTTAATGGAAAATGAATGAACAAATGCGTTTTTTTATTTATCGGTGTAATCTCATGTGCAGGGGGTAAAATATTTTAATTTTCTTGTAAGGGAACATGTCTAAAAATTACAAAATTTAAATTAATTTCTTCTTTCCCCGTTTTTCGGGGATGTCTTTTGTGATAGTCAGTACACCTAAGCTGACCTAAACGATTGGAGGTCTTAAAGCTTACAAGTCATCTGGGCCGGACATAGAAAGGACTTTTCATAACATAGAGCTTGACTCTATAATTGTAGCACTAGTCTGGTGGCGATTCCAGCGGTCATTACCCTGATCGGCAGGGTACTGATTAACAGGTGCATAACGGCTGAGTTAGGTGGTACTCTTATGACCCGATTCGTGAACAGAGGAATACCTCGGGTGGTGTTCTATTTTCACTTTTGTGGAATCTTGCACCTAATCCTATACTTTTCTCTTTGGGCGGTATATGATGGGCTACGCTGAGGTGACAAGTTGTGTAAGTGGAAGTTTTTTTCCATCTTTAGGGCAGGGGTCAATCGCGGGGGTACAGCGATCCCTCGTTTAGGCCTGTGTGTGAATTCCCAACTTTCTGACAGAGCTATTATGGATGACATCATCGAATGGATTGGATATTATGCTGCACCTTATTCGCCTGGATATACTATAAAAGCAGGTAGCAGCGGATGTAGCTTTGAGGCT
Source organism: Eustalomyia histrio (assembly GCA_949748255.1). NCBI lineage: Eukaryota > Metazoa > Arthropoda > Insecta > Diptera > Anthomyiidae > Eustalomyia > Eustalomyia histrio. The sequence goes on along the minus strand of OX456524.1, from coordinate 25,619,175 downwards.
GAGATCGACATCACAATTGGCTGATAATTTCTTTTTCTGCCGAATTGGCATCATATGGCTTCGGTGGCCAACTGAGTTGGCTTTGAGGTCTATTCCAGGGACCTTAGTTATGAGCTGGTTGGGTGTACACTGCAGCGTGTTTAAGGCTGAGGTAATGGCGATTGGGTAAGTTGCCGCTTAGCAATGACAATGTTTAGCATTTACTCTAATAGTAAAACTGCGGTCAAGTCTTAAGGATCAACGTCTTTGAATATGGTGGCTGTATATAACTGCTGCGCATACTTAAATAAGATATAGAAGAATGGCTCCTGGGACCACTGAAGACATACTACACAACCAGAAATCAGAAGTATTGGCATTTCCCTGGCAACTCGCTTTACTCCGAGAGTGCGGCTAATCTCAGGTGGGCTAATAAGTGTATTGATTCGAGAAACAAAATGGCGCTTCTATCCCTATCCAGATAGTATATTTCGGATATGATGGCGGCAATAACGGGCCACTGTCTTATCGAGCGGCACGCATGGAGGTTGGGTGTCACTTTACAGGACTTCTGTAGGAACTGCACGAACGAGTAGAAGAAGGAAATAACTGAACACAAGCCAAACTAGCACAGATAATATCTTAAAAATTACATCTTCTTCAGTTTAATCTCCTCTGTCACACATACAAATTTCGGGAACACATTTCTCGCAAATCGCAACTACTTAAGCGACAGCTACATAGTATTATAATAACAAAAATACCTTTTTGTTTTCCAAAATATGATTTTAAGTCCCTGTGTGCGCACTGCCTGTTAGGAGTCGCTTAATATTGTTGGAATAGATGGGTGTGATGGAAGAAAACGTACAAATAGATAAATGAATAAATCTGTATGCAATGTGTTTACACCTGCGGAAAATAGTAACTGCCATGTCAAACACAAACAAACAAACAAACAAACAGACGATAACAATGACAAGGACAACTACAGCTGCATTAAGCTAAATTTACACTTAAATTATATTGTTAGTAAACAATAATAAACAAATTATTATAATGTGATTTAAGGAGTTGCTAATATTAAAAATTAAATTTATACATTCTATCATAGTTCTATGTCTGATGCACTGCAATGCTAGGCAATCACATAGGAGATGATCTACCATCTCCTTCTCAACCGGCCGACAGTCTTGTCGTAGTTAGACAACGTGAGCCTCGTAGGCCTACAAGTGTCCAGTCCACGTTATTTATTCCAATCGCTGTATCGACTGATACCGCTGTGGAGACATTTAAGCCAAACGCTGCCCTTGGTAACTAATCTGCCTACCTGCTCATTACCGTAAAAGTCCCTGTGACCGGGGACCTATACAAACCCAATCATGGACTGACAACTTAGCCTAGACAGTTCTTCCTTACATTAACCGACAAGGAAAGAAAATGAAATATAGAAATTCAGGGACATGAGTGCCGCCTTGCTGTCGGCAAAGATTCCCACAGTTCCTCGAGCTCCAACTGCACAAGAGTCTGCAAGCTTCTCTGATAACCATATTATCCGCCTGAAAGACACTAGCATTATCAGGTAACTTTAAGGAACCTCGAATATAGCAATCAACAGAGCCCACGCCCACAACTCATCTTTGAAACAACGGCTAATACCTTGATGTCAAATCAAGCCAATTAATCCATCCAGCCCATTCCTCTATAGAAGGCAAGCTGACTCAAAAAGGTCTATCAAAGTCCATGCCAAGAGTAGAGCTGTCAGATTGTATTCTGACTTCTGGTTGAGAAGTCTAGAATGTCTGTAGATTTTAATTTTTCAAGAATACGTAGCAACAAGACGTGCCGAACTGCTAGCAGAAGCCGTCATCACATTTAAATCAATGGGGATAATATAAAGCATAGCATTAAGAGCTTCGGAGAGGCAATACCTTGTAACACCACTAACTCCAATACTAACCGAGCACTTAACCCTGTGCAGTTGCTTCGTAACCACCTGCTTGGTAGTTACCGACCACCAAACAATAAAGTCGTAAGTGAGTATTGAGCGCCATGTACATGCGAAACACCATTTTTGGATTCAAACCTCCTCTTGAACCAACCGGCTCCCTAACTCTGTACTCAGTGTTACGATTCCACAATAGTTCCGAGCCTAAAACAATGCCATGGTTGACTTCCCAGCCCTATAGGCATGGCCCTAGTGGTGAAAAGCACTAGCTCAGATTTACTCAGATTCTTTTTCAGACCACAGCTCAGGTGCTGATTTTAATATAGTTTGCTATGATTATAGAAAAAGGGTTAAAGTTAAAAATTATAGTATTTAAAATCAGCATATTACAACAACCCTGCGGGAAAAATGGGTCACTTGGACCTGTTCCAAGAATACATATCACGGGATTGAAGAAAAGAGGACTGGTTCCTAAAGTTCCTACCACGTGACTGGTTCATGACATGTTCTTTTAGACCAGTCCTGTGTCACAGAGGGCAATTGACCTCTAGGGCAAGCCCATGTTAAAGTGACCGGTCCCTATCACAATGAACCGGTCACGAGACGTGTCCTGGGATAGATCCTTTTCCCTTTAGGGAACTCTAATTCAGTCACATGTTTAGAGTACGAGGGCGGATCAATAACTCCGTGACTTATTGAATGAAACACAGTTTTTTTGCACAAAAAAAAAAATATGTTTCAACATAATCTCCTTTTAGCTCAATACACTTAGTTCAACGTTTCTCCAATTTTTGTATCCCTTCCAAAAAATAGGATTTTTCGAGGTCCATAAAATAGCCATTTGTTTGATCAATAATTTCATCGTTGGAGCTAAATCTCTATCCACCGAGCCATTTCTTTAGGTTTGGAAATAGAAAATATTCACTGGGTGCTACATCCGGAGAATATGGCGGATGAGGTACCAATTCGTAGCCCAATTCATGGAATTTTGCCATTGAGACTACACAGGTGTGCAATAAATTGGCATAATATTCGCCAATTATTGTTTTTCCTTTTTGAAGGTAATCGATGTGGATTATCCCGCGTGCATCCAGAAAAACTATTGCCATCACCTTATTGGCCGACAACCTCAACTTGGCCTTCTTCGGAGCCGGTTTACAAACCCATTGTTTAGACTGCTGTTTGTTCTCTGGAGTGTTGTAATGGATCCATGTTTCATCCACAGTTACAAAACGCCGCAAAAACTCATTCGAATTGCGGTTAAACAACTCCAAACAATCCGTTGAAAATGTCACACGATTACGTTTATGGTCAATTGAGAGCAAACGCGGCACCCATCTAGCAGACAGCTTTCTTAAACCCAACTGATGACTTAAAATCGAAACCACACTGCCATATGAAATGCCTATGGCATCAACAATCTCACGCACTTTTACTCTTCGATCGGCCTACACCATATCGTGGATTTTTTCGACATTTTTAGGTGTATTGACCTCAATTGGCTCTCCAGAACGTTCAGCGTCATTTGTACTTGTGCGACCGCAACGAAAGTCAGTAAACCACTTTTTTATCATTGAAATCGATGGTGCAGAGTTCCCATAGTATTTATCAAGCTTTTCCTTGGTTTGATTGTCGGTTTTTTTTTCGCAAAAAATAATGTTTAATGAGCACTTGAAATTCACTTTTGAACGGCTGTTAAACTCAAAGTAAATGACGGAACTTGCTTAAAATTTGACAGTAGTCTACTAACAGGTGGTACTTGATGGGAGCAGTGTTGCATTTTATATAACTGCGAGGGAAGTTCGAAAAGGCACAGACTTATTGATCCGCTCTCGTATGATATACATAGGTGGTGTTCCATATGACATTTTGCTTCAGGCGAACGGAAATACAACAATAAAATACATGCAATACAAAAACAAAATGCATGCAGTTACTCATTCGTCTAGCGATGTACGTCTTGTGGAAACCCCATATTATTTTTAATTATTATTTTACTTTGAGTGTACAACAGGCTTTTTATAGATAATAGTAAAATGCATTTTAATGTCATGTTTTTGCTAGCTGTATTTAACAGTTTTTTTTAACGTCTTAGGTATATTTTTTCCTAGATGTTTGTGGATTTTTAATCGTTTTTCTTTTTTCTTTTGTCATTCATTCACTGTGTATGTCTATTTCTATGTGTGCGAGTGACTAAGATGAATGAGAAAACTTACTGCTGTGAGTCACAAATATATCTTATATTTTTTCATTCACTCACTCAGTCCTCTTGATGACGCCATTCAACTTTGACATTTAAGAAAAACTGGTGGGTTTTCATTAACATTTTCTTTAAAGTTATTTAGATAAAGATTTTTTTTAAATCTAACAATATTGATTAAAAATTATTGTAAAATCCAAAAAATTTCATAATTACATTACAGACTGTTACAGTCGATTATGCCGACTTCAGAAACTAGGTTTACTTCAGATAATTAGATTTATAAATCCTATTTTTACAAGAAAATTTATAACAAAACCATAATAAAAATGTTTAATTTTTTTTTTGTAATATCAAGGAAAACCCACTATTTCTGGTAGTGCTTTTTGTTGCTGTGGTTTTTGAACACAATTCTTTGCCATAAATGCAATAAACATTAAGACGAAAGTACAATAAAGTGGCAAACCATAAACACCAACAATGCTCTTAAAAAACGTATAATAATAAACCAAAAAGAAACATCAAGATGAACTAAATTAAAAAATACCAAGAATGTTTTAAGAAATCCATCAACTATAGAAATGGAAAGAAATACAGAAAAAAAAACTGTTAAAATAAAAAAATTCAAAAGAAATTTTTAACTACAGGAATCTAAGCACAAAAAGGAAAACAATAAGTCTTCCTGGAGCAAAAAAAAAAACACATTTTCTTTTGTGTGGTACGCATTTTGGAATATTATAGATTTTGTGAAGTTAATTTTGAATGTTGAAATATAAAGTTTTTTCTTGAAAAGTAGCGGCCGTCCAGAACAAAAAAAAAAAAACAAATGGCTCACTTGGGCCAGGTTTTAAACCCGGCCGCCAATAAATGTACAGAACATACCTTAGCTTGGAGCACATTACTTTAGTAATGTGTTTTTAATTAACTGGATTTTTTTATTTTATCTCAATAACTTTATATTTAATATCTTCCATAAATTATACCAATTATTTTAATTTTGATTCAACAGATTCTGAGTTATGTGAAACTATTTAAAACTAAACTTGTATATGCATGAGTTTTTTTGCTGGGATGTGTTGGTCTTAATGCATTTTTTGTTTAAAAAAGGAAAACTTAACATAAATACGAATTAATGAAATTGCTTTACACATTTTTAATTTAACAACGAAATTATCATTCAAAGAAAAAATATTTTGATTTTTTTTGTATTAATATTTTTAACCCTGAAACTAAAAAAAAAACTAAATTTTTGTTAACAAATCCTAAGCGCAACATCTTTATATATTTAAAAAAAATCATCAAAAGAGAACAAATATTTATTGCACTATAAGCAACTAAACTGAGGGATAAGGTAATCCGGAAAAAATCGAAACTTCCTGGGCACCTTAATGTATATTAAATATTTATTATGACAATTCGAATACCTAAAATTTGAATGTAAATTTTGGGCACACGATGATGAGATGGATTTTCGACCGTTTTGGGTGATTTTCTGTTGTGGGGATTTTTGGTGGCCGGGGAAGGGTAAACTTTAATTTGAAAAAGCAAGAATTAGATATTATCTGTTCGTTGGGCAAATGAATTTTTATTCATCGCAAGCGCTTTCGGTTCGTGGTTATTTTGGGGATTTTCCATTACCTGGGAAGGGGTAAATGAGTTTATACCAGTGGATGAGAGGGAATTCGTAGAATGGTTATAGAAGTAGGTTAAACTCGCAAAAATGGGTTTTCTCAAGTAGGAAGTTTTTATAACCCTGGAAGGGGTTTATTGGGTGGATTACATTCGTCAATCGAAGGGGTGGATTACATCTATCCAAAAGGTGGACTTTCCAGTTTATGCCAAGTATAGCAGCCTGCCGATGGGGAAAAATAGGAAAAAAACTGCCCCCAGAGAAACTACAAGTGGAGAACTACAGAAGAAAACTATAAGAGTGAAACAACAGGTGAGAAACAGCAGGAGAGAAAAGACAAGAGGGAAATAACAAAAGTACTATGAACTATAGGGTGGGCGATTTAAAATTTGAATCGGCTATAAAAAAAGTATTGTTTATTTTTTTAAATTTTAGGTTGAACTTTGTCATTTAAGAATGGAACACAAAATCATTCATATGACTACCACGTCTGGGCCTCCTTCGAAAATGAGCAAGGAGCCGCCGTTACCGTCAACGGTGAGCGTTACCGTGCTTTGCTTAACGAATTTTTGTTTCCAAAAATGCAAGAGAATGACATGGACGACATTTGGTTTCAACAAAAAGAGCCCACATGTCACACAGCCAACGCAACCATCGATATTTAATGCAATGTTTTTGAAAATCGAAAAATCGGCCGAAATTCTGATGTCAATTGGCCGCCTCGGAGCTGTGATTTGAGTCCATTGGATTATTTTCTGTGGGGAGCCGTTAAGGATAAGTATTACGCAAACCATCCAGAGACAATTGCGTTGAAACATGAAATCGAAGTTGCCATTGAAGATATTCGAACCGAAACAATCGAAAATGTACTGAAAAATTGTGTTGATCGGATGAGATACTGCCGAGCCAGTCGTGGTAGTCATATGAATGATATTTTGTTCCATTCTTAAATGACAAAGTTCAACCTTTCCAAATTTAAAAAAAAATAATCTTTCCTTTTTTTAAAAGCTAGAAAATACATAACTCACCATTTGCAATAGTGAAACCAACGAGTATATATTTAAGAGGGAGATATTGCTTCTCACAGCTCCGATATATTTGTGAACTATCCGCGATAAGAAAAACGCATAAAAAACCTACAGGTTGGTTGAAAAGTACCTGCGCTCACCAAGAGATGGCACTGCTAGCTCCAAACTTTTTTTTTCTCAAGTTGGTATAACTGTTCTGAGAATACATGCAAAGTTGCAAGTCATTCTGTCAATTCTTTCTTTGCTTACAAGCCATTTGAAGTTGACGTGTCATTGATTTTTTTTAATATGGAAAAAATTGAATATCGTGCAGTCATTAGATTCTTTGTTTTGAAGGGTTTAAAAGCAAAGGAAATTTATGAACAATTGTTAGAAGTGTATAAGGAGTCCTCACCTTCAAAACGCACCGTTGAATTTTGGGCTGGTGAATTTAAACGTGGTCATACCAGCCTTAAAGACGATCCACGCGAAGGACGACCAAAAACTGCAACCACAGCAGAAATTATTGAGCAGGTACATAATATGGTTAGTGAAGATCCAAGTTTGACTAAGCGTGAAATTGCTAATGCCATAGGCATCTCAGACGAACGAGTACTCCATATTTTACATGAAGAATTACGTACGAAAAAACTGTTTGGAAAGTTAGTGCCGCACACATTAACAATTTAACAAAAACTGGATCGAAAACAAATTTCTCAGCGTAATTTGGAGCGTTTTAAACCGAATAAAACCGACTTCTTGCGTCGCTTTATAACTATGGGTTAGACTTGGATCTACCACCATGATTCTAAATTGAAACAAGAACGTTTACAGTGGACTGAAGCTGGTTGTTCAGCTCCAAAGCAGGTGAAGTCACAACGATCAGCAAAGAAGGTAATGGCATCAGTTTTTTGGGATGCAAAAGGAATTTTGTTGATTGATTATCTTCAGAAAGGTAAATCAATCAACTCTGAGTATTATTGCAGCCTTTTGGATCAGCTGGATGAAAAATTCGTGAGAAAAGACCTGGTTTAAAGAAGAAAAAAATCATTTTTCATCAAGACAATGCACCTGCTCACAAAAGTGTTTTGACGATGGCTAAATTCAAAGAATTAAGGTACGAATTGCTTGAACATCCACCGTATTCACCAGATTTGGCTCCCAGGAGATTATATTGAATAAAAAAATATATTTCGTAACAAAAACAGTATTCTTTCAAATCGGAAAATATCTAATTTATTTTACTTTTTTTTTTGAGAAAAAGCTCTTCATCTACATTTTTTAATTGTTTTTACAAGTGGAGTTAAAAATAGTAAAAAAAATCTAAACAAGATTTAGGTATATATTTTCAGAATATTAGACTCAACTTTATGCTGTATTTTTAAAGGAAAAGTCAGGAAGGCTTTAGCTTCAATAAGCGATAAATTCATCGGCCAAGACTTCAGATAAGGCGCACGACATCAGCCATTCGAATGCATCTCGACAAAATATTTTCACTAAAAGGTCAGACTTTTTCGTCTGCGTCAATTTGTAATTCTGAAAGCAGATTCAAAGCTGTTTTAAAATTCTCCTTGGTAGAGCTGTCTTAGTGTGACAGCCGGCAGGCGGATGACACCTGGTCTGGATAAAAAAGTGTTTGTAATTGAATATTAATAGCACAGTGACGGACTACATCCAACAACCGCCTATTAAGGGGACTCCTGGTTCCCGTACTAGGACGACGGGAATGTATATTCATCAGACAAAGGTTGTATTCACGTCAGATAAGCTTTGAATTCAGAGAAGCAGCGGTCAGGTCGTATAATTACAACTGTAAAAGTGATAATAATTTAAAATCTACTGTGAATGTCACACAAAGTGCTAAATAAAGCCTGGTGTGAAATTGAAATATTAAATTAATGTTATTTTTTAATTAATTGCAAATACCCTACCTTAAAACCCGGAGCCACCGGAAATACCTCAAATACACATACATTATTATGTACAGGGTGGCCCAAAATTACCAAAGAGGTTTGAGTTTATTATAACATTTAATTTAAGACATAATTATTAAATTATTTATTTTATTACATTATATCAATGGAGAATATTTTTAATTTAATTATGAAAAATTTTATCTCGCAAGTGATGGCAATTTTCTGCTTCGCATATTCGTGTTCTTTACAAAACATTTTCCATAACCTTTCGCCAAACTTCAGGTGTTATGTTGTTGATTTCGTTATTTTTTAATTGCTGGATAATTCTAGGCTTATTAATATAGACTTTTTCATTCAAATAACCCCAAAGAAAAGGTCTGGAGCGGTTAAATCCGGTGAACGGTGAGGCCAATTAAAATTGCTTGTACGCGAAATAATTCGTTCACTAAAGATGTCGTGTATCGGTTTCAATTCTTGGACAAGCAGAATTTTTGAAATATTCTTATTGTATGCAAAATTCTCTGCAGCGACCTTTGTGAGAGGCCAAGTAGTGCCGAACGTCTCCTGGTTGATGTTTCTCCATCTTCCCGAATACTCTCCTGTACCCGTTCAATACTCGTATTGTCATCCGCGGCACCACGAAGGTTCCTTGTTGTCGAAAATTTGCAACCAGACGATTTCTTGTTGACTCTGAGGATCCAAACCGCACATTCAAATAACGACGATATGCACGCAAAGTCAAAACAATGGACCGTTAATTTGAAAAAGAAAATTCAACGATTTGGCACATTGCTCAGTTGTGTACTGTTCCATTTTGAATTCCACAAGTCTTTTTTTACACAAATAAAAGAAATAAAAAAAAATTATAATAAAATTAGGCATTAAAACCGATTTGGTAATTTTGGGCCACCCTGTAAATACAATATGTATATTTATTGTTGCTCTAATTGTTCTTCTATTTTTACACATGTATTAGAGTTGTATGCAACACATACACATGTACCTACACCAACACATTTTAACACAGGCAGACATTTATTGTAAACCAAACCAATGTTGTATTTAATTGTTAATTCTACAAACTGCTACGGGTACTTTATGTGTAAACAATAGTACAAATGAAATTTGTTCACATCAGAAAAACCAACAAAATTAACCGTAAAAAACACATTTGCTTAATTATTATTGCAAACATTTAGGTAAAGAATGATTTTTGAATAAAAAGAGTTCTTTTGAATGTTCATCGAGGTGGGCCTCACTTAATCAAAAGTTAATTGTCAAAAAGTTATTTTCCATTTACTGAGGGGTGTCTACAATTCTGAATTTAAGGGACTCCCTAATGTACATCCATGTACCTTTTTACGCCATTAGACCATTTTACGGCCAGTCACTGACTGACTGTTTCAGCGGCTTACTGACTGGCTCACTGACGGACTCTCATCATTGCCAAGGACAAACCGTTGAAGCTAGGTACTTAAAGTTTGGTAAGTAGGTTACTCCTAATGCGTAGACATTTACTGAGACGAGACTTTTAAAAAATCACTTGTGGAGGGTTAAAAAAGGTGAAAATCTCTCCGTTTACGGCCTGCCCAAACCCCATTAAAATTTTCTCCAAGAGTGTGGTAAAATATAAATTAACATAAGAGGGAAAAGTGCCGCCCTTTTTGGGATGCTCAAATCTTGCTGGCTAGAAATCTGAAATTTGAAGAACAAATGCAATTTTAACACTTAAAATGGGAATCGAAATGGAATGGAAAGGGCAACTAGTAGAATTAATAACTTGATAAGGGGGCCAAACTGGAATCGAATGGGTACCAAGGGGAATTGAAATACCATACAAGAGGAAGGAAATAGAATGGAACGGGGAATTAGTATTCCATCAGGTATGAGGAAAGCAATAAAATCAAACAGGAAATGAGGGGATTTAAAATATTATACAAAGGAAACGAAGTAGAATGGACCGGTTTCGAGTGGAATTGAAACACTAGACAAGGGGAACGGGTGAAATTGAAACACTAAACACTACGTTTTTTAAAAACTTATTTTTCTTAATTGTCAATGAAATCAAATCCTTACAGCAAAATCATTACTTAAAAAAAATAAATTCTTTTTACTTGATATGAATTAGTGCTTATAATTATTCGACCCTGCGGGTTAATCGGTTAGGTCATTGTTCGAAAAATGAAGAAAATTGTTTAATCGGTTCACGCAGAGCAAAAACATGGTTGCAATCTGATCACTGCTACTATATTGTGCTTGCTGCAATCGGGTATGGTTGTCACAACCAAGTTATTGGTTTTCTAACCATCAACATGGTCGCTACCATCATTATTTAGTAAATATTTAAAATTTCGACTATGAAAAAAATAATATAATTATGCAACGATAAAATGCTGGCAAGTATCAATTATTAATAATAATACAATCAAAGAAAGGAAAGTTCTTAAAGTCTATGATTTTTTCCTTAACAATTTTTCTTCAAAAAGTCCTTAATATTAATTTTTTTTTAAAAAACATTTCTAAAGGAAATATTCTTAAATTTAAAGGGCTTTTTCATAGGTTCTAAGAACTTTTCCTTTAAGAAATTTTCTTAGAGTATGGATCATATAATGATAATCCAGGAATCATATTATAGTTATGAGGGACTATAATATGATAACATTTTGAGGACACTATGATTTCGTGCGATCATATTATGATAAATTCATTATAACATGTTTATTTAGGACCATAATATGGTAATTTTTGAATCATAATATAACTGTAGGGAAAATATTATGGTAAAAATATGGTTATTTTATTATCAAAATATGATAATCATAATATAGTACGATTATGGTTGGCACAACCATAAACCCAAAAATATATGATGATCTTTGAATATGATTGACCCAACCATGGTTTTTTTGCGTGTCATTCAGAAAAATTTGCTAATAATCGTTTAATGCAAAAAAAAATGTATTTTTTTCATCAATAAGAACACAAAGTGCTGCTTTTGGCTGAAATATCAAGTTAAGTTTATTGTATTGGTTTCTCAAGTGTTTGTTTAGGGCAATTCAAATCATCCTAAGATTTTTCAAAAGAATCATGGCATAAAATCTTGGTTTTTTTCAAAGGCATCTGACGACTCTTTAAAATGTCCGACGTGTTCAGTGGAAGTAAATCCTTAAAAACGCAGTGTAGATAGTCGATAAAGTTGGTTTTTATTGTTTTTTTTTTTTTTGACACAGTCCAGAATAAAAAAATGCCTTAATAAACAAGAGCCGCCTTCAAAAAAATTCAACAACAAATTCATAAAAATGTGGTAAGAATAGTTTTTGCGAAATTCACAAACTAAGTTTAATAGAACTGACACCATTCCCTGACTCTTTCATTACCTGGTTCAAGCTTTAGAGTTACAAATGTTATCTATTAGAAAGTTTATAAAATTAACGCATATTCCTGACAAGTCCTCACCGATTTTTCTATGTTTGTTCAATTAAGAATTCAAAATTAATTCTACTGAAGTTCCTACGTCATCACAATTTGTTGATAAATTAAATAAGAAACAAAATTCCATGTTATTTTTATTTTTGGTAAATTTTTTCATATAATTTTAAATGAAACTGTTTTTTTAGAAAATACCGTTTTCGAATTTAAAGTAATTTTATATTATTATTTTATAAAATAAGTAACGTCATAGTGCTTGTTAGGAATATATATTTAGACACGTGTTTCATTGCTAAGGAGAAAAATATATATTTTAATAGGTTTTTCGTTAAAGCTCTGCTTAGTGGCTCTAGGTTTTCTAAAACTTCGCATTCTGATGAGGAGCTTGAAAGCTCTATTTAAATTTTTTGGATATGAAAATATAATTTTATATTATTTTAAATTTATTTGTTAATGGAATGGAAACAAAAATAAAAATTGTCTATTATATTTCCCAAAGGCTATATAAAATTTGCTTTGATTCACTCGATTCGAAAAGAATTTAAGTGTATTTTAGTTGACGTTTTTTTTTCTACCATTTTCTTGCCAAAGTTAAGAAAATTAGAGAATTTTAAGAAAAATAACAGAAATATTCATATTAAAAATTAAAGCGGTTAATCGACATATTTTAATCGATTATACCGGTCGAATAATTATTTAAATTTTAAATTATTTGTTTCGACATTAACCGAAGTAGAGGCGATTAATCAAGGAATCGGTTAATCGATTAACCGAATTGGAAGTGTAGTGTACTTACCAAAAAAAGTCTTTTAATTTGAGCTCAGCGGTATTTTTTTTGCCAATCTTAGCAACACATGTCTGCTGACGTGTAGTACAATGAAATTAGTGGAAAAATTAGTAGCCGCTACTAAATTTTAGTAGACTTTTTGTAAAGTTTGCTAAAATCAGTAAAAAAAAAAAATACTAAATATTATTAATATTAGTACAAAATCTTAAATTTATTTTTTTTTAATCGATCATCAAATTTTTTTTATTTGATTTTTTTCACAAAATATTTTATACAAAATTAACAACAAAATCAAAGGCTTAAAAGTCTTAAAAATTGTTAAAACAAACGAATTAATCATTTTTTTTTAATTTTAAGGTCAACTTTTAATTGTTTTTAGGGCTGATTTTCAGACATGAGTCGGTATCTTCACTTTAGGTCCCTTTTTTGATGTATGTAAGATTTAAAGGCAATTAAAGTTGTAGGTACAAGTTATAATTAGTAATAACATTTCCTTCAATATGTACTTTTTTAAAATTAGTAATATTTGTTTTTTTGCTAATTTTAGCAAATCAGTTTTGAAAAAATTGTAAAATGATTTCTGTAATTAGCAACAAATATTCTGTAAAAATTCTGTAAATATTCTGTAAAAACTTTGTTATTTGTAAAATGTAAATAGCAAAAAGATTTATTAAATACTTATTTTTTTACTAAAAATCAATACAAAAATAGTAAAGTGGGATTGAAAACCGTTTAAAAATATTTCTACAAACTTTTTTTTCTGAGTGTAATATAAATGCAATGGTAATGAACACATAAGTTTTTTTTGTAGTTTCATGAATGGCAGATGTCTATTAAAATGAGATTTTTGTTAATTTTTACAGATGAAGTAAAATGGGAAAATTTTCTGTCTTAACATTCTACCCCTGGGGCTAAAAATCAAAAATTCACACGGAATTAAATTTTTTCAGATTCCAACTGAAATTCAGTTGACACGACTTAAATCGCAACAAAATTCAACAAAATTCGGCGAGTACAATTGAATTTTGATTGCCACACCCAAAAAATTCAGCAATCACATTTGAATTTGGTTGTGCTATCCTAATTTGTAGTTACGGGGTTAAGAAGTGGATTACTTTGCCCCACCATTTAAAGCGTGATAAAAATGGCGAAAAAATTCGATGAGCGCCGCTTTAGTGTCATGTTCTTAACCAAATGAAAAAGGGTAACAAAATATTCTATTCTTACTTTAATCTGAAGTCAAACAAGTTCCACCGAATCTCCTCTCCGAGTTAAAAGCTATTCATTTTTTAAAACCCTGACGCCTTGCCACACAGCTAATGAAATAATGGCTCTTTTGCGCGACAAATTCAATGGCCGTGTCATCTCACGTGGTGGCGATGTCAATTGGCCGCCAATATCATGTGATTTGACACCCTTGGACTTCTTTCTTAGGGGTTATTGAAAGAAAAGGTGTACGTCGATAAGCCAGCAATATTTCCAGAGTTAAAGGATGAGATAATTCGGCACATTAACAGCATAGAACCTCAATTATGCCTCAGCGTCATCGAAAATTTGGACCATCGGATGGAGGTGTACCGCCGAGATCGCGGCGGCCATTTGGCCGATATTACCATATTATCATACAATAATTTCCTAAATAATTTGTGTTTTATTCAAAATTAACATCGGCCCTTAAAATTTAACCACCTTTTATATTCTTTAAAAGTATTTGAATTTACATTCACTCACCAAAAAAAGTCTGTAATGGCAACTAAAAATTTTGCTGTTATTACGGGAAATTCTGCTAATTTGAGCCCAGCGGTATTTTTTGCTAATCTTAGCAACACATGTCTGCTGACGTGTAGTACAATGAAATTAGTAGAAAAATTAGTAGCCGCTACTAAATTTTAGTAGACTTTTTGTAAAGTGGAATTTAAAATCTGTTTGCTAAAATCAGCAAAAAAAATTACTAAATACTATTAATATCAGTACAAAGTTTTAGATTTATTTTTTTTATCGAGCATCAAAAATTTTGATTATAGTTTTTAAAAGATGTTTTATACAAATGAAAAAAAAAAATTAAAGTCTTAAAAATCTTAAAAATTGTTAAAACATAAACGAATTTATCATTTTGTTTTAATTTTGTAACTTATGTTTTGAAAAATATATTAGTCCATTTTTTTTTACTTTTAAGGTTAAATTTAATTGTTTTTAGGGCTGATTTTCAGAACTAAAAAACCCTTTTTAGTGCTATTTTAAGTGGATGTCGTCTTTTTAGACATGAGTCGGTATCTTCACTTCAGATCGCTTTTTTAATCCTATTTAAGGGCAATTTAAGTTTGTATGTATAAGTTTAAATTATTAGAAATAACATTTCCTTTAATATCGACTTTTTTAAAATTAGTAATTTTTTTTTTGCTAATTTTAGCAAATCGTTTTTCAAAAATTTGTAAAATGATTTCTGAAATTAGCAACGAAAATTTGTAGATATTCTGTAGAAATTCTGTAATTTGTAAAATGTAAATAGCAAAAAGATTTGCTAAATAATAATTTTTTTACTAAAAATCAGTACAAAAATAGTAAAGTGGGATTGAAAACCGTTTACAAATTTTTCTACTAACTTTTTTTTCTGAGTGTTTAAGGTGTTTATGTGATATAAATTCATTATAGTTAATTCTGCACCCATAAAAAATCACAATATTGTCAGTATTTTATTTTAACATATAATTTGTTGATTGTATGTGAACATTCATATATTTCTCATTTAAGTTTGTAAACATGTACTTGTATTTAAATATATACAGTGGCTCAAACGTATAATTGGACACTAGCTATAAGATTATTCAATTGCCGATTTTTTCACTTCAATGGAAATAATTCTAAAAAAACTATGATACAGAGTTGTAGATTATTAAAAGACCTTTAAAACCATGTATAATATTTAGCATGCTTTATTCAAAACGATTTTTAAAATAAAGAAGAAAAACAAAACCAACAAATTGTATGCAAAACGCATAAGTGGACAGTCAAATATATGATACCGATTTAGTACATGGAAGCAAAACCTTTTGCTATTGTCACTGCTTTCAAACGTTGGGGAAACGACTGCACTAGATTGGCGCAAAATTCTGGTGTTATGTTGTTCCACTCACGTCTTTAACTGCTCCACAGTATTGAAAGTGGATTTATACAGCTGACGGACTAGTTCTTTCCAAACATGCTCAATAATGTTGAGATATGGGGAATGTAGCGTAATTTTGGACGATTTTAAATGAACGTGTGAAGTGTGATTCGGAAAGCAAATGTGTCCAAAATGTTTAATTTATCGGCACTTTGTTTCACATTTTGTTTTAAAATGTCCATTAATTGGAATTGATTCATTTTACCCTCTTTAAAATTAATGTTCCCTACTCCTGCCCTGAAAACACATTCCCATACCATCACCGACCCTCTCCCATGCTTGACCGTAGCCCGAGTGTTGTTTGGCAAAAACTCAGAATTTGACTTACGCCAAACGTACTGCTTTCCATCTTATCCATGCTCTCATCAGTAAGGAATACCTATAAAATTAGTGACGAGCTTAAAAATAATCCAATTAAACAACGGCGCCAAAGATACTTTTTGCCTATATTTAATAAAATTTTCCTTGAAATTAAGAAACAAATTTTACTTAAAATTTGGTCAAAATTTCTAAATTATAGAAAAATTTTACTACGGAGAAGTACATTTTTATTAGAAAACAGTTAAATTTCCTCCTTATTAGTTCATACATCATCAAAAATTTTACTGTTAATTAGAAAATGTTTCCTTGGTTTTAAGAAAAATTTTATTTAAGTTCATTACATCATTTTTTTTCTAGAAACTGGGACTTAACTCCCTAAAAATAGAAAATATTTTCTAACATCAAGTTAAAGAACACTTCTTTTAAGTGAAAATTATCCTTATCCTACTTCCATGGTAAAGGTATTTTTCACTCATTTTCCCACTTTCGGAGGACTTCCGCTTTGTGAGGACACTGCTTTTAATAAGCTTTTTGCTATACATTTTTGTCTTTAAATTAAATTAAAAAAATGTACCGCAGGATATCTGGAAACGTAATGAATTGTAACAAAGTCGGATCCTTTTCGTAGTTAATTAATGGTTCTCCCTGATATAACTACAAAAAGGGACGCCCTAAGTGTCATTCGGCAGCTATGGCTAAAGAATACTGGGGGTCCTTTGTCTTCTTAAATTAACCAATTTATGGAAATTGTTGCAAAAATACAAAATATAACAGTTACATTTCTTGTTATTATGTAAAAATATCATAAGTTTTTTTATGATATTCTTTTTTAAACTTTAAAGACATATACAAATTTAAACTTTTTTATTATTAAGTAAAAAAAAATAGTTCGATAAATATAAAGTTTAATAAGCGCTTTGTCAATTATAGAAAGCCATTATGCCGTAATGTATAAAATGTGCCTGCGATATTTTATATTGTAGTCAAAAAATAAATGTATTACATAAAAGCGCAAATTCAAAATTTTTTACCCTTTGCTAACAAAATTTTAAAATATATTTTAAGCTACTTTAAGTTCAGTATTTAAGACTGTTAAGATTGGAGATTGGCACGTGGGAGATTTTTGACTCACGCTCACGCACGATCATGAACCAAAAATTACAATCATGCACGATAGTTTTGGTAAATGGTTACTTTAATTTCTTTTATTTAATAATATTTTTTCTTGAAAATTAGGAAAACTAACTGGTTTGTTTTTAATTGATTGCATTTTTGGAATAGAATATTAAAAATAATTTAAACCTTTTCCAACAAAAAAATCGTATATCAAATTTTATTATTTTTTTTTTTATTATAAAAAGTTCAAGTACTTTCCCGATTTAAGTTAGACACATTTTTTGAACTAAACTTAATTTTTTTACATTTGAGTATGCAAATTTCTTAAAACTAAGATGTGTTTTCTAAAATTAATAAATTTTTATGTAACTAACTTGTTTTTTCCTAAAATCAAGAAATATTACTTAGGAAAAATATGAACTATTTCTGAGTATATAAACTATTTCCTTTTTCTTCAAACTAAGGAATTTTTATTCTTTTTAAGAAAATTTTTCTAAGTTTTAATAAAATTGTACTTAAATTGAGGACAATTTATAAACTATTTTGAAGGAAATTTTTGATTACATATTAGTTTATTTTTTTTTTGAGTGCACTGATTTTTCCTCTACATTTAATCATATGATTAAATGCCGTGCTTCCGAAGTTGATTGTTTTTTTCTTTGATTCATTGCAATTTTGATCTGCACTTTTAACAATAAACTTGCATAATAATTCATCATTTGCATTAGAATAAAAATGTTCTCACTTATCAGAAAACGTAACGGTCCAAAGAACCCTTTTGCAATAATATCTCGTCCAATTATGCGTTTGGCATGAAATTTGTTAGTTTTGTTGTCTTTCTTCATTTTAAAAATGGTTTTGAATAAAACTTGCTAAGTATTATAGACATTGTTTTAAAGGTTTTTTTAGAATTATTTCCCTTGAAGTGAAAAAATCTGCATTTAAATAATCCGTTAGCCAGTGACCAATTATACGTTTGAGCCACTGTATGTATATAAATATATGTATGTTTGGAGTTATGGTGTTCCCATAAGACAATTCATCGCTAGACGAATGAGTGACTACCCAACATACCAAATGACTTGAGAAAAATATTATTATAAGATTACAAACACAAGCTTTAAGCTTGAAAAAGACTTGAGAATATATTGAAAAAGGCTATCGTAACAATTGTAGAAAAATCAAAACGGAACCCTCGTGAAAATATTATGTGTGTATGATTACTATAAGCTTATTTTTGAAATTGTAGAATAAGCTTACATAAATAATATATTATTAATAGTTGAAAAAGAAAAATCATAATTATTTTCTTTAATTTCATTTATTTTTTATTTTAATTTTAAAAATAAATAATAATAATTCATTTTAAATACAAAAAATAATAATTCATTTTAAATATAAATAATAATAATTAATTTAAACCATAAATAAAAATAATTAAATTTAATATGCAATTGCACGTTCACTATATAAAATTTACAACTAAATGTACACGCAAAACACGTTTGACAAATTTAAAGAAAAAGTAATGGCACTTGTTGTATGCATTATAAGCGTACAACAAAGACTAGAATGTATTGAAAAATATTTCTATTTCAATCGTCATATTGCGTTGTTCAATATGTGTATGTTGTTTATACGCATACTTTAGAAAAAGTTATGTATAATAATCTTTTCTCAAGCATTGATAATACTGCGTGTGAATTCACTATTTATATAAGCTTATTCTTAAGTTGTATTGCAGTTTGATTGCTATATGGTATATTGGGTACATGATTTTGTTATTGTACATATGTATTTGTTAAAATAAACATATGTATTTGTTAAAACAAACAAACACCAACATAAAATTAGTTAGGTATTATTACATATAATACTCATTGTTTGTGGATTTAAAAGTGTATTTTTTCTTTAATTTTCTGCATAATTGATTGCATTCTTCCACCAAATTTCATTTCATCACTCTATAAAAATTCACTTAACTTAAATACACTTCATAAAATTGAACTAAAGACCGAAGCCATTTATGACCAAAACACTTTGGCAACATTCCACATACAAGAACCAAAAAAGACAAATAAAACAGAACTAACATAAATGTATAAAATGGAAATTTTTTTTTGTAGAAACCACAGCCAAAAAGAAGGAGCAAAAAAATTGTTTTTTTTTTCTTTTCTTTTGCAAATGATTACAAATCCAAAAATGTAAATGTAATTATGGTATAAGATACCACAAATATCAGTTAGATAATTATAGTTTATTGAAGATGGCACATTATTAGTGATAATACTCAAAATTCTGGTAATTAGATTGCACGAAATCAACATAGTAAACTGTAAAGTGAAATATTAGATTCAAGTCTCAAAAAAAAAAAAAATGGTGGCCGATATTGATGAAATTTGATTTGAATGAATGAAGAAACAAATTGCAAGTCTCACCTGTACTCGTATATATTTAGACAAATATGTTGGTAAAATTAAATCAGTCTAAAAAAGTGTGCAATACAATTTCATTTAAAATAAACTATCATTTGCAGTTATTTTTAACTGTTCGCGTAGTTAAAATATCTGCACATCAGTTAATGTTAAATGTTAGTTGCAGCGTAGTACAATTTTATGTGCCATCTTTAATATAAAATGATCCAAAGCTCACCCATTTTAGTTGTTGTTAAACTTTAACTGTGGAGGTGGTGGTAAATTTTACCCTTTCTTTACACTCAGAAAAAAAAAGTTACTATTTACATTTTTCAAATTACAGAATTTTTACAGAATATTTACAAATTTTTGTTGCTAATTTCAGAAATTATTTTACAAATTTTTGATTTTAGTTCTAAAAATCGGCCCTAAAAGCAATTAAAATTTGACCTTAAAAGTAAAAAAAAAATGACTAAAATACTTTTCAAAACTGAAATTACCAAATTAAAACAAAATGATAAATTCGTTTATGTTTTTACAATTTTTAAGCCCATGATTTTTTTTTTTAAATTTTTTGAAAAAATAAATATTTTTTAAAGAAAATAAATAATATAAAAAACTTTTTGTACTAATATTAATAATAATTAGTAAATTTTTTTTTGCTGATTTTAGCAAACAGATTTTAAATTCCACTTTATAAAAAGTTTACTAAAATTTAGTAGCGGCAGCTAATTTTTCTACAAATTTCATTGTACTACATGTCAGCAGACATGTGTTGCTAAGATTAGCAATAAAATACCGCCGGGCTCAAATTAGCAAAATTTCCCGTAATAACAGTAAAATTTTCAGTTGCGATTAGAGACTTTTTTTTGGTAAGTGTACATTTTTAATTAATTAAAAAAGGTTTGTGAAATAAATAAAGAGCTTCTTTTGTTAAAATTAGAGTTGAGCACGTGACAAGAAATTTTGTGATTCACGTTAATCTGGACAATGTTTAAATTATTCACGTGATCGTGCGTGAGCATAAGCATTAAAAAAATTTCGTGCGTGAGCGTGCGTGAGTCGATGTTTTGTCGTGATTTTTCGTGATTATGCCTTTTATTATCTTTTTTTTATTTTTTAAATTTTTTTATATGTAATGCAGCAAGATTAAATAGATTTTTCATTTCGGTTTTAACCGTTACCGTAAACGCGGTAAACCGCATAAAATAATCGTGCGGTGACGGTAAAAAATAAATTCTTTAAAACCCAGGATTTGTAAATAATTCAACATAAAAATGGTGAAAAAATTAAAATATTTGAAATTTTTTTGAAAGATAAAATTTGTATACATTTTCAGAGCGAGTTTACTTTAACCAACCCCCCAAAAAAATCTGTCGGTTTGTATGCAACTTGATGGCACTTTCTTTTAATCAATGTCAATCAATGGCATGTCAAATGTCACAGAAAATTGTAGTTCTAGAACTAATAATTTAAGAACCGATTCCGAAAATTCTCCGTTAACATTGAAAATTTCTTAATTTTATGAAAAGCAATAAGGTCTAAAAATGGTATATTTTGGGTGCGATTAAATGTTAACCACGATTAACCGCATCCGTTTTAATCGTAACCGCGGTTAAGGAAATTGCGGTTAAATGCAAACTAGTATTAAATATGGTAACACTTCATTGAAGTGGTTCAAGCGATAAAATAATCTTTTATGTATAATTTTTCGAAATATGAGGGCGGATCAATAAGTCCGTGACTTTTTGAATGAAACACAGTTTTTTTTTTTTTTTGCAAAAACAAAATTTATTTTTCAACATAATCTCCTTTTAGCTCAATACACTGAGTCTAACGTTTCTCCAATTTTTGAGTATCCCTTCCAAAAAAATAGGATTTTTCGAGGTCCATTAAATAGTCATTTGTTTGATCAATAATTTCATCGTTGGAGCTAAATCCCTTTCCACCGAGCCATTTCTTTAGGTTTGAAAATAGGAAATAGTCACTGGGGGCTAAATCAGGAGAATATGGCGGATTAGGTACCAATTCGTAGCCTAATTCATGAAATTTTGCCAATCCTTTGAAGCTGTCACACGATTACGTTTATGGTCAATAGAGAGCAAACGCGGCACCTATCTTGCAGACAGGTTTCTTAAATCCAACTGATCATTTAAAGTCGAAACCACACTGCCATATGAAATGCCTATAGCATCAACAATCACACCCACTTTTACTCTTTGATCGGCCAACACCATATCGCGGATTTTTCGACATTTTCGTGTGTATTGACCTCAATTGACCGTCCAGAACGTTCAGCGTCATTTGTACAACGAAAGTCTGTAAACCACTTTTTTACTATTGAAATCGATGGTGCAGAGTCCCCATAGTATTTTTCAAGCTTTTCCTTGGTTTGTTTGACGGTTTTTTTCGCAAAAAAATAATGTTTAATGAGCACTCGAAATTCACTTTTTTCCATTTTTAAAAAAAGCCACGAGGTTGTATGTTTAAACAGCTGTTAAGTAAATGACGGAACTTACTCAAAATTTGACAGTAGTATATTAACAGGTGGTACTTCATGGGAGCAGTGTTGCATTTCATATAACTACGAGGGAGGTTCACAAAGTCACGGACTTATTAATCAGCCCTCGTATTTAAAATTTTTGAAGCGTGAGTATTTCGTGATCGTGTGTGATTTTTGATTCGTGATTGTTAGTCAAAAATGACTCACGTGCCCATCTTTAGTTGAAATGAATAAAAAAAAAAAAATATAATAAATAAGTATGCAAAAATATTTTTTATTACAATTTTTTTTAGTAAAATAAAAAAGGCTAAGATTTACCACCACGTCACTGGCTATGTCTAAAAATTTCAATTCCATAGTTTAAGGTTAAGGTTTTTAATAATTTTTGAAATGTATTTTTTAGACAAGGGCTTTATTTTAAAATTATTTTTTTTTTCGATTGACTAAAGTTGTTTTATCAAAAGAAAAATTAGAAAAAATTAAGAACTTAAGAAAAAATACAATAAGTTCACCGGCAAAAATTGCCAACAATATGAAAAATTAGTACTGGCAAACCACTGTTTTTCTTGTAAAGTCACTCTGCTGGCAATTAATAAAGTACAACAAAAATTGTACTAGTAAAAAACTGTTTTGTTTGTACAGAAAAATTAGTTTTTAACGAACTAGATTGAGACAAATTCTCGGTTAATGCGTACTAATTAAAAAGCCCCGGCATTTTGGTAACAATTTTTAAATAGGAAAAATCTGTTAATACGAATTCGGTTAAAACTAAATTCACTAAAAGAATTTCCACAATTTTCAAACCTGTTTTCAGAAATTTTAATAATATTTTAAAATTTGTTAAAAAAATAATTGTTTCCCCGATTATTATGAGCTTTGCTCATACCTTACTGTTGCTAGACGCTAAAACTAAAAAATTCGCCAAAAATATAAGAGAATCGCTGAAATTAATAAAATTGATAGAAAAAAAAAACACGATGGAATTAAAAAAATCGCTAAAATTCAAAAACGCTTAAATCGGAAAAAAATCGCTTAAATGGTAAAAAATCGTCAAAACGAAAGTAACCAACAAAACTAAAAAATCGCTTAAAAAAATTGTCAGTCGCTAAAAACTAAAAATTTGCTTAAACTAAAAAATAATTGGAAAAATCGCTAAAAATTAAAAAATCGCTGAAACTAAAAAATAATTGGAAAAATTGCTGAAATCGAAAAAATCGTTCAAATTAAAAACATCGCCAAATTAAAAAAAAATTATAAAATGAAAAAAAATTACAAAAATTAAAAAATCTCCAAAATTGAAAATAAATAAATTTAGCAGCAATAAAAATAATCGCTAATAAGGAAATCACTAAAATGTAAAGAAATCGATTAAATTAAAAAAAATCGCTTTAATTAAAAAAATGGTAAATGTTAAAAAACGTCGCTCAAATTGAATAGATAAGATAAAATGTTAATCGGCCATGTCTCAAAACCTAAAAACGCTAGAAAAAAAAATTTTGCGTCAGTGATCCAAATCTGCCCCCCCCCCCCATGAACCCGATATAGAAATTTATATGTTAATGGCTAGATTTAAAGATGGTCTTGATTCTCCTAAAAGAATTTATCGTAGAGAGGAAAATTTATGTCATGCTTATCTCGGAATCGCGCTTATTTTTCATATGAGAACAATTACACAAAAAAAAAAAAAACGCTTAGATTAAATTTTAATATTACCTGGAAAACGGCCAGAGGAAATCTTGTGGGTCATCAGAGAAAAAAAAAGTATAAAAATCGCTTAGATTAAATAATAATCGTCCACACCTCTAAAACTAAAAGAGCAGAAAAAAACATTTTTACCCCACTTTCGCGATTTGTTTTAATTTTAGTTATTCTCGTAATTTTTTTATTTGATAATTTTGCAATTATTTTTAAAATTTTTGCCTTTTTCTTTTAGTTTGAAATTTTTTTCCCAATCTTAGCGAGTTTTTGATGGGTTTGGCTTTTTTTCAATTTGATTTGTATTTAATTTCCTCAATTTTTAGCAATTTTTCTGTTTTGAAGTTCTTTAGTTTCAACAATTTTTCCCGTTTGAGCGATTATTTTTTTCAATTTTAGCGATTTTGTAATTTTGATTTTTATAAAAAATTTTTGCAGTTTTTTTTTAATTTTTTGGAGAATTTATTTTTTTTTTTTTGATTTTGAGAATTATTAAATTTTGGAGATTTTGTGGAAATTTATGATTTTTAGCTGAGAATTTAATCAACAAAAAGTGTTCTTTTTGTATTCATAAGAAATCGTTAAATGTACTGTTATTAAACAAAATTTAATAACTTTTAAATTTTTTTAAAATCGAATGTCATTCCCAAATTGTTCAATCAGGTGAAACAAAAAATCAAATGATCGATTGAATTCCCAAAAGGCAAATCGACTGAGTAAGGAATTGAATAAATATCCGATGATTGAATTCAAAGATTAATAACATCGAATGTTATATATGCATTGCATTCCTTAGAAGTGAATTCGATCGTATGAATTCCGAAGAATGGATTCACTGTAGCTGTTTTAAAGAGAATTTATTCGATTAATCGAATTCATTAATCGCAGCTCTGCCCTATGTAAGAAACGAATTAAGCGTCAGTATTTTAGTTGAGTTTTTTTTTTTTCTAAAACCTACACTCACCAAAAAAAGTCTGAAATGGCATCTGAACATTTTTATTACGGGAAATTTCGCTAAAAAATCAAAGACTTAAAAATCTTTAAAATTGAAGTTTATATTTTAAGTTGATCTTTTTAACACCTATATTTATGTATAAAAATTTATTTTTAGTCTCGTTCGAGATCAATGAAAAATTTTTCTTATTTTTATTTAGTAATCATGGAGAATACACATGATTCCATTCAGCTTGTGTCTAATAACTTTTTTTGTGTATTCTACATGACTTCTACACTCACCAAAAAAGTAAGTAATGGCAACTGAAAATTTTGCTGTTATTACGGGAAATTTTGCTAATTTGAGCCCAGCGGTATTTTTTTTTTTTTTCTAATCTTAGCAACACATGTCTGCTGACGTGTAGTATAATTAAATTTGTAGAACAAATTATTAAACTTTTTGCAAAGTTGAATTTAAAATCTGTTTGCTGAAACCAGCTAAAAAATTTACTAAATATTATTAATATTAGTACAAAATTTCAAATTAACTTTTTTATCGAGTATCAAAATTTTTTATTTTATTTTTTTTTTCAAAAAATATTTTAGACAAAATTAAAAAAAAAAAAAAACAAAGGCTTAAAAATTTTAAAACCATAAGCGAATTTATAATTTTGTTTTAGTTTGGTAATTTCTCTTTTAAAAAATATTTTAGTATTTTTTTTTTTTTTTTGCTTTTAAGGTCATATTTTAATTGTTTTTAGGGCTGATTTTTGAACTAAAAATTTTTTTAGTGCTATTTTAAGTGGATGTCCTATTTGTAGACATGAGTCGGTATATTCCCTTCCGATCCCTTTTTTAATCTATGTAACATTTTAAGGCAATTTAAGTTTGTAGGAGTAAGTTTTAATTAGAAATAACATTTCCTTCAATATCCTCTTTTTAAAATTAGTATTTTTTTTTTGCTAATTTTAGCAAATCGGTTTTCCAAAATTTGTAAAATAATTTCTGAAATTAGCCACAAAAATTTGTAAATATTCTGTAAAAACTCTGTAATTTGTAAAATGTAAATAGCAAAAAGGTTTGCTAAATACTATTTTTTTACTAAAAATCAGTACAAAAATAGTAAAGTAGGATTGAAAACAGTTTACAAATTTGTTTACTAACTTTTTTTCTGAGTGTAAGTGTGGTATTAATATTATGTATAGCCTTAGGATGAGTTCCTCAATCGTAAGTTATCATCAATTTCATAAGTCAAAATTGATTTCATGTAACAATAATGATTAGTAATGATAATTATTCTTTCACTACACTCACCAAAAAAAGTCTGTAATGGCAACTGAAAATGTTGCTGTTATTACGGGAAATTCTGCTAATTTGAGCCTAGCGGTATTTTTTGCTAATCTTAGCAACACATGTCTGCTGACGTGTAGTACAATAAAATTAGTAGAAAAATTAGTAGCCGCTACTAAATTTTAGTAGACTTTTTGTAAAGAGAAATTTAAAATCTGTTTGCTAAAATCAGCAAAAAAAATTACTAAATACTATTAATATTAGTACAAAGTTTTAGATTTATTTTTTTTATCGAGCATCAAAAATCTTGATTATATTTTTTAAAAGATGTTTTATACAAAATGAAAAAAAAAAATCAAAGGCTTAAAAATTGTTAAAACATAAACGAATTAATCATTTTGTTTTTATTTGGTAATTTATGTTTTGAAAAATATTTTAGTCAATTTTTTTTTACTTTTAAGGCTCTTCGCTCAGCCTAAAAAACAAAAATTTAATATTCAAAAGTGTCATAAGACCTACTCTGACATATGCAAGCCCCATTTGGTATAAAGCAGCAAAAACTCATCTGAAGAAACTACAGATTATTCAAAACAAATGCCTTAAGATCATTCACAACAAACACTGGAGATACTTTACGCAGCTTCTTCACAACGAAACTGGATATGAACAAGTTGACGAATTCATAAAGAGACTCAACAATAAATATCACGAAAAAGTAGAAAATTCCTCTTATCAGCTGATAAGAGAATGTAGAGAGTCGGCATAAGGGTAGCTTTAAAAAAAAATCACCAAATTGAAAATGATATGTATTTAATGCATTGTTCCTTTAGATAATGCACTTATATACATGTATATTTTCTAATTATGTTTGAAAAGCTTTCGTTTGTCATATAAAGGTTTTCCTATTTCTCCTTTAAAAAATGTTAGAATATAAAATTACTCAACATCTGTGATTAAAAACCTAATTCGCTGTAATATCTATTGATAAAATCTCGAAAAATGTAAATATGTAAATAACTAATAATTAAATAAAGATGATTTTTAAAAATAAAAAATAATAATTGTTTTTAGGGCTGATTTTTAGAACTAAAAAACCCTTTTTTAGTGCTATTTTAAGTGGATGTCCTCTTTCTAGACATGAGTCGGTATCTTCACTTCCGATCCCTTTTTTAATCCTTTGTAACATTTTAGGGCAATTTAAGTTTGTATGTATAAGTTTAAATTATTAGAAATAACATTTCCTTCAATATCGACTTTTTTAAAATTAGTATTTTTTTTTGCTAATTTTAGCAAATCGGTTTTCAAAAATTTGTAAAATAATTTCTGAAATTAGCAACGAAAGTTTGAAAATATTCTGTAAAAACTCTGTAATTTGTAAAATGTAAATAGCAAAAGGGTTGCTAAATAATATTTTTTTTTACCAAAAATCAGTACAAAAATAGTAAAGTGGGATTGAAAACCGTTTACAAATTTTTCTACTAACTTTTTTTTTCTGAGTGTAATTACTGATCCAAAATAAAATCTCTTTATATTATGTGTAAAAGTTATCATATGAAATTGAAATACAAACAAAAAATAATATCTATTTTATAAGAGGTTAGTTTTTGTGAGGTTTCACTGTTTATGAATTCCTATTTGTAGGATATTTGTTGCAAACAAAAATGTACAATATTGGCTCTTGGGCATTTATAAAATTAGACATTACATGGTGAATGGATAAATGTGAAGTGCTGTGGTCGTACATACATACATACGTATACAGCACATGGGAAAAATATTAGAAACACCACAAAAATGTTTATTATACATATTATTTAAAAGATATTTCTACTGTATGGATTTAATTTTATAACACCGCAGTTTTAGAAAAAAAATTAATGCAATATCAACTCTATTCGGAATTTTGCTTAGATCTAGTTAAGAGTTTCGTATTTTTTTTTTTTTTATAAAAATAAAAAAAGGCTTTTAATAAGGAGTTATAAAAACTAAACATTATTAAAATAAACATATTTCATTTTAAAATTAAACATCACCATTAAATATACATATGTATTTATATTTCGGAATCAAATTTATTTGTCATCATGCTGTAGTTAATAACGACCATGCTTTGAGTATATTCCAACTGCTACTGCTGAAGAATTTATGGCAATTGGCTGTTGGTGATTTGAAAATGCTTAAAGGCAAATCACAGTTTGTTCACTGAAACCCCAATAGAGGCCACCTACAAACAAAAATAAAATTCATACACCAATATCGTTACTGTTGCTTTAATATAAAAATCGATTTTGTCTCTTTATTACAAGCAGCAACAAAATATATATACGAGTATTATAATTATATGGTCGCCAAAAGGATGACAATGGTAATAAGTACAGAGGAGAAGAAGAAGAAGAAAAAAATGAACGTCATTATATTGAAATGATTTATACTTAATATCTCAACAAGCAAATGTTTAATAATCACGCAAAATTTATTAAAAATTAAACGATTTTGTTTATCTATAATTTTTTCCTATAAAATTTTCTATGAATTATATGATAATTTTTTTTTTAAGTCATGGTCCTAATAGGTTCAAAACAATTTTTAAATGTGATAGACGGTGGATCCTGAACTAATAATGAGCATTTCACACAAGAGGCCGCCACTAGTGTATGAATCAATATTGCAATGTCTTGTCTTCTGGTAATGAGCTCCTTTGGCTGCTTGTGCCATTTGTTTGAAACGTAAACAACAATAAGGATAGTGTTTTTTTTTTTGTTGGGGAATTCTTCTTGATTACTTTAATATGAAGAAAAGTGCGGCCAAGTGGCATCGAATCTTAGTGGACGTTTGCGGCGAGCATGCTCTTTTTAAACAATCGTGTCGGAGGTGGTATGGTCGCTTTAAAAGTGGTGATTTTATGCTCGAAAAAAAGGAAGGCCGGGTCAACCCAAAATGTTTTAAGACGAGGAATTGGAATCAATGCTCTTTATAGACAAATGCCAAACGCTTCAGTTGTTGTGAGAATCATTGGGAGTGGATGAGTTGACAGTTAGAAAACGCCTTATGGGATTTATTCAAAAGCAAGGAAATTGGGTTTCAAAGGAGTTGAAGCCGCACACCACCGAAAACCGATTTTGTCGCTCGTGAACAGCTCCCCGAACGTCAAAAAATGGAAGAGCTTTTTGCATCGCATTGTGATTGGCGATGAAAAGTGACGACAACCCCTAGCGCAAAAAGTCATGTGCTTTGCCGCATAGAAAAAACTAAAATCGGTTTTCAATTAAAATATTTGTAAATACAATTAAAAATTTAATTGAATTTAAGCCAGCAAAAAAATTTGTGTCCCAAGAAGAACGCAATTTTTAAATCTGGCTACATTCGAAGTGTCATTGTTTGACATTTGAACAATTGTTATTGTTTGCTAGTAGAAGGTACGAGGTTAGTAAAAATGGAGCGCTACACGAATGAACAACGCATTCTCATTGTGAAATTGTTTTACCAAAATGGTGAAAGTTTTGCGGCTACAGTTCGCAAATTGCGATTAATTTGGGGTTACAATAATGCTCCAAAAGAGTCAACTGTAAAGAGATTAATGGATAAATTTGCCGAAACTGGGTCTGTTAGTGATGTAAAGACAACAACGCGCCATCGACCAGGTCGATCGACCGAAAATGTCGCAGCTGTACGTGATGATGTCGCTCAAACTCCATCCACCTCAATTCGACACAGAGCTCAGCAAATTGGTGTCTCCAAATCCACTTTGCAGCGAATTTTAACGAAAGATTTGCATCTTCATGCATACAAAGTTCAATTGACTCAGGAACTGAAGCCAGCTGACCATGGACAGCGAAGGGAGTTCGTTAATTGGGTATTGGAGAGACAACATGAAAATGCTGATTTTGCCGATAAAATCATATTCAGTGACGAGGCCCATTTTCATCTTGATGGCTTCGTCAATAGGCAGAATTGTCGCATTTGGGGTGAGGAAAATCCTCGAGTGATTCACGAGAAGCAAATGCATCCTCAACGTGTCACTGTGTGGTGTGGTTTTTGGGCTGGAGGAATCATTGGACCTTTTTTTTATGAAAATGAGGCAGGTCAAGCGCAAACAGTCAATGATGTTCGGTATCGTGAAATGATAACCAGTTTTTTCTTGCCTAGAATTGAAGAAATGAATGTGGAGGGCATGTGATTCCAACAAGACGGCGCCACATGTCATACAGCCAGAGAAACAATTCAATTGCTGCATCAGTCATTTCCCGGCCGTGTTATTTCGCGTTTTGGAGATCAGAATTGGCCGCCTAGATCGTGCGATTTAACACCATTAGATTTTTTTCTTTGGGGTTTTTTGAAGTCGATGGTTTACGCGAATAAGCCGACGACGACTCAAGCCTTAAAAGAGGAAATTGGACGCTGCATTAATGAAATACCGCAGCATTCATGCAAAACGGTCATTGAAAATTTCATTAAAAGATCGCGTGCATGCCAGCAAAGCCGCGGCGGCCATCTGCACGATATATTGTTCCATACACAACCTCATTCTGTCTACTTTACGACATAATAAAGTTTCACGATTTTTTTTTTAAATATCTGTGTTTTATTTAAAATTTAAAAATTGCGATCTTCATGGGACACCCTTTATGATTTTTTTTGTTAAAATTAATTGAAATTTTTCAATTATTTTTTTAATAATCAATTAAATTTTTATCAACATTTTCGATTAAAATTTTTATTTTATGAATTAAAACCTTTATTAAAGTTCTAACCAAAAATCAATTAAAATTTAAAACAAATTTTTAATTGAAATTCCAGCATCAAACAATTCAAATTTTAATAAAATTTTTTATTG
Source organism: Eustalomyia histrio (assembly GCA_949748255.1). Taxonomy (NCBI): domain Eukaryota; kingdom Metazoa; phylum Arthropoda; class Insecta; order Diptera; family Anthomyiidae; genus Eustalomyia; species Eustalomyia histrio. Next base: position 25,588,013 of record OX456524.1, on the reverse strand, counting down.
AAATTCCCGATTCAAATCAATTAAAATTTTAATAAAATTTTCAATATTTTTTTTTTATCAAATATATGTTACATATGTGTTTGTGTGTAACTCATCAACGCACGACAGTTTCTAAATACGTTGTACCAAATAGTTCATAGGAGTACCATAGTATTTTTGAGGTTCCATATTGTTTGCTTAAAATTAAAAAAATAAATATTTTAGAAAAACGGATGTCCTCATAAAAAAATAAAAATTTTAACAAATTCAAATTTTAACAAATTCAAATTTTAACAACTTTTTTAAGTTTTATAATAATTAAATAATAATAATAATATTATTTATAATTTTTAAATCTTATTCAATTTTTAACGAATCGCTTTGCAAAATTTTGTTTATTGTTTGAATAATTTTCTACTTTATTCAATAAATATCAAATTCAAAGAATCAATTTGACTTTTGTTGATTCTTTTCATAGAATCAATCAAATTGTTTAAATGTTAAGACATCACAAAACAAATTATTCAATCGCGTAAAATTGAATCATTGATATGAAGTGATTAAAATTTATTCATAGATTCATAAAATTAATACGAGGGCGGACCAATAAGTCCGTGACTTTTCGAACTTCCCTCGTAGTTATATGAAATGCAACACTCAAGCACCACCTGTTAATAGACTACTGTCAAATTTTGAGCGAGTTCCGTCATTTACTTTGCGTTTAACAGCTGCTCAAAACATACAACCTCGTGGATTTTTTTAAAAATTAAAAAAGTGAATTTCTCATTAAACATCATATTTTGACGCTGAACGTTCTGGACGACCAATTGAGGTCAATACACTCGAAAATGTTGAAAAAATCCACGATATGGTGTTGGCCGATCGAAGAGTAAAAGTAGGTGAGATTGTTGATGGCATTTCATATGGCAGAGTGGTTTCGATTTTAAATGATCAGTTGGATTTTAGAAAGCTGTCTGCAAGATGGATGCCGCGTTTGCTCTCAATTGACCATAAACGTAATCGTGTTACGACTCAATGGCAAAATTCCATGAACTGGGCTACGAAGTGGTACCTCATCCGCCATATTCTCTGTCCCATTTTTGATAAAACGGACTTAGTTCCATTAAACATCACTGCATAATAATAATAACTAAAAACAAGAAAATTTGTAAAGTATTTACTGAAAGTGATGTATTTTTACTTGTTCCATCATAGCGCATTAAATTCTAAGTGTTTATAAAATGTGGACTTAGTACCTATTTACACTAAGCTAACGTCATTTGTTGTATTTCTTTAAAAGTTATTTTCAATTTAGTTACAAAAAACCAACAGCAAAAAAAAAAATAAAATATCCTGTCAATATGTCTTTGGCAAATGTAAGAAAATCTAAAACACCATATGGTCAGACAAAATGAAACCTTAAACTTTTTTTTCTCCAACACAAGTTCTCAATTTTTTTTTTATGACACGTAAAAAAAAAGGACATTGTTTAAAAAAAAAGACATTGTGAAAAGACATTTTTTTAAGAAAACATTTTGAATTTAAGTAAAGATAAGAAAACTAAGTGTGTATAGCAACAACGTTGCCGTTTATCAAATAAAATAAGCTATTCCAAGAAAGTTTTGAGGTAATCCACACCTGAAAATTTTTAATTTCAACATCTTTTTTGCTATAACAAAAATTAGACATATTTTTTTTTTGTCAACTCAGAGAACTTGTTTATTTTAATTTTAGTATTTTTAAGTTTGATATTATTTATTTTTATTCTCAAGCCCAAAAACAACAAATCTGTTCACAGGAAACATTAGTACAAAGTTTAGTTTGGGGTGAAAACATTCTTCCATTAACTTCTGAATTTTGAATTAAAATTGATTGCCCACATGCTTCATTTTTTCTTTGCGAATGATCATTCAGTTGAATTATTAAATAATTTATAAATTCAATTCTCCTACAAAAAGCTGAAAGATTTTTTTTTTGTGCATTTTGTAAAAGATTAAAAGAAATGTTTGCAATTTTTTATTATGATTTGCATCTAAATTAATTACCTTATCATTAACTCTATGGATCGGGTCTAAGATTTAATTATTAGCTCCCTTAAATATGTTGATAGTTTTGGATTATCAACTGGAGTGTTGCCAGACAAATGCAAACCTAAAATCTTTTACAAATTGAATGAAAGATGAATTTCGTTAAGCCATTTTGCAAGAGATTAGAATTAATTCAAAAATTAATGATCCAACTTGATTGTAATTTGATTTGGAGAAATAAAATTACCTAAGAATGAAGCTTATAAATTCATAGGAATGAACATATGGCAATGTTCAGTAAGGTTTGCCATTTCACCTTGAATAGACCAACAAGTGAGCAACGTTTTCAAATCATTGAATTTTACGTATTATCAAAATTTTTGCTGTGTCGTCTTCAAAATCAACCCACCAAGCAGTATATTCAAGGTGTTGTGACCAAATTTTGCAGCAGTTTCACTTTATTGCACATTAATCCACATGCGAAGAAAGCGTACTGAGAAGAATATTGCTGCTGTATCGGCCAGTGTCAATCAGAGTAGAAAAAAAAAACAAACCGTACTTTAGTGTTGTTTACGCCAAATGACCGCGTACAGTACACAAAACACATTCCTTTAAAAAAAACACCGTGACTTTGCGAACTTCCCTCGTAGTTATATAAAATGCAACACTGCTCCCATCAAGTATCACCTGTTAGCAGACTACTGTCAACTTTTGAGCAAGTTGCGTCATTTACTTTGTGTTTAACAGCTGTTCAAAACATACAACCTGGTGGTTTTTTTTTTAAAATGGAAAAAAGTGAATTTCGAGTGCTCATTAAACATTATTTTTTGCGAAAAAACAAAACCGTCAAGAAAAAGCCAGTTCAAGAAAAAGCTTGATAAATACTATGGGGACTTTGCACCATCGATTTTCAATGGTAAAAAAAGTAGTAAACCACTTTTCGTTGTGGCCTTACAAGCACGGAAGATGCTGAACGTTCTGGACGCCCAGTTGAGGTATCTACACCCAAAACAATTGAACAAATTCATGATTTGGTGTTGGCCGATCGGAGATTGAATGTGCGATAGATTGTGGAAGACATAGGCATCTCACATGGCTCAGTGGTTTCAACTTTGAACGATCACTTGGGTATGAGAAAGCTTTCCGCAAGATGGCGTTTGCTCACAATCGACCACCAACGGAATCGTGTGACATTTAGTTTCCATGGCAAAATTCCATGAATTGGGCTACGAATTGGTACCTCATACGCCATTTTCTCCAGATTTAGCCCCCAGTGACTATTTCCTATTTCCAAACCTAAAGGAATGGCTCGGTGGAAAGAGATTTAGCTCCAACGATGAAATTTTTGATTAAACAAATGCCTTTTTGATGGACCTCGAAAAATCCTATTTTATTTTTGGAAGGGATACAAAAATTGGAGAAACGTTGGACTAAGTGTATTGAGCTAAAAGGAGGTTATGTTGAAAAATTTTTTTTTTATTTTTTTTTGGAAAAAAAAACTGTGTTTCATTCACAAAGTCACAGACTTGTGGAACCACCCCCGTATTTTCTTTTTATCGATTCTGTATGCATACGCAAACCGATTACAATACAATACTACTGTGAGATGACGAACGAAAACGCTACGATAATGTAACATATTGTACTTTGAACACAAACACAACCTAAGTACACTTCGTTTAATGTATTTTCCTGTGTGCATACAATCGCAATACAGCGGTGTATGACGTGACGATTTTACGACATTTTGACGATTTTTTTAGTGAATTTTAGCCAAATGACGACTGATAAAAAAAAATAAGCTTATTTAAGTAGACTTTTGCCAGAAAGACTTTATCTCATGTCGGCACTTTTCTAGTTGAAATCCCCAAAAAGCCTTCTATGGTGTCAATTGGGATTGTGTTATTCGACCACCTGGAAGATTTTTCGTAAGGACCTTGGTATGAAACCATACAAAATACAGCAGCTGCAAGAACTGAATTTGGTGAAAGGAGAAGCCAGAAGAAGTTTAAGAGCTGCCAATGCACCCTAAAAGATGCACTGTTTGGTGTGATTTGTGGGCTGGCGGCATCATTGGACCGTATTTTCTTCAAAGACGATGAAAATTTCAACGTTACAGTCCATAGAACAAGGTACCCTGCGATGGAAAGAATTGGACTTGGTTGACATGTGGTTTTAACAAGGCGGTGCCACATGCCACACGGCATACTAGCAATGAATCTCACGTTTTGGAGCATTCCATTAGCCGGCAAGATCATGGCATTGGACCCCACTAGATTTTTTTTTATGGGGATACGTGAAGTCACTTGTGTACAGGGACAAGTCAGCCATAATTCCAGCCCTGGAAGATAAGATCACAGCTGCCATTCAAGAGATACCGGCCGAAATGCTAGAAAAAGTATGCCAAAATTGAAGCTCACAGATGGACCACCTACGGCGTAGCGGCGGGCAAAATTTACATGAATTAATCTTAAAAAAGTAAATAGTAGCTCCAAATAAGTATTTCATTCACTTTTGCAAATTTTCAGTGTTTGTTTTTTCAATTTTCAAAACCCAAAGGCTTAAAAAAGCACACTTTACATTTTTTTACCTTCATCTCACCCTTAAAAAAATTATGTTGTTTAACCTCGTGTGTGGTGTTCCACACATACGGTATGTCTACTTATTTTTCACTATCTACATAATTCTTTTGTATTCAAAAACATATTTATTTGAATATTTTGTTTTTGTTACATCAAATTAGTTTATCTTCAACACATTTTACAGAAACATTTTGGTAGTTCATAGTTTCGACTTCTCGCTATAGCAAATATGCCAATATTCGGAGGAATACTTTTGGATCTTTTTAGAGGAATGTCAAATGATCGTTTTGAGCTCTTTCGAGATTCTGAGAACTGACGAAACAGTGAAGATGTACTGGGCTCACCCTCTTATTAATTTAGTGAACTGTTGATAATGTCAGAAAGCAAAGACGCCGATGATTCGGTTCGTAGCACGCATTTGTTCATTGTCATGTATGGGTTTGCAAGAAATATTCCAAGCTCACGCAAAACATCAACGCGTTGAGAGCTGAGATGTCGATCATATTAACCAAAATCGCCAACGGCCATCGATTCGTCTTTCTCTAGTACTGTAATAAAATATTTTCAACTGTATCTACGCCACCTAATATCTAATAACTGGTGATCAATAAAATCAAAATACAAAGCATCTGATCCCACATCTTTCGAAGCATGCATTGTGCTTTCCAGTAGTAAGTAATTGTCTTTTCTGCCGCTGATACAAGGGTTGTGTTTTCGCTGAATCCCAATGTTGATTAGAACAACGGAACTTTTTTTGCATTCAAAAATTAATTTTTGCACATAGTACCCGCCATTGTTAGCCCTTTGAACAACAACTTCTGATCAAGTTTGTAAAATATAAAAATGTTTTCTGTAGTAATGTTATGACCCTTCAGTTGACGAAATAAATCCAAATCTACACGTTTACCTTGTTTTTTTCCAGCTATACTAGCAGCTTGCGTACCCAAATATTGTTTGATTTTTCAAACGTACCGAGTTTCAGAGCAAGCTAACAGCCAAATTTTAATTCTATATTGTTCAGGCTTAGAAGGGATATATTTTCGAAATTTGCATATTTCACGAAAACCATATAATTGTTCAATTAAAGCAATTGATTGAAATAATCAGCCAATAGTTCCACCATGATCGTGAACTGATTGGGAGCTCTATACTAAACCGACTTTTGAGACTAAAAAATGGATCCTCCTCCTACTCCATCGACACCTTTCTTTTGATCCATTGCATTAAATTCAGAATTAGTTTTACTTTCATTCCATTTATCATTTTCTTCATCACTATCTGAAAAAGCTTCATCATCAATAACATTTAAAATAGCTTCAAGCTCTTCGTTGTTAATTGAAAACACTGTTGATTTGAAAACACTGTTAAATTTTTTTATAAAAGTATGTAGTTCGTTGTACAAAATATGTTAATCAGCTCTGGATTTTCAAAATATACATGACTGTTTTAATTGGCGGCATTCTGACGATTCTAAATTGAAGAATTGCTAAGTAAACTTAAGTTTTGGTGGTAAAAAAAACAAAACACATTAAATAAATGCATAATGGATAAGTATTTGTATTTTACATGTGTGAATGTATGTGAATTCAAGAAAATTTCTTAACTTCGCAAGAAACATTTTGACGAACTCTCCAACATATACGCAATCATGAATCCGTATTTTGCGACACGTTAACGTCCGTTAAACACGTATCCGTCAAAGCTTGTACGTAAACGGAATATTAACGGATCGCATAATCGGGTTTTCAAAAACACTACGTTTTCTACTCCTTTTGCTGTAACCGTTTCCGTACCGTTAAAACGGACTTCAGTGTTTTTCATCAGTCTTGATTCCGTTGGTTGTTGTTTATTGCTTTTATAAAAATATATATAGAATAGAATATATATCTTAAATCGCGCAACCCTTCTGTTAAATTTAGAATTTGCATGAATGCAAACTAAGGTGCAGAAGTTTTTTCGAAAAGTACTTTTTACATTGTAAATATTATCAGTTGAATATGAACTATGGATGGCAATTGCTATCTTCGAATGTTTTCTTTCTGTTGTTTATTGTTTTTTTTTGTTTAAAGAAATCTAAAAAAAGGACAAAAAACTCAGGACCGTTTTTACACGTTACAACTGTCCGTAACCGGTCCTTCAATGACTGGCTTTCAAGGGACTCAACTCCGGTTTTTACACCACACAAAGGCACAAATTCGAATTATATTCGATGTTCGTTAAAATCCATTTTATGCCACGCTTACGTATCCAGAAAACGGTACATAACCGGAGATGGATTCCGTTTATAACGTACTGAAAACGGTACGTAAGCGGAACTTTTTTTTGTGTAGTTTAATATATTAAAATAAAAACATAAAACCTTAAATTTTGGTTATATATTTTCTCATTTGGAAACTTTTTATACCCTTCACCATAGGTGGAAGGGTATATATAAGTTTGTCATTCCGTTTGTAATTTCTACAATATTGATCTTAGACCCTATAAAGTATATTTAACGATGTCCGTAGATTTAACGATGTCCGTCTGTCCGTCTGTGTGTTGAAATGGGTTTTCCGAAGAACCCAGACATGATGAGGACTTGATTCTTTTTTATTTCTGTTACATGTGATCCATTTCTGTTTGCTATTAAAAATCAGACAGATCGGTTAATAAATGGCTGAGATATTAGCAAAAAACCAGGACTACCTCTAATTTTTCCAGTAAAATCCCTTTGTTTAATATGTATGTAGAATTTTGAGCATAACAACACATCCATGTGTTAAAATTCTTTTCTTTCATCTCCACCTTTTATACACAAACAACACACATACAAAGATTTGTCATTTAAATAAAAACCAAACAAATCTCTAATTAACGAAGACTTTTATATATGTACCTCTATTGACGATGATTTTGTGTGAGCTTCAATAGCTCAGTTGTCTAGACGCTGTGTCACAAATACTTTTTTTTTTCTCTAAGGCCGCGGGGTTCGAGGTTCAAATCTCGGTCAGGTCAATTCACTTTTTTTTTGTACATTTTTTTTTTATTATTTTCTTAAGACTTTTTTTTTGCTTATTTTTGTTTTTTTTAACATTTAATAATTAATTTATATAAAATTTTATATTAATAATTAAAATTCTTTTCTTTCATCTCCACCTTTTATACACAAACAACACACATATAAAGATTTGTCATTTAAATAAAAACTAAACAAATCTATAAACTGTATCCTTGTGTGTAAAGTAATGGAATTTTATGAATTGTTGATCTGTTATTTTGTAAGTGAATAGTATAGTAGGATTTTAAGATCATATCATATTCTTTTTAATTATTTTTATTGTAAAGAAACATAAAAATTTTTATTAGTAAGTTATAGAGAATAAAAATTGAGAAATTCCACTGAGCCAGCAGGATAGAATACTTAGTATTTTCGGATGGCGCTACCCAACCTTGTCAATATCCATGCTCTTCTTCTCCCTTTGCGGTCATTGCTTGTTGATGATTGTCTATTTTACAATAAAAAAAAAAAATAATTAAAAAGAATATGATATGATCTTAAAATCCTACTATACTATTCACTTATAAAATAAATTATTTCAATTTAATTCGTATCTACACAAAATACTGAGTAGCTATATATTATATATATATATATATATAAACTTCAGCTTTTTCCAACCATGGTGAAGGGTATATAAGATTCGGCACAGCCGAATTTAGCCGCTCTTACTTGTTTTTTATATTTTGGTTACAAAAAATGTTTGTCCGTGGCAACACTGCAAAACACTGACTTACTTTTTCATATCTTTCGAGCAATGAGTCATAATTTCGCAAGCATTCGAAGTCGATCGCCATGAAAATGGTTTGCAGTCGTGTTAGAACATGTTTATATTTTTATATGCGTAAGTAGTTTGTCAGAATATCAAGATGCATGAACATTTAACGAAGAGAAAAAACAATTCCTAGTCCAAAAGACATCAAATGGTCGATGATTTATCCCTTAAAAACAAAATAATTTATCCAAATAATATTTAAACCAAAATGACCTTTAAAGACAGTTTCAGTGTAATTTAAGTCAAAAGAACCATTATCAGTTTATCTTTTTTTGTGTGCTTTTGTTTGCAAAAGAACTTATTTGTTTTTCTTTTCAATATGGATACATTCCATTCCATTTTTCATTTAGAAATTTGAGTATTCATGGCACAAAAATATATGTAAATAGAAAAATATCAGAAACAGGCTCGGTTACAATAGTATAATGATTTCCTTCGTGTATTTGATTTGTAAGTAGCATTTCCCAAAGCTCATTTTCACTGGTTTTTCTAAAAAAGAAAATGAATGCATTTCATTTTTGTTTTATATGTAATTTTTTTTTTATATTATTGTATCTGTATAATGTTACAGGAAGAAATATGTGTAGGAGGGTAGAAAATAACACAAACAGGATATTGTAGTATTACATACATTTTTGTATTGGTATTAGTAATTTTAAATAATGTGATTGTATATCTTCTATTGATGAAAAAAAAAACATCAGGATAAAATATAATATTTACATGTTTTAAATGGGATGCAATTTACTTTCCAATATCTCGTAGAAAAATGGTTCATTAATAAGGGGGTGTTTTGCTTGTCATTAATATTTTTCTTATTTTTACAAATAGATGAGATTAAATTTCAAGAAATTCAAATTAAGATTTCGAAGTTTATAACTATTATTAATTATTTTTGAAGATTTTAAAAAATCCCCTTTTGACTACAACTACTTTTTATGTTAAATTAACAGTCAGATCAAGAAATTTCCAAAATCGTAAAAACTTTAATATGCTGAAAATTACTCCATTTTCTTTAAGAGTGTAAATAAGGAGCTATTTTCTTTCAATAAAAATTTTCTAAATATAGAAAAATTAAAAAAAAAAAAATTATCAAAAATCGTCGAAGGCAGATGGATAAAATTTTATACATAAGTTTTGAAGAATTTTGTATAAGCAATAAATATAAATTTTTATAGAATCTTATATTTTAAAACAAACAAAAAATTGTGATTCCAATTGTATTACGTTTTTTAATTAAAATCTAAGATTCAAATACAACATTAAGTCTTAACTGGAATCCTCAAAGTTTCAGATTTATGAGTTTATTTTTATATTAAAATATATGTATTTAAAATTGAAAATATTTAATTAACAACACTTATGTATACAGTCTTTCTAAATAGTTATAGTAGTTAAAAAGTAAGATTTAATAAAAATGCTGCCAAGTCTTGGAAATTCTTGGCTTTTCTCTTTTAAATGCCAAAAAAAATATTTGTCATAAAAATATTTGAAATTTGATAAAATATTAAAAGCAACAAAGATATAGTGATATAAAAATAAAGTTCTTTTTATAAAAAAAAAATAGACAAAATTGCCCAAAAATGACAATTGGAATTAAAAAAAAAATCCGAAATAAAAGAGTACAATTTGAATTCAAAAAATTACAAATAAAATTCTAAAATTCGCAATCGATACTTAATAAGTTAAATTAAAATTAAAAAATTCCAAACGCAATTAAAAAAATGATTGAAATTTAATTAATATTTATTTAATTTAATTTCTGGTTTTTGAATTTCAATTGATGCTTTTTAAATTACATTTGGAGTTATTCCAAAAGTTTTTGAAACAATCTAATCGTTTTTGAAATGATCTTAAATTTGAGTTAAAACTGCACGTGGCTTTTCCACTTTCCCATAATTTTTTAAAATTCGATGTAGTTTACGGTGGCGTTGTGCAAAATGGCTCCAAGAAATATGACCGCTATTTTAATATTGCAATTAAGCCCCATTATTTATTTCATAAAGAAAATTAACACTAAGAATATGATGAAAAATCACTCCAACCAATTGTAAATTAGAGCCAAAATTAAGTTTAGATTGAGGCTTTTATTCATTATGTGAAACAGCACTAATTTGGAGAAATAAAAAATGACCCCAAATATAAGAAATGAAAAATGGCCTCAAAATATGCAAAGCAAATGCTCTCCGTGCATAAGTGTGTCCTCCCAGCTATATCTTATTTAATTTGCTGGTAACAATGGAAGAGCCATCATCGATATGTGGTTTTTGCAGCATCCGAAGATCTTTTAAAATTTTAGAGCGAATGGTTTTCTATGACATTGCGACTTAGAGCTTTCTTAATTTTGAAATTTATTAAGAATTATATTTGTTCTTATTGTATGAAAAACAAAATTTTCGCCTGCGGCGCCAACTTCTACAACTATTAACATACCAAAAATTTTTTTAACAAAAATCGCTCGATTTGTGGTAAAAATTTTCGCACCAAGCCGAGTATTTGAAGTTTCGTCAAAAGAATTTTGTAGCCTAATAGATTTTTATCAGGCTGTACAACACTAAAACAATAAAAATGTACTTAATATTAAACTTATAAAGGGTGTCCCAAGAAGAACGCAATTTTTAAATTTTAAATAAAACACAGATATTTAAAAAAAAATCGTGAAACTTTATTATATCGTAAAGTAGACAGAATGAGGTTATGTATGGAACAATATATCGTGCAGATGGCCGCCGCGGCTTTGCTGGCATGCACGCGATCTTTTAATGAAATTTTCAATGACCGTTTTGCATGAATGCTGCGGTATTTCATTAATGCAGCGTCCAATTTCCTCTTTTAAGGCTTGAGTCGTCGTCGGCTTATTCGCGTAAACCATCGACTTCAAGAAACCCCAAAGAAAAAAATCTAATGGTGTTAAATCGCACGATCTAGGCGGCCAATTCTGATCTCCAAAACGCGAAATAACACGACCGGGAAATGACTGATGCAGCATTTGAACTGTTTCTCTGGCTGTATGACATGTGGCGCCGTCTTGTTAGAACCACATGCCCTCCACATTCATTTCTTCAATTCTAGGCAAGAAAAAACTGGTTATCATTCACGATACCGAACACCATTGACTGTTTGCGCTTGACCTGCCTCATTTTCATAAAAAAAAGGTCCAATGATTCCTCCAGCCCAAAAACCACACAACACAGTGACACGTTGAGGATGCATTTGCTTCTCGTGAATCACTCGAGGATTTTCCTCACCCCAAATGCGACAATTCTGCCTATTGACGAAGCCATCAAGATGAAAATGGGCCTCGTC